>CM042565.1:3859512-4419512 GCA_023630585.1 Cranoglanis bouderius
AAACACCAACACACTAGTCAACACCTTTAACCAGGAGTTCTTCCTCATGTTCAAGCGGCCCATCCACAGGTCAGTGAGGAGCATCTGGGTGCATGAGTGGGCCACGAAGGGCCTGTGGCCTGAGGCCACTGCCATCTGCAGACAGGTGAAGTTGCTCCAATCTGTCATCTCCCAGGTCAGCAGCTTCATGGCCATGCGCTCATTCTCCTTGAAGGCCTTGTCCAGTAGATCCACAGCAAGCTGGCCAAACTCTCTTGAAGAAAAGATACACAGAGACATAGCACTTGTTCTACTACAAGGGAATGGTCAAATCAATCTTTAGATTTTAATCACACTTCATGTCTTAGCCACATTCTTCAAAGTTAAAACGGTGACAACCTTGGCAATATTTACTTTGAGTGTGGTTCATTTATCAATCTCTCGTAAATATCCAACAAACCAGTATATTTATTTTATATTGGTATACAGTCTAAAAAACACAAACAGAGACTGACAGAGAATATTTCCTGAGCTCGTCAGTAATGCTGTCATCCATGTTGCTTTCCTTGGCTTCGCTGGCCATGGCCTGGTATAGCCTGCATGCCACCACAGCTCTGGCCATGGCCTGCACGCCATGCTGCCACAGGAAGAGTGCCAACTGCTGCCGCCGCTTCAATACTGCCCACACAAACAGGTCATTGAAACTGTAGACAAACAGGGATGAGCCGCCCACCCCTGCCTCCACTTCCTCCACATTATTAGGCACAGATTCTGATTTCATCTAGAGCAAAAAATAAAATAAAAAATACATACATATGAAGAAGTTTTATTTATGCAGCACCTCTGCCTGCACTGGCCTCTGATTTCCCTACTACACTGATGACCTCTGAGACTTCTGCTTATCAGATGTTAAAAGTCCCACTCACTGCTGTTTGGGGATCTCTGCCAGTTTCCCAGTAACCACAACCTGAAAAAAATTGTACCTACTGTAGCAACCAATCCTGGAGCTCCAGAACCCTGAACCCAGAACTACATTACATGGCCAAATGTTTGTGGACACATGACCATCAAAACCATATGTAGGCCTTCCCCCAAATGGTTGCTACAAAGTTTGAAGAATATTGCAGACATTTTCTAGAATGTCTTTGTATACTGGAACTTTAAGATTTCCATTGACTGGAACAAAGACCCCCCCAAAATGTTCCAGCATGACAATGCCACTGTGTGCAAAGCAAGCTCCATAAAGACATGCTTTGCCAAGGTTGGTGTGGAAGATATTGAGTGGCTTGCACAGAGCTCTGACCTCAATCCCACTGATCAATTTTGGGATGAATTGGAACACTGACTGTGCACCAGGTCTCCTCACCTGACATCAGTGCCTGACCTCACTAATGCTCTTGTGGCTGAATGAGCACAGATCCCAACAGCCATGCTCCAAAATCTAGAGGAAAGCCTTCCCTGAAGAGTGGAGGTTATTATAATAGCAAAAGGGGACTAAATCTGAAATGGGATGTTCAACAAGCACATACTGGTGTGACTGGTCAGGTGTCCACATACTTTGGCCATATACAGTAGTGTATGTTGTTACCTACAAATGATCTATAGTCCCCATCAAACTATTGGAATCGCAAGGCCAATTCATTTGTTTGTGCTGTACACCAAAGACATTTGGGTTTGAGATTTTTTTTAAAAATGGATATGAGATGAGAGTTTAGGATTTCAATTTTTAATTCCTGAAATTTACATCTAGATGTATTAAACAACATAAAACATAGAACCTTTTGTATCCGACCATCCAATTTTTAGGCAAAAGTATAGAAACAGATAAGTCTTGAAGTAAAAGAAAGTAAATAACACTTAATATTTGGTTGCATATCCCTTGCTTGACATCACCAAATTGTTGGTCTCTTTTGTGTTGCTTTTCCAGGCTTTTACTGCAGCCTCTTTCAGATGTTGTTTGTTTTGGGGGGTTTCTCCCTTCGGGGGGTTGTCTCCTCTTCAGGAGCTGAAATGCTGCTCAATCGGGCTAAGGTCTGGGGATTGACTTGGCCAGTCTAAAACCTTCCACTTTTTCCCCTGATAAAGTACTTTGTTGTGTTGGCAGCGTGTTTTGGATCATTGTCTTGCTGCATGATAAAGTTCCTCCTGATTAATTTGGATGCATTTCTCTGTAAATTGGCAGACAAAATGTTAAGAAGAAGAAGAAAAAGAAGTTCCTGTAAATTTCTGAATTTGTTCTGCTGTGATCATCATGAGTTACATCATCAATAAAGATTAGTGAGCCTGTTCCAGAAGCAGCTATGCAAGCCCAAGCCATGACACTACCTCCACCATGTTTCACAGATCAGCTTGTATGTTTTGGATCATAAGCAGATCCTTTCTTTTGCCACACTTTGGCCTTTCCATCACTTTGGTAGAGGTTAATCTTGGTTCCAGAACTTTTGTGTCTCATCTCTGTATTACTTTGCGAATTCCAATCTGGCTTTCTGATTCTTACTGCAGATGAGTGGTTTGCATGTTGTGGTATTGCCTCTATATTTCTGCTCTCGATGTCTTCTTCAAACAGTGGATTGTGATACCTTCACCCCTTCTCAAGTGAAGTGTTGGTTCAGGCCCCTGTTCTGGTCTCTCTTTCAGCCTCTGCTCCAGTCTCTGTTTTTTTGCTCATACACCAGATAAGTGACAGTTGGGTCTATCTCAGGATCTTATTCTGTGATGTATTAGTCTCTGCTACTCCTCCTGGCTTGGTGTTTTTCCCAGTTCCTGATCTTGAACCAGTGTTAAGCCCTGTTCCTACCATGGTTTAGACCCAGACCTTCAGCCCATTTGTCTGTGTCCCCAACCGTGTCTCTTTGTCTTTTACAACATCAGGTAGTTATTCTAGTTCCAGTCAAGTTATTAGTATTTTCTATTTTCTCAGACTGACATCTCTTGTCACGTGTTACAATAAACTAACAAACTAAGTGATTAAATGTTTCACAGAATTAATAAAAAAATATATTTCATTTGATTATTATGACTGAGATTCACAGTGAGGATTTTTTTTTATTTGACTGACCTTGTGTCTGTAAGGATCTGCAGTTCTGTAGAATTGAGGCTGTGGTTCATTTGTCTCAGCTGGCTCTGCGCCAGTCCTTCTGGATGCTGAATGCTCCTGACTGCCTTCCTAGCCAACACGGCAACAGCTCAATAAAACAGTTCTATTAAATGTATGGCATGTTATAAATTATGACATGGATGACTATATAACCCTGATATTCATGATATGTGAAAAACAATACCTGTAAACGTGATTTATGTAATTTATTTAAGTGCAGCTGAGAACAAATCTATAGTGATCAAGGATGTCAAACTCCTGAAGGGTCAAAGCACTGTAGACTTTAGTGATAAATTCTGCTTATAAATCTTTTTCTGCATGCATGAGCTCACAGATTCCCATGACTGGTTAGTGTCACTGTGACTGATAGGGGAGAGAGCATATGCCACCGCTCCCACCCTGACAGCACGACCAATTTTGTTCTCTTGGACTCCCAGCCATGGATCGCCAGATGTTACCTGTGTAACCCTACAGAACTCCACAGTGTAACCTATCAGAACTCCTGAGAAGGTTACAAAGGGAATGTCTGCCATTACAGATTTCCTTACTAAATGTGCATAACTTATCTCTTTATTTAGGTTGAGTAGGTTAAGTAGATTGCATGTAGGTTAAGTAGAGTGATGTGCTGTTTATGGACAGACCTTCAGTTCACTATGAATTCTGTTATATACAGCTTTGAAGCTCTTGCTCCTGTATGTGCTCCGATAAGCTCCTCCTATCAAATATTCAATCACCATGCCAATATCGATCAGAGAGATCTTATATCTCCCAGGAAGACGACACTAGAGATGGCACAAAGGCAAAATATCATTTACTGGTAATCTCTAATAATTACTCATACTAAAGGTGGCATCACAAGTATAAAAGTCATGTTAGTAACCTGGGACAACATTTCTAAAATACAAAATTTCTAAATATATTTAACTCCTACCTGTTTGGCATCCTCAATGATGTGGCATAAGAAGTGATCTGAGGAGCCTTGGTGCTGCTGTGAAGGGAAGAAACAATTTGTAATGTATAGATCTGGATTTCTTGAGGAGGGTAAAAGCATAGGTTCTGTATCTGTATAACAGCTCATCATGAGATTTGAACCACCATGTTCAAGCTTGACATCAGTAGCATCTGAAAACGAGTCTGGAACTGTATCCGTCAGATCGTTTTTCCCCGCTCTACACTAGTTAATTGGGATTGTTGCTGTACCAAATGCTTCAGCAATGCACAGCTCTGGTCACGATAGAATTCATTATGCTACAGTGAAAGGATTTTATTGTTAAAAGTTTGACTTATGCTTAAAGGAAAACAAAAACTATTGAGGGAGCAGATAACAAAAGACTTGGCTTCATCTAGGATGGAATATTTTAAGACTAACAAAGAACATTTAGCTGCATTCTCGCACCACCCTGAATATCTCCACAATGGCAACTACTGTGAATGCCTTTGTCAGCTAGTTGACTAGTCGATGGAACCCCTATAGAATAAGTAAAAGCAACTGAAATGTATCTAACATGTTACCATGTTATAGAGCTCCTCCAGGCGAGATACTGTCAGGAAGTGCTTCATGGTCACGCCATTCTCAATGAGCAGCTTCACAAAACTGACGCGGTCCATCAGCAAAGCGTTCAGCATGGCATGCTCCAGGGCCCCCACCTTAAACACACCACCACAGCACTGCACTAGCACAACCCTTATTACATCATGCTATTACATTATATCCTGTATATCATACTGCACCTTCCAGTGGTGTCCATACACCAGTACATGTTGCTGAGCAATATCAGCTCTGTCCCAGGCCAGTGTAATGCTTAATTTCTCTGCTGGTGTGCCTGATAACACAATGCATCGTGGGTTAACATAAAGATGAACAATTAAACCATGTACACTAAGGCCGTTTCCATTGTTGAGCAAAAGTGTTGTTCTTTTGAGAACTTAACTGTGTTTCCTATACCTCTCAGTGAAGCTGTCAAAATAGCCACATCTGCTTCCAAATGGTCCTCTGATTCTGAGTCAAAAATGGTGATCTGAAATTAAAAACAAAGGTCAGTTAATGTAAGATTATGCCAAACCTTTAATAAATAATATAAATGCAGTACAATTTTATGGTTTTTCAAGCTGTTAGCCTGCAAAACTGAGAAAACAGGCACAGCTGATTAAAAACAAGACCAAAGAACGCTTCAGGGTTTTGAAGGTAGATTGGACATTTTTACAAGAGTGTAGTGAGTATGTCAAGAGCTCTTTTTCTTTTTAAGTTTCGAAACAAAAAAACACGGAAAGAAGATTGACTTTTATTTTTTCGTTTTCAGAGGCACATCTCATTTGCATATAATTCCGAAATGAAAAAAGAATGAACACAATGCACACAGCGCTGAATTTTGCCATTTTCTATTTGTGAATCCTATGGCTAGATGGATGAATACACACATCACAAGACGCACCGTAAACACACACAGATACTGTACATGATGTGTTTTCTATCCTCTGTTTGTAAGTCAGCAATTTTCTCAAAGTCTTTGTTTTTGCTGTGAGACTGATGTATATGATCCAAGCCATAGATACCAGAGGACTGCATTCAGAGCTGACATAGATACACATCAGGAATCTCCAAAAACAGCTACTATTTACCAACACACACACACACACACACACACAGAGATAGAGAGTGATGGGAGGATGTGAAAAGGCAAAAACAATGATAAAGCAAAAGAAACTGAGAAGTGTGTGATAAGCTGATGAAACACGAGACGTGATTAAATTAAGGCCAAGGATTTTTACTCCTGGTACTGAAGAGTCTCAAAACACGACAGCAATTTGGTTGCTTCAGTACATATGATTCAAGTTTTCAAGTCTTTTCTGATTTATCACAGATTTATTTTGTGAACATAACCTTTCAAACATTAAGTTCATTACTTAAATATGTACATACATTTTCTGCCTATTTGTTACAGCCATAGAGCTTTTTAATTCATTTAATTCTTGAACTTTTCACTCACAGAACACATTAGGTCTTCAAAACACTGTAATATGTAACCCTGTAGTGCTAGTGAGAGACACAGAGAAGAAAAGGGACAGTAAGTACAATGACGCAGGTGCACCTGGTGAGATATCCAACATGCAGACACAACAACTACTGTTTATTATTAAACAAAAAACAAAAAAAAAAGAAAGAAAAGTGGACAAGAGAGAACTCTAGAAGGAACACAAAGAGAGAGAAAGAGACAGACACCAGGTTGTAATAAGAGCACTGGAATTTTCCTGAGTCTGCTAATGGTAATCAGGGGAGATATTATATGTTGAGATCAGTTATACAGATAAAGAGAAATGATTCAGAGCAGCAGAAAAGAAAAAAAAACCTTCAATTTCCCGATGGAGACACTAAACCCTTATGCATCGGGATTTGACAACATCAGCATAAAACAACTATTCAAAAACAATCAGCTAAACATGTACTTGGATTCAGCGAAACTAAAAAGTTGCTTTGTAATTATTTTCTAGTATCTGTACGTCTACCCTCTTTGTAACTGTATGTCTACACTTATGTAGAAGATTTAAAGATACAGAATTGTCAGTGCCAAGGTGTCAGATTTGGGATGGGTTGTAATCTGTGCCCTGTGTGTGTGGAGTCTGTCTCCCTGTGCTTTGGGGTTTCCTCTGGGTACTCCGGTCCAAAGACATGCATTATAGGCTGACTGGCATTTCCAAATTGGGTGTGTGAATGTGTGTGCGATTGGTTGGCACCCCGTCCAGGGTATCCCCCGCCTTCTGTCCCGAGTTCCCTGGGATAGGCTCCAGGAAAATGGATGGATACTTAGCATGCTAATTCTCGCTGCCACGAGCCAGGTTCTGAGGGCGGAGCTTTGTGCACATGGGTGGGAATAGGGGTGGGCTCAAAGAGAAAATGCGACCTAAACTTGAATTATTTTGACAAATCTTGCCTAATGCTCCTTTAATCACGGTTATTTTTATGTACTTCCTAACACATTTAAACTGTGTGAAGAAACAAATGGTTAAAGGTCCATTTGCTAGTTACTCACCGCCTCTCTGTGCTCCATGCAATGTTTAAGCAGAGTGAAGAGCTGATACGCCTTCATTCTCGCAACACCAAATACGTTCTCAATGCGCTGCAGGAAATCCTCCTTTATATTCACATCCAGCTCCCTAGTGAACATAAATAAACATTTATCCATTTCAGGGAAAGTGAACGGTCAGAGGTTCACATCGCTCTGTTTCCACCGACTGGGCTTGTGCAACGAGTTTCTCTTAAAAGCAATTATGATGATATGAAGTGGATACTTACAAAAAAAAATATGTTTACATTTTTTAGGTAAGGTTCAAATAATTGGGAACGGCTCATACATTAAAGGAAAGCTCCAGCAAACGTTGGACTCAAAGTCCCAGAATGCAATGCAGCTATATGATGCAGTGACAGCAGAGACTCGACTCGGGAAGTTAGTGATCTATTAGTTGGCGAGTGCAATGACACTGAAGGTGGTATTAGCATGAATGTTGAGGCTTTGGAAGCTGATCTGTTTAAGCAAAGTGTACAGATGAGGAGGTGAGAGAGATGAACAGACTAAAGGACTAAAGAGCTGCTGCATCATTCTCTTTAGATTGAGATGAAGCGAAGGCTAAATCTTACTGAACCCCTATCAAAAGGTAGTTAGATGGCATTGTGGGTAATGTAGGAAACCATTAAACCAAGTGAAAATAGACCAACATGTCTAGGAAAGAAGCTTAAACTAAAAAAAATCAACTCAGAATTTTCATTATATAATAATACCATATTCATTTATATATTATGCAAGCAGTTCAGGGTGGATATACAGGTGCATCTCAATAAATTAGAATGTCGTGGAAAAGTTAATTTATTTCAGTAATTCAACTCAAATTGTAAAACTCGTGTATTAAATAAATTCAATGCACACAGACTGAAGAAGTTTAAGTCTTTGGTTCTTTTAATTGTGATGATTTTGGCTCACATTTAACAAAAACCCACCAATTCACTATCTCAACAAATTAGAATATTTCATAAGACCAATAAAAAAAAAAACATTTTTAGTGAATTGTTGGCCTTCTGGAAAGTATGTTCATTTACTGTACATGTACTCAATACTTGGTAGGGGCTCCTTTTGCTTTAATTACTGCCTCAATTTGGCGTGGCATGGAGGTGATCAGTTTGTGGCATGGTGGTATGGAAGCCCAGGTTTCTTTGACAGTGGCCTTCAGCTCATCTGCATTTTTTGGTCTCTTGTTTCTCATTTTCCTCTTGACAATACCCCATAGATTCTCTATGGGGTTCAGGTCTGGTGAGTTTGCTGGCCAGTCAAGCACACCAACACCATGGTCATTTAACCAACTTTTGGTGCTTTTGGCAGTGTGGGCAGGTGCCAAATCCTGCTGGAAAATGAAATCAGCATCTTCAAAAAGCTGGTCAGCAGAAGGAAGCATGAAGTGCTCCAAAATTTCTTGGTAAATGGATGCAGTGACTTTGGTTTTCAAAAAACACAATGGACCAACACCAGCAGATGACATTGTACCCCAAATCATCACAGACTGTGGAAACTTAACACTGGACTTCAAGCAACTTGGGCTATGAGCTTCTCCACCCTTCCTCCAGACTCTAGGACCTTGGTTTCCAAATGAAATACAAAACTTGCTCTCATCTGAAAAGAGGACTTTGGACCACTGGTCAACAGTCCAGTTCTTCTTCTCCTTAGCCCAGGTAAGACGTCTCTGACGTTGTCTGTGGTTCAGGAGTGGCTTAAAAAGAGGAATACAACAACTGTAGCCAAATTCCTTGACATGTCTGTTTGTGGTGGCTCTTGATGCCTTGACCCCAGCCTCAGTCCATTCCTTGTGAAGTTCACTCAAATTATTGAATCGATTTTGCTTGACAATCCTCATAAGGCTGCGGTTCTCTCGGTTGGTTGTGCATCTTTTTCTTCCACACTTTTTCCTTCCACTCAACTTTCTGTTAACATGCTTGGATACAGCACTCTGTGAACAGCCAGCTTCTTTGGCAGTGAATGTTTGTGGCTTACCTAGTGAACCAAACTGAGAGACCATTTTGAAGGCTCAGGAAACCTTTGCAGGTGTTTTGAGTTGATTAGCCGATTGGCATGTCACCATATTCTAATTTGTTGAGATAGTGAATTGGTGGGTTTTTGTTAAATGTAAACCAAAATCATCACAATTAAAAGAACCAAAGACTTAAACTACTTCAGTCTGTGTGCATTGAATTTATTTAATACACAAGTTTCACAATTTGAGTTGAATTACTGAAATAAATGAACTTTTTCACGACATTCTAATTTACTGAGATGCACCTGTATTTCTTTAAGAATAGTAATACTTTCCAAAGACCAAACAAAGCATTGATACTGATATAGATACCATTACTTCAAACAAACTCAGTAAACAAAATGGGACAATCAATTCAAATGCAATATTAAGTGATATTGAAACATTTCACAAATCAGTGATGTAGGCTACTGTCTTGGGCGATGTAAATACAAAAGATTCCACAAAAATGGAAATTTCAGCCCATTACATGTTACGACCCCATCAGTCCGGCTATTCTGCCGGCAGGATTGCATAACATGCAGAAATTTGAGCTGCATCCCTCAGGGAGAAGATACACACTCCCCAGAGTGTAACACATATAATACACACATGTCTCTGTATTGTAGGCAAAACACCACAGGTATAAACAACAATTTTGGTCATGTCAATTGTTTTTCTCTTAAACTGTAGTAGTAAACTCAAATATCTCAGATGTCAAAACTCAAACGGAAAAGTGATTTTGTTTTCCTTTTGAGACATATATATATATATATATATATATATATATATATATATATATATATATATATATATATATATATATATATATAAAATGTATATTTTAGGCACATGCAAAGAAATACTGTAGAAATTTCAAATTAATGAAATTAAATGTTTCTACGTTAAACAAAAAAAAAATACCGTAAAGAGCAGTGAACAGTAGTAAATGAAACAAAGTCAACATTTGGTGTGACAAAAAATAAAAATTTAAATAAAAATAATAGTCTCTGGTACAATGTGTGCAGTTTTATAAGGAAATGAGCTGGTAAGTTTTATTGAGCATCTTGCAGAATCCAGACACAGTTCTTCTGGACACTTTGACTTTCGCACTCGCTTCTTATTTTTACAGCAAAACTCAGCAGCCTTCATTGTGTTTTTTGTCTGAAAAGTGTCTCTTACATAATATGCTGCTTTCTTTAATGACATACAAACATATTTCTGTAACATTTAATTTTGTGCTAGAAAACTAATGTTTGGAAATCTAAAATGTTTTTTGTACTGACTTGACAATGTGGAAGTCATAAAATAAAAAAAAATCTATATAGACATAGACTTTAAAAAAAAAAAAAAAAAAAAAAGCAGTATAGTATATTAGTCAATGTAAACCAACCTTTGAGTTCATTTACCAGCCCAACTTGCTGATTTTTTTTTTTTTATAACT
Organism: Cranoglanis bouderius; assembly: GCA_023630585.1. Taxonomy (NCBI): domain Eukaryota; kingdom Metazoa; phylum Chordata; class Actinopteri; order Siluriformes; family Cranoglanididae; genus Cranoglanis; species Cranoglanis bouderius. The sequence continues at coordinate 3,870,087 of CM042565.1, forward strand.
GGACCCTTATAAAATACCTACTACATATCTAAAACATAGCTGCGTTAATCTGACTTATGTTTTAAAGTGTAATATTTTCTGAACCCCACCTGTCCTCTGCTGTCTGTTTGTGGATGAGAGACAGCAGGTCTGCGGCACGGCCGGTGCCCTCAAACACAATGACGGGCACAGGAGGAGACCTGCTCACATACTCCAGCACTGTGGAGAGCACTGCAGGACCCCCCTCAACGACCACACACACCAGGGGAACTCTCTGAACCAGTCCTGAAAAAAAAACCAACATACATACATGCAAACATAGCAGACAAAAATACATACATCTTCCAAACACATACATTTTAAACAACAATATAATCCTGCATTCACATCACATGGGAATAACCACCAATAATTACCACTTTCTGTCTGGGTAAAAACGTTCACGTTGGTCTGGGAATTTTAGGAGATTTTCCTCCAACTAAACCTGATTACATGAACTCACTGTGTGTCCAAGGAAATGAACTCAATCTAGGAAATTCTGATATTTTTTCTGTTTAAAAAGAATAACACTTGATACCTCCATCAGTTCTGTTAAAGGTTACGAGGAGTTGTGCTCATGTTTAAGATTAGCGCAGCTATATGGTAATGCTAGCTATTGTTAGATAAAACCCACAGCTGTAATTATCTTGTAAACAGAATTTTAATGAATGAATGCTTTCAAATTGGACTAATTTTTTTTTGCGTCCTTTGAGCAATTTTATAAGGAAATGAGCTGGTAAGTTTCATATCTTTACTTGTTTCAGTTTAGAACATGCTATCTGTTCATGCGGAATAATGTATTCATATTCAGGTTAAATCCCTAACACAGACTCAGGATTCTTGGTTAATGAATATCTTTATCTAAAGCAACGTCTGGATTCTTAAGAATCCACCGCTTAAGGACTATTTTATCCTATTCACACAAACACTCGCTGTGTTGAATCCTCTGCCAGTGGATTTGGTGTTCCTCGTCATGCTTAGAAAATATTGAACCCTTAAGAGCCGCCCTTGCTGAGGTGATTAATGTTTCTGAGTGTTTCCCTATTATAAAGGGTTCCAAGTAGAACCCTTTTGGAAGCTAAAAGTCATTAATTACCCAATAAACCCTTAGGCAACCCGCTAACAGTGTAGTCTCCTTTTAAAACACATGCGCACACACACACACACACAACCACACACACACACACTCACTGGGGTGGATCCTCTGCCGGTGGATATGCCTCTCCAACTTTCTCCTCAGCTCCTGCTGGCCTCCAGATTTACCCAGAGTTCCATCGTCCACTAGCAGGAAGTGTGAGTGCATGCCATTAAGACTGGAGCGCTTACTCAGTGGATTCCCCAGAGTATGGTAGTGCCTCAGGACCTGGTGCGCCACAGAGGTGTAATAATACACAGAGTGATTCTATTGACCCAGTGTACATTCAGGCATTCAGTCAACGTTATGAAAGTTAGATGATGATGTGATCTTTGGTTTGTCATAATTTTGCTGGAGATTATTGTAAATTATGTTTAAGGTATACACTAATTCATGTACCAATCGTGTTTTACTGGAAGAACAGTATTGCATCGTAACATGAATTATCACCAATTATATAACTCTTTAACAAATAAAAAAAAAGGTTGCAAATTGCTGTAGTATAAGATGAATAAAACACTTTGGGACATGCTGTTATAGGAAAATAATCAACTTCAGGGTGGTAACAGTAACTCAGTACTTCTACTTCTTACGTCTCGTCCTATGAGGTCAGTGTGGTTCTCAATAAGCCCCCATGGCGTGATACCAATCACGGTTCTCCTCCTGCGCTCGTGCGTACCATAGGCTTTCACGGCATCTCCAACATACATTGATACCCCTAATTAAAGGAAAGATAAAATGAACCCAATTACATACACATAAATGAAATTAAGAAAAACAAACAAGCACAGATACACACACACAAACCTGTATTGAAGCCATCTGTGAAAATCCAGGCTCCTGTTGTCTCCGCAGCCCTGATGAGGCCCTTGCTGAATGCCTGGCCCACTCTCGGGGGTAAGGGAAAGTTGTCTGTTCCTCCATGCACTGATATGAGCAGCTTCGGCTGAGCCATGTTCCACTCTCGCAGCATTAAACGGCGAACCTCCTCAGGTTTAGCATCACAGGACAGGCGCACATACTGTGGGGAAAAACAATTATCTGGTCGTAAGTCACAAATGAGGTGTTTTCAATGTGATCACACAAACACACAACATCCAATCGTCCTCTTAGCGAACCTTAGCACGGCAGTAACACTTGTTGCTGCCCTGGAAGTCGATGGAGCCGAATGCATCGGTGGGGCTGGTTTTGGTATGCTGAACAACACACCACACCTCTTCTTCCCCAGACGGAGGGAGCCAAGAACTGGAGTCGAGCTCTGAATGCTCGCCGATCAGCCTCCCACAGCAGCACCTGACAGAACAACAGATGGAAATCTGTACATAAACACTACTTCTGTTTAGTTTTCTACCAATTTCACAATTTTTACATATGTCATAACACATCAATAGAAACTTTAAAACCAACAGATAGAATAAAGAAAAAATGGATGCTTGTAAATAAAATCACCACAGAAATCATCAAATTGAACTGTAGTCATGGAAATAAAAAAAAATAATAATACCAATCATAGGGTTCATACCTGACTAGGTTTTGGCAAACATGACAAATGGGGAAACACCTGAAGAAGAAAAAAAAAACAGGAAAGGCTTCAATTAAAATGTAATACAATTTCAACAAGCTGTCAAATAAACCACACAAACAGGAAACATACCTGTGGTGGTCCCTTGATGCTGGTAAAAACTTCACACACTCTCTTTTATAAAAAGTTGTTTGGATCCACGACTTTCCGGACTGGAATAAGAAAGCAGGTTAATAAAGGTGATCTAAATGACAGTGCTACTTTACTCAGTTTATACACTATATGGCCAATAGCATGTGGACAACTGAGCAATCACACCGCACACCCATTTGTGCTTGTTGAACATCCCATTCTAGATTTAGTCCCCCTTTGCTGTTATAATAACCTTTTCTATGCAGGCTACTTGAGTTCTTCCACTCCAACCTTGTCAAACCGTGTCTTCATGGAGCTTGCTTTGTGCACTGGGGCACTGTCATGCTGGAACAGGTTTGGGCCTCCTGGTTCCAGTGAAGGGAACTGCATGTTACAACATACAAAGACATTCTAGACAATTTTGTGCTTCAAATTTGTGGCAAAAGTTTGACGAAGAACCATATATCGGTGTGATGGTCAGGTGTTTACATACTTTTGACCATATATGTAGTGTGCATATAAGTTTTTTTCATACTCCTGTCTGAATTAATAAACACATAATACTATGTAAAATATCATGTTAATTGATTTGATATGAAATATTACTCAATGATTGTCACTGAGACAATTTACACTATCTGTTTTAAGGGTACAGATGTTACCATCTAAATGAAAAAAAAGGGGCGGGGAAGTCCTATTAACTGAGATAAATGTATAAAATACTGTTGATATAATTTCTGAGAGCATACCCCCCTTTCCTTTTTTTCATATTTTCTTCAGACTTCTTTTGGCTGGCTTTCCATCTCTCATACAGCTTTAGTTATGTTTATGTAACAGGTAGGTGGCAAACATACTTCCCACATGCTTGTGATTTGTGAAAACACCTAATTTGGGCTCATAGTTTTAGCTCATAAAATATTCTGCCCTGTCTCTCAGACTCTTGCATTACAGGCTTTACTTTACTGAACCATCAAATCTTCTTCAAATGAACATCTCCTGTTTACATAACTGCACAATGAAAACACTATCATTCCTGATACAAATGTTTGTTTTTATAATACAATGTTTATCCTTTTATTAAATAGGATAATAACAATTAAATGCAAAACGTGCAAAAAATATTGGTATACACCAATATTGCTCAAAGTCAGCATCTACAGAAAGACCTAAGGCTTCATGAGGAGGTATTACCACAATCAAGTCCATAGAGGCACAGAATCAGCACTAAGGACAGCAGCCACAAAGCCTCTCTGGACAGCTTGATTAATGACAACAAATGCACATGCAGCTGAGGCAGGGTCAGAGATGCACTGGAAGGGCTATACACTAAGCCATATCAATTGGTAGATTATTCAGCATCAGAAAATTAAGACCTGCATGGCGGGGTGTGATGTTCTCCTTCATGCTTTCAAGTCAGATTCCCCCAAAAAAGCCAGACATTGAAGATTTAGACTGCCTCACTGACTCGAGCACAGCAATGTACGAAGACCGCTTCCAGAAGCATGATTACAGAATGATATTTACCCTATAAGCTCCACAAAATATATCGCCTGCACTACCTCAAACCACCAACCCCAGACTTAACAGTCTTAAATCCGGAGGATGGTACTGTAGGTGCAGTGGTGGCTCAATGGTTATGGCTCTGGGTTACTGATCAGAAGGTTGGGGGTTCAAGCCCCAGCACCGCCAAGGGCCCTTGAGCAAGGCCCTTAACCCTCTCTGCTCCAGGGTGCCATGTCATCATCATCTTCTTCTGTAGCTGAGGATGTGCAGGTGTGTGCCTCCTACTCTGCTATGCATTACTGGCAAGACTTCAGCCAAAGCTTCTAAGACTGCTTGACATTCCCAAGGAAGCCTGGTGGCCACAACTGTCCCCCTATCTGTCTGTCATTCAACATTCCCCACCTACCTGAAGGTGCTTGAAGGCTCCAGGTTTGCTCAAGAAATAAGGAAGACATGCATCAAAATTATTCTCTGTACTGGTACAAAGGTATTAGAACTGTCCAAACAGCTGAGTCAAATCAATGTGTCAATCAAAAGCTGAAGACCCCACATTTTAACATGGATTAAGCAATGTGGCCATACAGCAATCAAACAACAAGCAATAAATGATGGGTTTCAATAAATGATGGGCTAAGAATCCTTATAGAATCCAACAAGCCCTGGTACAACCCCCCATAGTACCAAAGTCACAAATTAAAGAAAAAAGCCCAAAAGTGTTATCACCAATTTTATATAATAATAATAATAATAATAATAATTTCACCAAAAACAAAAAGGTATACACAAATAATTATTGCCGTGTTAGGTGTGAATCCTTTCTATGGACACTTCACTTTTTATGAACACTTACACAATAATTTCTTGTACGCTCGCTGACAGATGTCATGTTTTTGTTTATAGTTTTCTGCTGCTGGGGAAAATATTTCCCCTCCATTTAAGTTATACATGCCTCCCTTGCCGCACATCATAGCCCCTTCCTGGCTGAAGCAAAAGGAAGGCATTCTATTTAATTTAATTTTCTTGTTGGCAAAGTGCACTTTGAGAAACATTAGGGCTTAACCTAGAATGACTAAAAATAATCTGCTTCAATAAACAATTACTCCATTTTTCTTGCTCGTTACAGACTTTTATCTCAACATCCATTTTACATGCAAAAGAATGAAAAAGATACATTTTGATCAGCTTTTTAAAAACTTTTTTTTTTTAATCAATGAATGACATGCTTTAGAAGGCTTTTAACATTGAGTTGCTATGGTTTACCTAGCAATTCCATGCAAATGTCAACCTTACCTTAAAAAAATAAAGTTCTTAACAAAAGAATAAAATCCTTTTAAAGTTGTCCATTTACAGTAGGTATGTACATTTATTTTTATCTTATTACACATCTTATTAGTGATGCAGATATTTATTTATGGCTAATCACAGCTTGTGATTAAATACTAGAAATAAAATTTAAAAAAAATAAATTAAAAAAACTATACCACTATAAGTTCAAAGCTAAAATAAATAGCATTACAAACCCTACAGAAAACAATTTCACACATAATAAACAAACAAACAAACAAACAAACAAACAGGCCTGATGTAGGACATCTCTTCACTGGAGGATTCAAAGTGAAACTCAGCCGGAACTTTTTTTTTTCTTCCTTTTTTTTACAGACGTCCTAAGCACTTTAGTTGAGCTAAACACGCTTAAAGAGTCGTAACCAAAGTTCTTTTATTTAACTTAACTTGTTTTCTCACCTCCATCTTGACAGTGTGTGCACGCGTGTTCAGTCAATCATCTCTCCTCACGCGACCACGGCGCTCGCGCTCTGAGTTCCCAGCGAGCTCGCGCTGACGAGAGCAGGGGGCGTGTCCCTGAAGCTCGAGGTAACTGGACACTCTGCTGGAGCGTCTGCTGTGGTGATCCTAAAGCAGCGGTTATGTCTAATACAAAAACACGGTATTTGTTTATCAGGAGCACTTCATAGTCGCCCTCATAACAAGTCTTCAGGCTTTTAACATGTTTCTAAAAGAAAACAAACACTTTCCTGCATGACTGACTGAACGTACCCAGCCCTATTGATTGTAGATGACTTAGGGTCAAAAGGACAAGTGGTGGAAAGGTGAAGATCAGCAATAAAGCGTGAACATAAACAAACCTGCACATTGATGTGCCCCAAATCATATACTACAGCACTAACATTAGTACTAGTTACACTAGTAATATTACTATTTCACACTGTGTTTTACTCCTAATACCAAACATGGCGAACAGAAAAGTTGTAACACTTTCATACAAAACAAACAACTTACAGTTCGGTCTCCCCTTCTGAGTAATTTGTACTTCGATTGGACAATGTTTGCTTATTCTATCTAGTAATAGTAATAATAAATTAAAAAGTAATAGTAATTTATGATAGAGTAAATAATCCACATTATTCGTGTTCATTATACCCATGACCGTATTTCACACACACCTTCTCAGTCATGACATGTTACATACATGTTAGCAAAGCAGACGGAAACATACACTATTAGTCCAAATGAAGCTCAAATCTTGATGGGCATTTTACTCTGTGTAATCACCTGACACAACAGTCACTGTATAGGCTGTATAGGTCTACAGTCTGGGCTAGAAAGAATTCAGTCCCAGCCTCTTCATACCATTGTGTTTTTCTTGGTTCCACAATGCCCAAAATAGACGACTTTAAGACATTTGTTAATTACAAATAATCTGCCAAAAATTTTTTTTAATCATCTTTGAAAGGCCATTTAGCGCTGCTAGGCAATTTATACCAGCTGACCACGTACTACACTATTGTTTAAACTCATTACATGTAGTACTGTAGCGGAGGGTGGGCTCAGTTGTAACAGGGAGAGTAATCTGACAACTATATCACCAAATGTTGTCAAACAAATGTTCCTAATCTGTAGAACATTTTGAACTGTGTTCATTTTGCAGGCAGATCAAACCAAAATAGACTACTTTCGTTAACTGGCTAGTTGACTATGAGACTATGAGTAGGTTTACTATGCTAAGCGGGTAAGCTTGCATATCGGACTCCAAAATGGTTGACAGTGTGGAGTCATCTGTAAAAGAAGTAAATGAATATGGGAATATAAAATATTTTACAAAACACAACAAAATGTACTTGAAATATGGTTTCCTTCCTGGACAAGTTTGTGGCACAAGGAAAAAACTCAAAGAGCCAAACATATTAGTCGTTATTCATGTTAGTTTATTCGCCCACTTAAGAATATGTTTAAGCAAAGTAGGTGCAAGTTCTTTACTGCGTGATAAAATATTATACTTAATAATATATCTTCTACAGGCTTAATGAATTGAGATATAACAACTGATATCATTTTGGTCCTTTTTTGAAAATGATATTGTCTGATATAAACATGAAAATGGTAGTTGTTTATTTTGAACAGTAAACAGACAAATCTATCTATCATGTGTTAAAAAACCTGGATCTTTAGAGTATTTTAGATGTAGGATTTAACAAATAATACAACGTAACAAATACTACAATGAACCCCACTCTGTCTTATGCAATTTGGGATGTAGACACAACAAAAAAAGTTCACCCTACAACACTAAATAATGTTTAGCAAATCTATATAAAACACTAAAACAGGGAGCCTTAGTTTTTTTTATCATATAGGTTCCATGTAGAAACAACCATTAACCATACAGAGAACAACTGAGGAACCCTTAAATGTCATAAGAGTGTAATGCTGTTCGCTAGGAATGTCCTACACTGCAATTATTCTAAATCAATAATGATAGACAAATACAGATACTCCCCATGAGAATAGTATTTTGTAAATGAATGTCAAATGTTTTAATGCAGTCTATAGTTATATGGCTGATCAATTTTGATAAATTACAATAACACAAAAGTTCACAACACAGTATGAATTGTGTAATAACTAAACTTGACTTAAACTGTTCAGCATTTAATTTTCATTATTATTTATAGTAACAGTGATCATACTTGTTCAATATGTTAGATAACATTTCATTGCTAAACTGCACAATCAACATACCACAACTTTTAACCAAGCGACAATATTTTAAAAATGATTTTTAACTTTATCCCTGAACTACTCTTTTTAAGGCTTACCCTAATCACATGTATACGAGGAGGTAAAGTGATTCTTGACCAACAGATCCAATATGAGGCTCAATACACACAACTCTAACATGAAACTAATGTTCATTGTAAAATCAAATAATAAAAATGCAGCTTACCATATTAGATACAGTTTACTAAGCATGTTTGCTACAAAGGCGCGATGGTCTCCATGCCTGGTTTATCACTGGCGGTGACTCACAAATCTCGCACTTCGTTTTCCTCCTTTCTTCAGAGCAAAGGTCTTTGGAGGTTGACCCAACAAAGTGGCAGTCTCAAGGTTATTTTATTTCATTTCGAAAATGCTGCCTATTGTAATAAACAGCTGTGTCAGCAAAACACTAAAGGGCTTTAGTGGTGCAAAGGGATTTTATATGAGATCAGCATTACTATTTGGGAATCATTAAACATTAGTTGGACTCATAGTAAACAACTAGCTGTGCTCCAATCGTGACCAGCTTGTAATAAGCTCTATTTAAGGCCATGAGCTAATTGTGTGCGTCTTTCTCGATCACAAACCCTCATGACATCACTGCAATGATGTCAGAGTTCTGGATGGTGGGGAGACGGTAGGCGATGATCACTGAGACTTTTTTAAGGTTAAAAAAAATAATAAATCAAACTCAAATTAAGGCATGAGCTTAAACACACAAGTAGAGCAGCATAGGAATAAAGTTCACATTTTATTGCAGCTGTAGTAGACAGACCGAATGGTACAAAAAAAAAAAAAAGAAAGAAAAAAGAAAGTAAAAGAGAACTTCTCTTAAGAGCAAGAGAACAAACCACACAAGCTCAGTATAGACAGTCTTTAGGATAGAAAAGTATTAAAAAAAAAAAAAAAATCTGAACTGTTACATATCACAATGATAAAGAAAATCTGAAAGCAGGTTTACTGAAAGAAACAAGGCGGGAAAAAAGGCATTTGCAGGAATCTGAAATACAATCAGTCAGACCTCACATTTACAATTATTCATTTTGCAGGTGCTTCCAAAGCAACCTGGAAGTGAAGCAGAATCCGATCCAAGAACAGAGCTGAGCTGCTGAGGGCTGAAGCGACAGTGTGGTGAAAAATCCTCTCCAAACCCAAAATGTAGTCGATTATCCAAGACATGCTGGTTTCCTTTATACTGGTTTTACCCTCATCACCCTGTATGAGACAATCCCACTAAAAATAAGCATCGTTGCAGCGTTTACTTTCTGAGAATTGAATAAAACAGTTCTGACACAACTGTCCTTGGAAAAAACAAAAATCCAATCCTGTAAAGCAGACTTTATTTGAGCTACAAGGCTAATGTAGCTAACTAACAATAGAATTGTGTACATTTGGATTCAGCAAGGGCGACAACTCACAACCTCAGGGATCAATCCTGACCTTCGGGTTACTGTCTGTGTGGAATTCTGCAGGTCCTTGTGGGTTTCCTCCAGGTTCTCCAGTTTCCTCACACCTCCCAAGAAACATGCCGGTAGATGGATTGGCTAAGATGAATTGCCCCTAGATGTGAGTGTGTGTGTGAATGTGTGTGTTCATGGCACCCTGAAAAGGACTGGTGTCCCATCCAAGGTGAAGTCCTGACTCATGCCCAGTGCTCCCAGGATAGGCTCCGGATCCACCATGACACTGACCAGGATAATTGGTTAGTTAATGAAAGGTTTCACCAAACCTTTTGTTCTTGAAGCTTATTGTACAAATACCCAAGCATGGTTCTCTGGCAGTCCTTGGATCTGAATTCACGATCTTCTGCTCATAAACTTGGAAACTTAACGACAGAGTTAAGATGAATCTAAATGCATTCTGAGCAAAACAGAAATACTGAAACAACAGCACACTGTCCCATCAACAAACATTAAGTAACCAGGTATGTGCTTTCACAATGACTCTAATCATATAACACTAAATTATGCATTTTATAGTCTTACCAACGGCTTAGAAATACACATTATGTATGAAGGAGAGAAAAAAAAAAATGCTATGTGGTATTGGTATTCCCTCTATTTTTTTTTTTCCTTTACAAGGTTGATTCCTGGAGCTCATCCTTTCTTGAACCCAAATACTTGCAAGGTCACATTGCACCACAGACTTTATAACATATCGTGGAGAGACACACTGCTGCATCATGTCTCCATTACTTCCGTGCCGTCTTTGAGAGAACTGTCCTCGTTGAGCTCGGTTGTGGACGGACTGTCCAGGAGCGACAGATCTAACGCAGGCAGGGGAGTCCTCCAGAACTGGAAGGAGTTAAATGAACAAAGCTCGTCCTCGTTGTCGTCAGGACGCGTCACCTGTAACAGCACAGGCATAATGTAATTAATAATGTCATGAAGTAGTCAATACTCAACATCACTAACAACTTAAAATCACTAACAACGCACGACCATGTCATGTTTAAAGACAATAATATTATTATTTATACCACAGAGCTGTTTAATTCTCAAATCTGATTGGTCAGGTGTTGAGTAACGTTCGATAAGAACAGCTCTGCAAGACAAACCATAGCAGTACTAATAATAAACAGAATATTAACAAAGAAAAAACGTCGTTATTGATATTGTCAAGCTTCCTGAAAGGAATTGATGATTTAACATTTATGAAAGGAGTCTCCAGTGTCAGCGTGAAGCCATAACTTTAGGTTTTCCACCATGGGAAAGTCTTCAAGGACAGAGGAGTTTACTAGCTGCATTTAAAAAAAAAAAAAAAAAAATTCTCTTCAAAAGAAAGAAAAAAAAAAAAAAGGCTGGTGGGGGAATGACTGTTTATAGCTGTTATAAGTAAGTGATAACAGGAACCTATTTTGCGGCTGTTCCACAACATTAGATGTAACTATAAACAGATAAAAAGTTACGAAATGTCATTCTGTAATTAATAATATATGGGACTCGATGGCAAATTGCGGTACAAGAGGATTAAAACACTCCGGGATGTGCCGTTATAGGAAAATCATCAACTTCTTGGTGTTAACAGTAACTCCAGTTTGTGTCTGGCTGACAATCACGCCGTCCCGCCGCTGATTAGTTTGCTATAACAGCACACTCAGTTTTTTTTCCCTTACTTATACCGTTGTCTTTTCAAGATTTAAGATGTATCTGACGGGTTAAAAATTACCCCTAAGTGTGCTTAAATTGTTTTCATTCAGTATTAAAGTTTGACACTAGTTCACTTTTAGGCAGGGAAAGAAAGCATTACAGCATGAAAAGTCGTGAAAATAAACAAACGTTGCAAAACTAGCCTAACAATGTGTAACTAATTGTCAGACCAGGGAACATGTTGCACAACACTTTGAAACCAACCAGATTTTTCTGTTGAAATATAGCAAGCCAACCACAATTAAGCTTACAAATAACCTTAAATCTACTTTTTACACAATACCACAGCACTGTTTGATTCGCGTTTCTGATTGGCCAGAAGGTGTTGTGACCTCTGGTTAAGAAAAACCAAAGAAAACGCCCCCTCGACTTTTTTCCCAGATCCGCAACGTTAAATGTAGCTGTAAACGGATAAAAAAAAAAAAGTATGTGTAATAATAATAATAATCACTGATTAATTAAAAATGCTAAACCTCTTGTAATTAAAGGAAAATAATCAACTTCAGGAGGATATCAGTGAGTCCACTTTCACACCAGAAGGTCGGTGATTGATTGATTACTTTACTAATATTGTTGTATTCCTTCCACAAAAATAGCTCAAATTAAAACTCCAGCGCCACCGCGAGGTGGAAAGTGCGAACTGACACACTGGCGAATTAGCAAACCTCTTATTTTGTTACCAAAACATTGTGTAAAGTCACCACCTTTGTACGCTCTTCCGGTTTTGACGCGTTCGCTCGTTTTTTGGACGCGATCTCGCACGTGCACGAACCGCTCGCGCCTCGGAACTTTCCAGAAACGCACACATCTCCGGTCTCTGTATTCACGCCGTCGGTAGCGTTACTCAGTCTGTCCTCAGGTGGACCTGTTCTGTCGTGCTGTCCATGATCCTCGCAGCATCTCGGTCTCTTTCTGCAGCGGCCTCCGATTAAACTGGTGAAGAGTGCAGGCGGAGGAGCGGCGGCGTGCAGCGCGTGCAGCGCGTGCACCGCGTGCACCGCCTCACACACAGAGCGACATTTCTTCTTATTCCGAGGAGCCTCTTGAAGTGACGAGCTCTCGGCTCTCCGCTTTGTCATCATGTCCAAGGGGTTTCTGGAAAGTTCTACAGCTCTTATTTGTTACGTTAAATTAAAGAAATCCCGGTAAACATGTAGAACCTGCGTACAGACTGCAACTTCGCATCAACTTCTTCAGACACAAATCACACGTTAGAACTGAGCGCAGCGCCCCCGTGTGTCCGGAAGACCGAATAACCATAACAACAACGTGTGACGGTATTTTAAGAGGAAAACACCACCTTGAACACGTTTATATTAAAATACTTTTTTTTTAAAAAAAATGTATTTAGTGATTCTGTTGACTTCCTGTGAGAAGTTAGCATTTGTTAGCGGCAACGTCACAGGGACATTATTATTATTATTACTACAGGTGCATCTCAATAAATTAGAATGTCGTGGAAAAGTTCATTTATTTCAGTAATTCAACTCAAATTGTAAAACTCGTGTATTAAATAAATTCAATGCACACAGACTGAAGTAGTTTAAGTCTTTGGTTCTTTTAATTGTGATGATTTTGGCTCACATTTAACAAAAACCCACCAATTCACTATCTCAACAAATTAGAATACTTCATAAGACCAATAAAAAAAACATTTTTAGTGAATTGTTTGCCTTCTGGAAAGTATGTTCATTTACTGTACATGTACTCAATACTTGGTAGGGGCTCCTTTTGCTTTAATTGCTGCCTCAATTCGGCGTGGCATGGAGGTGATCAGTTTGTGGCACTGCTGAGGTGGTATGGAAACCCAGGTTTCTTTGACAGTGGCCTTCAGCTCATCTCCATTTTTTGGTCTCTTGTTTCTCATATTCCTCTTGACAATACCCCATAGATTCTCTATGGGGTTCAGGTCTGGTGAGTTTGCTGGCCAGTCAAGCACACCAACACCATGGTCATTTAAGCAACTTTTGGTGCTTTTGGCAGTGTGGGCAGGTGCCAAATCCTGCTGGAAAATGAAATCAACATCTTCAAAAAGCTGGTCAGCAGAAGGAAGCATGAAGTGCTCCAAAATTTCTTGGTAAATGGGTGCAGTGACTTTGGTTTTCAAAAAACACAATGGACCAACACCAGCAGATGACATTGCACCCCAAATCATCACAGACTGTGGAAACTTAAAACTGGACTTCAAGCAACTTGGGCTATGAGCTTCTCCACCCTTCCTCCAGACTCTAGGACCTTGGTTTCCAAATGAAATACAAAACTTGCTCTCATCTGAAAAGAGGACTTTGGACCACTGGTCAACAGTCCAGTTCTTCTTCTCCTTAACCCAGGTAAGACGTCTCTGACGTTGTCTGTGGTTCAGGAGTGGCTTAACAAGAGGAATACGACAACTGTAGCCAAATTCCCTGACACGTCTGTGTGTGGTGGCTCTTGATGCCTTGACCCCAGCCTCAGTCCATTCCTTGTGAAGTTCACTCAAATTCTTGAATGGATTTTGCTTGACAATCCTCATAAGGCTGCGGTTCTCTCGGTTGGTTGTGCATCTTTTTCTTCCACACTTTTTCCTTCCACTCAACTTTCTGTTAACATGCTTGGATACAGCACTCTGTGAACAGCCAGCTTCTTTGGCAATGAATGTTTGTGGCTTACCTAGTGAAAGAAAACTGAGAGACCATTTTGAAGGCTCAGGAAACCTTTGCAGGTGTTTTGAGTTGATTAGCTGATTGGCATGTCACCATATTCTAATTTGTTGAGATAGTGAATTGGTGGGTTTTTGTTAAATGTGAGCCAAAATCATCACAATTAAAAGAACCAAAGACTTAAACTACTTCAGTCTGTGTGCACTGAATTTATTTAATACACGAGTTTCACAATTTGAGTTGAATTACTGAAATAAATGAACTTTTCCATGACATTCTAATTTATTGAGATGCACCTGTATTATTATTATTATTATTATAAATGCTAGCACAGTTACAAATGAGAAAACATTTCAACGATCTCAAGCGTAAATGATAACAGTCTGTTTTCCCATCAGTTTCTCTCACCATTTCCCATCGACATTCAACGTCATATCAATGAGATATCCAGAGTAGAATAGTGGACACTTCAGACTTACTCTTGATGGCGTCGACGGTGGTATCATCATGAAAATTGATCTGCTTGAGCAGATTGAGTGTACAGATAAGGTGAGAGAGCTGGATGGACTAAAGGGTTAAAGCTCTACAGCATCAGTCTGTTTAGGTAGAGATGAAGTGAGGGCTAATGCTTGGACTTACCTCGTAAGTGATAAGTCACAGGTTGGAATGATGTCATTTTCGACCCCAGCGCATTCGACATACATAGTGCGAAAAATAAACAAGGACGCCTCAATTTTTGTTGTTTGTTAACAACAAGCTAGCCAGCTAACTGTGATGAGTATGTTTTCCACCTCACACATTGATTGAGTAAATGTTATAGATTTAACAAGCGAATATGTCTGTATGTTATTTGACTTAAGGCATCCATCCATTTTCTCTACTGCTTATCTTACACAGGGTCATGGGGCAGCCTGGAGCCTATCTCAGGGAACTTGGGGCACGAGGTGGGGGACACTCTGGATGGGACGCCAACCCATTGCAGGGCACAATCGCATCTACAAACGATTTGGAAATGCCAATCAGCCTACAACGCATGTCTTTGGACTGGGGGAGGAGTACCTGGAGGAAAGCCCCAAAGCATGGGGAGAACATGCACAAAGGGCAGAGGTGGGATTCAAACCCCCAACCCCAGAGGTGTGAGGCAAATGTGCTAATAACTAAACCACTGTGCCCCCTGACCTAAAGCAAATACTTCTACAGTTGCAATCAAAATTATTCAACCCCCATTGCAAATCAGGTTTATTGCCAAAATTTACAGACTTTCAGCTGTTTGCAATGAACTAATCAAACAAAAGCAATTGAAATAGTTCAACACAACAAATGCTTCAAGTGGTTTCCCCAAATTCAACTGAAAATGCAACTTATAATGACTTCTCCAGTCTCAAAATTATTTAGCCCCCTGAATAGAATCCCTCACGACAGCACAAATATGCAAAACAGGTGTTGTCTCAAGCACAATTGATGACACTAATCAAGGGGCTCATTAGTTGCACCAGGTGTGCTTGAGCTGTAACACATGAAGTACCTGAACTGGCTAGGGGCAGAAAATACATGAAATACCTGGACGGGGCAGAAAAAGGAAGCTATCAACGGCTGCAACCAGGTTTCTGAGAAGGCAGGTTGTGAAAAACCCTTGAACCCTGCAAAGGACCTGCAGCAAGACTTGGTGGCAACAGGCACTGAGGTTTCAGTGAGCACAGTATGGCACGTACTAAACGCAGAAGGTTTCCATGCCAGAACTCCAAGACGTACACCACTACTGACCCAAAAGCACAAGTCTGCTCAAAATCATATAAATAAGCCACAGAAGTTATGGGATTCTGTTCTGTGGAGCAATGAAACAAAACTGGAACTTTTCGGCATGATGGATCTAGATGTATGTCTGGAGGAAGCTGACTGAAGAAAAAACACTCTCTCCACAGTCAAGCATGGTGGTGGTTCGGTGATGCTCTGGGGCTGCTTTGCATCCTCTGGCACTGGAAACCTGCAGCTTGTGGAAGGCAAGATGGATTCATTGAAGTATCAGGAAATCCTAGGAGAAAACGTTGTCTGTGAGGAAGCTGAAGCTTGGGCATCATTGGAGGTTCCAAGAGGACAATGATCCCAAGCATACCTCAAATTACACCAAGGCTTGGTTGCAGAAGAAGTCCTGGAAGATTCTACAGGGACATCACAGTCACTTGACTTGAATCCCATAGAAAATCTCTGTGGGATTTGAAGAAGGTGGTTGCAGCACGCAAACCCAAGAATATTACTGAACTGGAGGCCATTGCTCATGAGGGAATGGGCTAAGATTCCTCAAGAACGCTGCCAGAAACTGGTGTCTGGCTATGCATCTCATTTGCAGCAGGTCATAACAGCAAACGAGTGCTCTACTAAGTACTAAAGATGCTTGCCATGAAGGGGTTGAATAATTTTGAAACTGGAGAAGTCATTATAAGTTGCATCTTCACTTAAATTTGAGGAAACCATTTGAAGCATCCACTTTGTTGAACTATTTCAATTGCTTTTGTTTGATTAGTTCATCGCAAACAGCTGAAAGTCTGTAAATTTTGACAATAAACCTGATTTGCAATGGGGGTTGAATAATTTTGGCAACTGTATATACAACATAACTGATTTCAGCGACATTGTGGTGTTTAAAAAGTCCTTGGTTTAGTTTTGGGAGGTTTGATTAAAGTACTGTTCGGACACATGACTACACGTGCTAGTTACTCAGTAACTTACCTAAAATATCTGATACGTCCTTTTAAATGTCGTTTATATTTTACTGTTCTGTTTTATTGTTATTCTTGTCCCATACGTGCAAAATCTCTTCTCACAGGAGATAATGCCATCTTTACCAACAAGTCAGGATATAGTATACATTAACTGGGGTTATTGCAAGAATTGCATTACTCCACCTCCTCATGTTAAACTAATCCATTCCGAATAGAGCTTTAGTCTCTGGTTATTGACCACATTTCTGCTGGTCATTACATTTTTTTTTATTTGTTTTTTTTTTTTTGGCTATTTCTACAACATGTGCTATATATTTGAAAGTAGTGATTTTCAAATACAACTACACAACTTGCACAAACAAATTCATCTCCATGGCACTCCTTGTAGTTTCCGTATTTCAACTGGAGGCTACAGTAAGTTTTGAAACTTAACAAAAAAGTGTTTTATAAGATACTGAATTTCTCTATACAGTGTGCTTTCTGTGTATTGTGTAATAATATTTCCTGTTGAAACAGCTTTGCCTTTATTAAAGAAGACAGTCATTTGTAACTGTGCTAGGAATAATAATAATAATAATAATAATAATAATAATAATTATTATTATTATTATTTTACTAAAATATATCTTGACATGACAGCATTCAGTCATTTATTTCACATTTTGAAAAAAAGAGAACATCTTTATTGTATTTAAAAAAAAAAAAAAAAAAAAAAAAAAGACAATTGTACAGTAAGTTTAAAACAACTTATTTCCTTAGTGGCGTGTGAACTGTTTGCAGTTTAGACAGCCAAAATGTTCTCAAGGCGGCAATCATCCAGTGGTAAAAGTGACACAAATGTGACAAATTAAAAATACAACATATTTGGCTGAGTTTCCTGTAGCAATGTGGAGCAGCTCTGAATACTCTTCTGTCTGAATATCAGTATATAAAAAAAAAATCAACACAATAATGAGATTTTAGGTGAGACTGTTCAGATCAATGGTAAGTTAATCTCTGAGGATATAAAATACTCAATAAGTACTATGTGGACATCTAACAGTTACATGAGTGTTTCATGGGCGTTCATGTCTCATTAGTGTTCGCACATAAATGTTCACGATTTTAAGAAACGTCTCAACACATTACCAACATTCAACTTTCATGGTTGTTATTTTAGGTTGCTTTCACATATACAATGTTTAGTCTATTTAAATGAAGTCTCCTCATGTTTAAATGTGTTCCTCCTCAGTGAGAACAGACTCAGAACAGGTGCGGACCAGTACGTCAACCAGGAGGTCTCGGTCTGCTTCCATGAGAACTCGAATGCAGTGAGGATCGACCCACCTGCCCATTTATATAGAATTATCTAAAAGTTTGTGGAAAAGACTCGTAGGTGTGAATCAGATACATTTGGTTCAATAACTGGCTGACAGACACGTAGGGCTCAAAACGTCCTTGTAAAAATTAGTTAAGTGATCAGAAATACAGTAATGGAAAAAGCTAATCAACCCTTTACCAAGTACGAGTACAAGTCAGAAAAATCACCCAAGTACAAATAATACATAGCTGGCGCTCAATAACTGGTTTGATCATTATGCAAATAACTATATTAAAACATTTTGTGTATCACGTTTATATTATTTTTTTTGACTATCTGTCCATATACAGAGCAAATCAAATTTCTGCAGCACTACAGCTCTGTCCTTTGGCTCAGTTTAGCAGCTTACATCTACCGAAATCCAAATACACGTTTGACTCGCTTGAATCATTGCAATCTGCAATCATTCACTTGGAAGCGGACTGTGGCCACCTTCGGACTAGTTACAATACATGGCCAAAAGTTTGTGGACACCTGACCATCACACCGATATATGGTTCTTCCACAAACTGTTGCCACAAAGGTGAAAGCAAACAATTGTATAGAATGTCTCTGTATGCTGTTGCTTTAAAATTTCACTTCACTGGAACTAAGAAGCCCAAACCTTCTCCAGCATGACAATTCCCCTGTGCACAAATCGAGCTCCATAAAGAAATGGTTTGCCAAGGTTGGAGTAAAAGACCTCGAGTGTCCTGCACTGAGCCCTGACCTCAACCCACACTGAACACCATTTGGATGAACTTGAACGCTGACTGCACCCCAGTGCTCCTCACCCAACATCAGTGCTTGACCTAACTAATGCTCTTGTGGCTGAAGGCGGACAAATCCCCACAGCCACGCTCCAAAATCTAGTGGAAAGTCTTCCCAGAAGAGTGGAGCTTATTTTAACACCAAAGGTGGGAATAAATCTGGAACAGGATGTTCTTAAGCACATATGGGTGTGATTGTCAGGTGTCTACATACTTTTGGCCATATGATGTATATTAGTCCACACCGTAGTGTGATTGCTGTGTTCTCACATGCCTAAAGAACTGTACCAGGGTTTCATTCAAACTGACTAAACTCTGTTAATCTCTTTTAAACGTTAAAGCACCATTAGAGCGTTCATAAAGCATAATGTCAGTGACCAGTGGATTGTGGATTGTTCCCGTAATGCATTGCATTCATACGCCAGTTTAACAACAAAGTCTCCACACTGGGAAATCAGCTTCAATAGCGAGTTGCTTTAACGTAAAGTGTAAGGTTAACGGTTATATGTAATGTATAAAGGCCAGACTTTATGTGCTAAATGTGCTGATTTGATGTACAGTACCAAGATGTACACTTACTGGGTTAAAACCCAAACTTCAAAGCATATTTTTTTTTAACCCTTATTGACTTAAAGAAGGTGTGTTAAATTGAAAAGGGCTGCATTACTGAGTAAAAAGCACTCTTACTTGGAGGATTTGAGCAATGTATCCTAGATCAGTTCTATAATTGCTGCATACATACCCAGTTATTCTTCATGAATTTTTGTTTTGGAGTCCCAATGCTGTTTTTAACACACTCTTGTCGACTTGGCCTCACCGTTTTCCACTCATCTCAATTCCTGTCAAATGAGGTCATGCAAACGGGAAGCCAATCGGGATATCTCCCTTCATCAGAAGTTCAAATCCCAAACACACTACAGACATCCGTGACCAGGAGCAGATTATATATCCAGGTTCATCCTCTTGTAATATCAGTGGCCACGAGTAACCTGCATCCTGAGCCGAAGTCGACAAAGGTGTGTTTTGTGGTACTAAAACACAAAGAAACATGCAAACGGGAACAGGGTCTAATCCAATATTCTAGATATTAAAATGGATAAATGTCTGAAGGCTCTTGTCTTTGAGGTCACGTTGTTGTAGTTTTCTGTACTGAGTTTTTTAGCTTGCCGTCGTTACAGTTACCCATCTTTATGTCTTTACAGTGGGAGTTGGTGTGCAGCACAGCAGGTTTCCGTGCCACGAAAAACACACAGTCGTACAAGTACTTGAGCATAGAGCGCTCGTTCTCCGTGTAGGTAGTGAGCATTGACTCTCTCTCCACCTAGTGAGACCGGAAAATCAACAAAAACATTTTACAAGTACAGACAACCGTATCGGATGTTTAAATGCAGCTCATTGGTTTGTATTGCGGTCATACCTCGAGCTGAAAGCCACATTTCAAGATGGCGTCCTTTATTTCTTCATAGCTAAGCTCGATGGACAGTTCGTTGGCCATGTTCTCGAAGTGGTACAGAAGAGGCCCTGTTCAAGAACAAGTTTCATTTAGCGCTTTTCAACAACCCATAGATATTTGATTTGCCGTTTATATTGCTCTATATCACTCTACACCAATGGTCACCAACCCTATTCCTGGAGATCTACCTTCCTGCAGATTTCATCTCCAACCAAAATCTAACACACCTGTTTTAGTTGATCAAGAACTTCTTAAGGCAATGATTAGATGGTCGGGTGGGCACGATTATGGTTGGAGCTAAAGTCTTTAGGAAGGTAGATCTCCAGATACAGGGTTTGTGACCACTGCTCTACACTATGTACTTACAATGAGTAAATATTTTATTATGCATATTACCTAGATCAAAAATCAGTAGCCCGGGCTCATGGAGCTTTTAACTTGCCCTGTGGGCTAGCTAATGAATTTATGATTTGTCCACCCCTGTATACACATATACAAAACCAGGGTCATGCAGCTCTGGAAGCTTTAAATTATACATTGATAGCATTAATAAAACCTTTTAAAAGTTTGATATATAATACTGAAGTAAACTGGAACTCACCCAGATTGATCCACACTCCACCAGGTTTGAGAATATTCCAGATGGTCTCTATATATTCAAGGACGTTGTGGGCGGTGTCTATGAAGAAGCAGGTTGCGACGCAATCCCACGTGTCTGATGAAAAAAATTATTTATCTTTTTTTTTAATCTCGAATGTAAACTTCACCAGTAAGACATATACTGCATAGATAAATGCAATTAAATATAATTAAATGTTATAAATTTAGTTATTCTGAAATAATTATGCCACTAATGTTACACTATTAGAATATACTGGTACAGATAATGACAGCACAAAATAAATAAAATCCCACACATCCTTTAAAATATCCTACATGTTTAAAGTTTTTTTTTTTTGAAAAGTTACATTTAAAAAGCATGAAGACTTAGTAGATACCATGTTAAAGGCAACACTGCATTACACAGTTACTGTGAATTTACGACTCACTCGAATCCGTATACACTTCCAGGAAATCGCCGGCCGTCATGGAGAAGTCGGAATCAGGCGGGAGACTCTGGGGGTTAACGTCTGGGAAGGTCACGGCTCTCGTCTGGTCTCCAGACATCTTGTTGTTGCTGAACTGGTGAATCCAAGGATACAATGTCATAGAGTTCTCCATCTCGCACCTGAGCATATGGGAGAGTTCAGGGTCAGTCTCACTTCAAGTTTGCTCATTTCCTCAGGCAGCAAAACGACAATGAGCCTAACTTGCCTGTCCGAGTTTTCAGATTATTTTAAGTAGTCATGTAAACAGCAAGACATTTTTTGTACTGATTTTGGACGTTTTTCTGGTCAGGGTTCCCATAAGAAAACACATCTTGTGATGCCTTTGTACCTGTTAAGGACGAAGTTGGAGGAGAAAAGCATGAAGAAGCTCCACTCATTCCCCTGGCAGGCGTAACCGAGGCAGGCGATTTCCCACGCTAGACGGCCCAGACCAGCTCCAGGAACCAACACCTTCACCTCAGAGACGTCACTGTGGAGAAATGATTCGTCAGCTTGTCAATTCTTATTTCGCAAATACGATTCCACATCAAGAGATATAGCACGTTTGAATCCTGATGACTCTCTGGTGACCGTGCAAATCCTCGGGAAGGCTAGGACATCCTGATAATGCCTTTGATGCATTATATTGTGCTTACACCCCCAAAACACCCGCAATATTTTGACTATGAGTCGTGTGTATTTTGTCTTTGCACCATACATTAACAAACATCAATCGACTCTGACCAAATCTTCATTTTCACTCGACAGTAGCACTGACAGGAAACATGTATGCATACATACATAATATATATGACTTCAAAAACTTTCAGAAATGTAAAGAAATATAACCAACTATGGTTTCTGGTTAAAAGCCAAGATACGGCATTGTAATTTAAATTGTACTATATTAATTTGATCCACTGGTAATGCGCTGTGATACACTGGATCACGACACACGTATCATGACGAACATTGTAGTGTGAGCTGGCTATAAAATCATATACGCACCACTTTTCAGGAGGAAACTGTTTTTGTATCTCCTCAATGATGGGCGCGTAGCAGGAATCTCTCTCCGCTTTGCCTGCTTCACTCCAATCCCGCACAAACTGCTTAATGGTGGACTTCAGCTTGTCCATATCGAATGTGGAACACGGCCCGGCTCTCCTCATGTTGTCCTTCCAACAGGGAAAAAAAAAGAAAAAGAAAAAAAAAAGGATGTTCAGCAGAGCAAAAAGAAATAAAATAAAATGCCTGCCTCGAGCATCCCGTTCAAAATAACATATATGAAGGCAGTGGTGAGTATCTGCTAGTCGTTGTGTCAGTGTGAGCCACTTGTAACTGAAATCTTACTTAACCCGATTCTGATTGGGATTCACCTACATCCTCGTCATACTCCATGTTCTCAAACATGTGCGTGCAGTTCTGGACGATGGCCTGCAGGACCTCATGGTTGCACTCCATGCAGCGGCGGATCTCGGCCAGCTTATCCAGGAAACCGGAGAGGAGCCGCTGATGGCGGCGAGGAAGACTGAGGAACTGCCTCTCGCACCGCTTCAGCCGCTCCTCAACATGGGTCCTGGTTCAGAGAGAGATACACGCAGACGGCAAAATTATGGAACAAAAGGTTAAGACATGTCTAGGATCTGAAGTTTGCTTCTGTAGATTTGTACTGAACATATGAGGCTAATTTATCTAACAAGTGATGGACTGCTGTAGCTACCGGCTCAGCACTGTGCACAGTGAAAGCCGATAATCATTACACGCTCACCTCATAAGACATCTCTTCCAAATCACACCCACAGGGCGTGCCGTTATAAGAAAATAATCAACAACAGGGTGGTGTGATGAGGACTGACGCAAGGAGGAGTTACTGTTACCCCCTCCAAAGTTGATTATTTTCCTATAACAGCACATCTTGCACGGTTTTATTCCTCTAATACCACAGTGATTTACCAACAATTACAATTTTTCATTTATTAATGAAAGACATGCCATGTTTTATAACTGTTGTGTAAAATCCATGAGACAAGTTAGTTCCTGTTACCGCTTACTTTATAGCAGCTATGAACAGTTGTTCCCTCACCAGCCTCTCTTTTTTTTCTCTCCCTAAAAGTTAAAAAGACAAAAATAAAAGTCCTTCCCATGGTGGAAAACTTACTGACTGTTACAAAGTGCTGACACTGGAGACTCCTTCCATAAATGTTAAATAAACGACTCCATATGGAAAACTTTTTTCCATTTCAGTGATGATATTTTTTCTTTGTTAAATAACAACGTTTTTTTGTTTTTGTTTCTTTATTATTAGCTTTAAATTATGCAGTGTCTCCACCATACAAGTCCCTGTGAATTCGCTGATACTATAGAAATTATAAAGTATTACGAGCACATTAATATAAACCTGTGATTTGCCTTGCAGCCGGAACTACTTCCAGAGCTGCTATTATGGGAATTAATCAACACCTTCTGACCAGAACTGAGAATTCAACAGTGATGTGGTATGGTTCTTTATTATCTTATATTACAATAATTACTTGTTTAATCTCTCTTTTTTTTTTACTCAAAATGAAGTGCTAAATTAACAACAACGCTATTATTATTATTATTATTATAAACTGTATATGTTTTCCTATATTATTATGAAGTTCATTCTTACTAACTAGTTCAAAAGCTAGCTTACTTCAAACTTAAACTAAACTGGATCACAAATTAAACTCTATTACTCATAAAGTCCACTACGTAGGCTGCAGAAGTCATTAGCTTATAGCCTGTACAGTGCCCCTGTATAGGGAGAATGCAGCCGTTTGGGATTCAGCCCGAGAAAACGTTACACTGAGCAATTCGCGGTTTCCTGCTAACATGAGGCGAGTCCGTGCATTTCAAACGATTAAAATATTCACAAATATTCTAAACATTTGATACAATTAATTATGGATTTTTATTACTAGTATAAATATAGAAAAAGTGCCGTTTTCTTTTGTTTAGCCTGCCAGCTAACAGCCTAGCAAGGACTTGAGGGGTTAACAAAATGGCGAACGAGGTACCTGTAATATCTGAATGCGTTGATAATTTTCCAGAAGTGTTGTCTTTCCAGTCTCGCATCTTCCTCCGGGGAACATTTGGTTCTCCCTCGGTACAAATAGGGTTCCTCTTGGTTTGGGTCTGCAGATTCAGTGCCCATGCTGCTGTCGGCCATTGCACACGGATCTACACTGCAGACTCTTATAATCAATAGCAGAGATACTCGATGTGCGGCGCTATCGACTTACAGTTCAGAAATACATACAGAATATTGAAGTTACAGTGAGTCAGTGTGAATAACAGTTGTGGTCAACTGATGAGAACATATTGAAAACCTTTTCCAACTTACGGCTAGCAAAAAGAATAAATAAACAAACAAATAAATAGATAAATAAATAAATATTACCGCAAGCGGCGATTATCGGGGTCCAAGCACTACGGCACGTGTCGACGATACAGTTATACAATGACCATGTCTCTTTTCAAATATAATACAAGTCTTTAAGTGTCTCTGTAGGGAAGTATTATTCTATGTACTTTATTACAATAGACAAATAATATTGACAAATATGTTTTCAGTATTTAGGATATATAAAAATGAAGGTATTTTGGAGATCACAGATTTCTTTGCGAACTGATTAGACTTAGATTGTTTTAGACTTGATTAAACTTTATGAAACTATAATGAATGCTATGCATAGTCAATCTATTGAACAATTTACACAGATTTTAAACTATGAGACCCAAAAAGGATTTGTTATCCCGTGCCTCCCTCTTGTGCACAACATCAGTATTACGACCTTCAGCTCTCATTCCCATTGATATAAATGGCTGATCTTTTAAAAATTGCTGTTAGCGCCCTGAGCATCAGAAATTCATGAAACTCGGCCTGTTTACTCAGAATGTCCGTGTGTGCCACAGTTTGTGAAGTTTGGATATTGCATTCACAAGATATAGGCCAATTAGTCATTATGGGCCACACCTAGAAACATAGCCTGTATCTCCGCAACGATAAAACTAAATCAAAATTCTTTTCATAACTTTTTGTCATGAGGGTCTGGGGATGATGCATGCCAAGTTTTGTACAAATCGGACGTACGACCTAGGACAATTACGAAATTAAAAAAAAAATTTTTTTAAACAAATTAGAATAGTCAATAAAGTCTATAGATAATCATAAAAATGAGATTTATTCTTGATCGGGCTTAAAGCAAGGATTCAGATGAAACATGAATTTTGATTCTATCACACACGGTTGCAGAGTTATTAGCTAAAACATAAAGTCGCTTATTATAGCGCCACCTTGTGGTCGATTTTCACAAAATTTGGTACACATATTCGTTTTCACACAACGTATCAATTTATCAGTTTTTGTAATGGTAGGCCATTCAGACTTCATGTTATTAGCCACTGAATTTGATTGGCTGCCGGTGGCCATGTTTTTTTTTGTTTTTTTTTTAAAGTATCCAAGTCATATTAGAGGATATCCACTAAAAATGATGCATACCAATTTTCAACCTCCTGGATCGTACGGTTGTGGAGTTAGAGTGTTTTTTTTTTTTTTTAGTTGTAGCGCCCCATATTGGTGGAATTTGATGAAACTCAAATCAGAATCGTCCTCAGAATGGCCTGTTTTCTATCTGTTTTCTATCAAGATTCATTAAGTTTGGACTTTGCATTCGGCAGATACAGGTCAATTCGTAAAAATGGCTGTTGGCTGACTGACTAATTAACTAATCTCCTAAAAACTCATTGACGAATCAAAATTCTTCTGATATCTTTTTGTTAGGAGGGTCTTGCGATGATGCATGTCAAGTTTCGTGCGAATTGGATCAACGGCCTAGGAGGAGGAATAATTCAAAATGGCGGAAAAATTTTCATGATGGAAATTAAATCGGAGATATACGTTTTGTTCAGCTTGACTCAGAAAATCAGAGGGGGAAATAATTTAGATTCTAGTCTGTATGGTTGCGGAGATATGAGCGAAAACGTAAACGTACTTATTATAGCGCCTGATCGGGGTGTGTGCACCTGAGTAGTGGGGCGCATTTGGGACCATCCTTGGAGGTCGAAAATGACATAATTCCGAGTTCTGACTTCCCACTTCCAAGTTAAGTCGAACACAACATAAGTCTATAATACTAAATAGTATAATAGTAAAGGGATTAAAATGTGTTATTTAACAAAGACAAATGTATAAGTTTTAGATAGTGAAGGTTTCTCTGCAAGGAGACGTTTATTTACCATTTTTGGAAGGAGTCTCCAGTGTCAGCACTTTGTAACTATCTGAGGTAAACCTTATGTTTTTCAACTACAGGAAAGTCAAATAATCGAGGTTTCTTGGTAACAAGCTGCAATTTTCAAGAGAGAGAAAAAAGAGTGACGGGACAATATAAGTGATAACAGGAAACTTGTTGGGGAGATTAAATGGAATTATGAATGGATAAAAACTAATGTGTTTTATTTAAAAAAAATGTAATTGTTGTGAAATTGCTGTGGTATAAGAGGAATAAAACCAAGTTTTTGTTTTTGTTGTTGGCTTTTTTCCCCCCTTCTTTTTTTAAATAGACCTAGGTAGTGTCTACTAGCCTACTGTATGTAGTCAAGTGTAGTTGGGAAGGTGAAATTCAGTATAGCTGTAAATTAAAATGAATCTTCTAAGTGAGGCACAGACACAGCACATGCTTGCCTTGCTGATTTTAAAATGATTTAAAATGGATTTTGTAAAATGCTATGCAAAATAATTTTGTTAATGAAGGAAGAGCAAGATTTCTGTTTGCAGTCTGATCACAGTGTACCTAATAGTCTCAGTCTGTCTGTCTGTCTGTCTGTCTGTCTGTCTGTCTCTCTCTCTCTGCTGCCTGAATGGCTCAAGTGGATCCATCCTGATGCTGTACTTTTACTTGGAGCTTCTGAATTTCTGACTCACTTTCTGCTGCTGCTGTGGATGGTCCTACTAGGATAATCTAAAGAGTTGCACTTTGCCCAAGGCTTTCGTAAGTAATCTCATCGGGATATTAGAAGTGCACATGTTTTGCCATAATATTGCCTCAGGGAGTTTTACTTGCTATTGTCACCTCTGGCTTGATCATTACATCATCTACATCTGGAATTCTGTAAAGCTGCTTTGTGACTGTGTGTTAAAAGCACTATACACTAACAAAATTGAATTTAATTGAGTTCAAACATATAGATATTGAGCAAACCCCTAATATTTGCATTAAAATTTACAAAACAGACTCAGGAAAGTGCTAAAGCACTGTGGTAAAGGTGCTAAAGGTGTGTTTACCACTAGATGTCAGCACTGTACATTTGTGGAAATTTGGTCCTTCCACGTTCACAGTTCAGTACAGGCACCTGGTATGTCTATTATAAACTAGACTTTTTTTTTTCTCGTTCTGACCTTATATGTAAAATATTAAAGAAATATATATATTTTTACTGGAGTATAAAGAAGAAGAAACCAAGCTGGAGTCACAGTTGCAATATGCATATGGGAATATTAAAATGAAAGACGAGGAATGATTTTACACTGTAGTATTAACTTGTGAGAAAATACATAGTCATAAACACAAGCTCTGCTTAGACTACAAGGAAAAACTACAACTCCTTGTCCTTAATAATTCAATTCAATTTTATGTGTATAGTGACTAACAATTAGCATTGTCACAGTGCAGCTTTACAGAAATCCGGATGTGGTTGATGAGCAAGCCAGAGGTGACAGTGGCCAGGGGGAAAAAAAACTTCCTGAGAAGGCATGAGGAATAGACTTTGAGAGAAACCAGACTAAAAAGGAACCGACACCGGATAGTGGGATTATAAATCATTACAATATACAGGTGTAGAAGAGAAAAGTGTAGACAAAAGGCTTGTCCTCTTGTCTTTCAGATTATGTATCCTTACAGATTCCAAGAGGTTTACACATATTGTAAGTGACTCTGGGTAAGAGCGTTTGAAAAATGACTAAACGTCAAAGTGAATGTAGTGGGTTAAGCCGATTTTCTTTCTTTTCTGTCTCTTTGGGTGGATCAGGTAATTGATCTTCTCTGACTCATAAGCCTGACAGAGAGGTGTAAGGTCAGAGATGAGGTCTGAGGACATGGTGTGACTTGACCCACCTTTTGACCTCTGATGACCCCCCCCCCAGATGAAATCCCGACTTCCTGTGGAAAATGAACCTTATATACCTTGTGTGTGTGTGTGTGTGTGTGTGTGTGTGTGTGTGTGTGTGTGTGTGTGTGTGTGTGTGTGTGTGTGTAATAAATTTACTTTCAGGTGTACAATATCAGACCAAGCTGGGGGCTGGAGCAAGTTCACTGCCTCTGAAAAGGGAGCTCAGATACCGCGCACACACACACACACACACACACACACACACACACACACATACACAGTCTCAGTTTACATACCACTGAACTATACTGTAGTTAAACACTGGCATGAATACGCCTAAACCCTGACCTTGACCAACCACTTACCAAACAAACATTCGGATGTTTACAGGTTGTTCCACCTTCCCAGTTGGTTTCCACAAAGACAGCAAAAACAAAGTATGCACACACACACACACACACACACACACACACACACACACACACACACACACACACACACACACACATATATATATATATATATATATATATATATATATATGCCTGGCCATACAGATGCTCTGAACAGCCAGTGACTGGTAGGGATTAAAAACAAGTCAGTGCACTCACAGCTTGTCGTGATATTGAATGAGAGAGTTAGACATCCTCATGAAGAAATTCTGTTGACATAATTATTGTGGGACTTTGTGGGAACCAACCAAAGCTGTCAAATACAGATATTCCTACCCTTCAGGGGACATTTGGTGCAGCTGCATTTGCGCTAATTCTTTATGCATATATGCTTATACAACTTTGATTGTCGTTTTTGTTGTTTCCTTTTGTGTATAGTTTGAACATGATGCTCCCAAATTTAAACCATAATTTAAACCAGCTCACATTTTACACGTAATCCTACGGGAAGTGGCTGTGTGGCAGGCTGAATTCAGCTTCTTTTAAAAAGCCCCACCACTAGTTTGTTTGTTTGTTTGTTTGTTTTTTCCATAGCGAAGCTTCCAAAGTTGAACATGTCCAAAGATTAACATGGTTAAACATATCAGAAAAGTGACAACAACAAGCACTTTTTTAACCTTCTGACCAATCAGGTTGCACCTCAGTGGCAAGCAAAAAAAAAAAGAGCCAATATTCCATAACATTAACATTGCGATATAAGTGAAAATAAAATTTTGGGGGAATATTCAGCCAAATGTTGCAATGTGACATCTGACTTTAATTGTGGCTGTGTACCATCAAGTCGCACAAGCAGCTTAAATTCTCTTGATTTTCTTCCTCCACAACTACAGTGAAAGCAAACCTCCTCGTTGCCAGAGCTTTATTTAATATTTACTGTATTACTGCTAGTAATAATACTAGCTAAGCTAGATAGCAACTTGGCTAGTTAGTTAGCTTGTACTGGCTAGGACAGACAGTAACGTTGTCATGATTACAGTGTATGCATCACATGATCCGGTAGATCATGAGCACAATAGGCTTTATAGCCAGAATTTTCCCACATTTTCTCCCTGAATTGTTCCCTTGCCAATTCCCACCTTCTAGCCAGCTCTCCCTTACCATGCACCAGCTACCAGTTGGGGAGGGTGAAGGCTGACACATTCTTCCTCCGAGACATGTCAAGCCAACCAACTGCATTTTATTCAAACTGCTACCCATGCTGCATCACAGGGTAGTGTAAGACACTCTCAGGGAAGCACCATTTACCCTCTTCCACATACATGAGCTCACAGATGGCCACAATTGGCTAGTGTGCCTCCAACCCAGAGACCACAGCCAGCTTTGCTCCCTGGGCTCCTGGCTGTGGCATTGGCAGTGCAGCAACAGTGATAAGACTTAATGAGAAGTGGTCAGTTCTGCTCACAGAAATATAATGCAGCAATATGAGTATAGTGCTCACTCGAACACAGGTACACACACACACACACACACACACACAGAGCTCCTGATCAAACAGCACTGCTGAAATCACACACATACACACACACAGCCCTATTCAGCTTTGTGTCCCGGTGCCAAATCATTTGTCTCCAGCTTCCTGTTCTGTTCCACCTCAGCAGAGTAAACATTTTCTGTGTGCCAAAGCAATCTCCAGAGCTTTCTATCTCTATCTCTGCTACCTCGTGCACAGACTTTTTGTTCGCCTTCAATAGATTAGCTTTTGTTCACTGCTTTATTTGATGCATCAGCCAAATTGGCTCGTCTCTGAGAATAGAATGTTACACTTATAAAGGCAAAGAATTAATAGCCCACTAGTCAACTAATATCCAGCTTATTAGTGGTTTGTACCAGACATTCCTCTTTGCATCATTCATTCATCTTCAGTAAGTGCTTTATCCTGCTCAGGGTCAGTGGGAGGAAACACACATGGACATGGGGAGGACATGCGAAACTCCACACAGACAGTAACCTGAGCTCACAGAAGCAGAAGACAACATGGGTAGACTACATTGAAAAAACACCAAGTGACAGTTTTCCAATCTTCAGTTGTCCAGTTCGGGTGAGTCTGTGCCCACTATAGCCTCAGATCCTTGTTCTTAGCTGACAGGATACGGTCTTTTCATCCACCTTAAGGTTTGATGTGTTGTGGGTTCTGAGATGCTTTTCTGCTCATCAAGGTTGTAAAGAGTAGTTATTTGAGAAACCTTAGCTTTCCTGTCAGCTCGAATTGGTCTAGCCATTCTCCTCTGACTTCTCTCATCAACAAGGCGTTTCCACCCATTGAACTGCCGCTCACTGGATGTATTTTGTTTTTTGCTCTGTTCTGAGTAAACTCTAGAGACTGTTGTGCATGAAACCCCAGGAGATCTGCAGCTTGTAAATTACTCTAACCAGCCCGTCTGGCACCAACAACCATGCCACAGTCAAAGTCACCGAGATCACAGAGATTTCTTTCCATTCTGATGTTTGACGTGAACATTAACTGAAGCTCTTGACCTAGATCTGCGTGGCTTTATGCATTGCACTGCTGCCACATGATTGGCTCGTTGAATAATTGCATGAATGTTCAGGTTTACAGGTGTTCCTAATAAAGTGGCCAGTATTTGTATAATATAGTGTTTGAAGTTCTGTTTTCCTGTACTTGGGGCCTGGCTGAGACTTTGCTCATTTCTGAATGAACCTGGGGAAGATCTAATGGAGTCATTTTCTTTGCCACACAGATGAAATGAACCAGTCTGATGGAGTGCACAACTACTCTCTGCATAAAAGTCTGCAAAGTTCTCAGTGACACAGATAAACACTGAGAGGACTTTAATCACTAGAGGGGGGAAAGGAAGTGCAGATGCTGCTGATTAATATGAAATGACTGCTGTATTTTAAGCACAGCATTATAATGAATGTCTGGCTCTCCTTTAGAGGAATCTCTGACATTCACTTGTTCTCCATGCTCATTCAAAGCAACCATGCCTGCAACAAAAACATTAGATTCTCTAGATGTCTTAGAACAGTAAGGTCCAATTATAGTTCAGAAATATTGAGGTGAATTGTGAAACATTGTGATACATCAATGTCACCTATCACAAAAAATGGCAAGTCAGATTATTTTTTTGTTTATTGCTGGAGAGCTAGAGCAGCAGATTACTGGAGAGCACTTAAGATAATCTCATTATTTCTTAATCATGCTGCTAATTAATTCTGCATGTGTCTTCAATAATTCACAGGCAATTTTTTTCCTTCTGTAGTTTTCAGCAAGAGCAGCCATGAATAATTTATTCCGACAGCTCAATCACACTCTGATGGATATGGGTTGCTATTTCCACAGGCCACTTTCTCTCTCTCTCTCTCTCTCTCTCTCTCTCTCTTGCTTTTTCCTTTGAGTAGCCTCAGCAGCACAGAAGGTGTGAGAAGACAGTGCTCACACTCTTGCATACTTCAAAGAGCTTTAGAAACATGCTCAATCCAAAAGGAGCCTAATGTTTACAAGTTAGGTTTCTTTCTCCTTGATATATGCGATATAGCAACCACATGGAAGGTAAAGGTATCTTCAGCTGTCTAAAAGGGTTTTGTGCCAAAATAGATTGTTATTTGGAGCTATCCATGACTCCTTCTATCTTGACTAGAGCCCCAGTCCCAGCTGAAGAGAAGCAGCCTTTCTGCTTTCAGCCAAGATTTCTTCTTGTCCTTTCATCAATTTTTGAAGGAACGTCCTGTTCTTGGTAATGTCATTGCCCCATTTTCTCCACTTGTTGATGATGGCCTTCATGGTGCTCCATGGTACATCTAATGTTTTGGAAATCCTTTTGTACCCTTCTCCTGATCGATACCTTTCAGTGAGATGTGAAACATCTCATATGTGTGTAACATGAGAATATAGCGTAGCATGAGGAGATGAAAACATGCGAATAAATCTGTCTGTGTGTGCCTGGTAGTTCTACTGGAAAAAATAATGTCACTTGGGAATTGTCCTCATGCATCGATTCCTTTCAGCAGCTTGCATTTACATAATGTTCAGGTTTCCAGGGCATGGCTGTGGTGCATATATGCTCTCTCTCTCACACACACACACACACACACGAGCAAACACACTCACAAAAACATGACTAAACTGAAAAATAAATAATGTTTTTATTTAATTGTTATGTGCCACACAGAAATTACATGTCTATTATTTCATAATGAAGAATAAAACCAACGTGAAAGGGTCAGAAAGGGTCAGAATCAATGCATCAGTGTGTTACACCATGTTACAACGTCTCACGTCAACTGAATAACAATACATGAGCAGTGAAAACTTTACAAAATTCAGCATAACAAATAACATTCAATCTGTATAATACAGACTTGGGTACTACCCATACTACTGGAAATTGCACAGTTGCAATCAAAATTATTCAATGCCCATTGCAAATCAGGTTTATTGTCAAAACGTACAGACTTTCAGCTGTTTGCAATGAACACATCAAACAAAAACAATTGAAATAGTTCAACACAACGAATGCTTCAAGTGGTTTCCCCAAATTCAACTGAAAATGCAACTTATAATACTCACAAAATTCACAGAAATACTCTGCTCTCATGGATATCAAACAATTGCCAACACAACACAGGTTTATAAAAAAAAAAACTTTGTTAAATATAGGTGTGCAACAATTATTGGCAACCCTAAGAATTCATATGAGAAAAATATATTTTAAGTATATTCCCACTGATATTTTACATTTTTTTTAGTACACCTGGGTGTCTAGGAAAAGGAAATTGTTCAACCATCACTTCCTGTTTCACAGTGGTATAAACATGAGGTAACACATAGGCCAAATTCCCTTAGTCATTCATAACAATGGGTAAGACCAAGGAATATAGTTGTGATGTGCGGCAAAAGGTTGTTGAGCTTCTCAAAATGGGAAGTGGCTATAAGAAAATAGCACAAGCATTGAAAATGCCCATTTCCACCATCAGGGCAATAATTAAGAAGTTCCAGTCAACTGGAAATGTTATGAATCAACATGAAATTGGATGTGTGTCTAAATTGTCTCAACGCACTGTGAAGAGGATGCTTCGAGTGGCCATAAAATCTCCAAGGATCAAAGCTGGAGAATTGCAGAAGTTAGTAGCATCTTGGGGTCAGAAAGTCTCCATAACTACAATCCGAAGTCACCTACATCACCACAAGTTGTTGGAATGGTTAAAAACAAACTCAAGCATCTTCAGTTTGCCAGACACTACTGGAAATTCAATTGGGGTCGGGTTCTATGGTCAGATGAAACCAAAATAGAGCCTTTTGGCAATAAACACCAGAGGTGGTTTTGGTGCACACAAAGAGGTAGCCATATGGAAAAGTACCTCATGCCCACGGTTAAATATGGCAGAGGCTCTGTAATGTTTTGGGGCTGTTTTTCTGCCAGAGGACCTGGACATTTTGTTAGGATAAATGGCATCATGGACTCTATCAAATATCAACAGATATTAAATGAAAATCTGACTGCCTCTGCCAGAAAGCTTAAAATGGGCCGTGGTTGGATCTTCCAGCAGGACAATGATCCAAAACATACATCAAAATCAACACAAAAATGGTTTACTGACCACAAAATGAAGGTCCTGCCATGACCATCCCAGTCCCCTGACTTGAAACCCATAGAAAACCTGAACTGAAGAGCATGGACCTCAGAATTTGAAGGATCTGGAGAGATTCTGTATGGAGGAATGGTCTCAGATCCCTTGCCATGTATTCTCCAACCTCATCAGGCATTATAGGAGAAGACTCAGAGCTGTTATCTTGGCAAAGGGAGGGAGCACAAAGTATTAACTAAAAGGGTACCAATAATTGTTGCACACCTATGTTTAACAAAGATTTATTATTATTATTTTTTTGGATAAACCTGTGTTTTGTTTGCAATTGTTTGATATCCATGAGAGCAGAATATTTTTGTGATTTTTTTTAAACAAAAGATCAAAAGGTTAAAGACAATTTTTCATAGCCTTATTTGCTAATATTTACCAAGGGTGCCAATATTAGTGGAGGGCACTGTATTCACTGCATCCTGTAATAACATAAGGGTCACTGGTAACTACAGATTGTGGTTACTTCCTCAATCCTTAGTAGAATTTGCTTTCCATAATTAGCCTAAGGCTTGAATAAATTATATCTCAGATCTGTACATGTTGTATTTGTAGAATTTTGGCCAGTTTTCATTAAGAGTCTTTTAAACATGAATTTGTTATACAAAAATCAATTCTACATCTGGCCAACATGGTCAGGTGTCCACAAACTTTTGGCCATATATTAGGAACTCATTTTTAGAGCTTCCTCATCGTCTTTCCAAAAACACCTTGGATATATTTTTCAGATGCAGTCTCATTTTTGTCACTATTTCTGCACTTTTCCTGAGGCAGCAATAGGTGTCAGTTAAGGTAATTTGAGAATTTGTCTTTAATCCTATTCTGCTCTTGCTTGGATCAAATCTTTCTAATCCACAGTTGCAAGTGGTTTCAACTGAACCTGGATCTAAATCAATGTCCAACCATGCCCCCACCTGCTACAGCTTTCAAACTTCACTGTTCCCAGGAAACCTGAACAAGCAAGACAATAACCCATATACAAACCATAAGATAGAGCAGGAGATAGATCAGAACCTTCTATGCAGACAACCAAGAGGATTGGTCACAATGACCCAATACACTTAGAATTTGCCACACAACTGACCTGTTTCCTGTGTGTGTTCAAGTACAAGCCTTCTCTCTTCCCCTGGAATGCTAACACAACCAGTGACCTCTCTGTCACTCAGTAACTGGGTTCACCATCTTTTCAAACTGCTGCACATGTTGTATCACAGGGTAGCACAACACAGTTGGAGGAAAGTGATATCTGCCTTCTTCCCCATACATGCGCTCACAGAAGTCTGCGATTGGCTAGTGTCACTGTGACTGCAAGAGAGAGAGTATGCTATCCCTCCCACCCAGAGAGCATGGCCAATGTTGTTCCTCTGGCTCCTGGCCACAGATGAGTGTGGGTGGCATCGTCAGGATTCACACTTGCTATCTTCTGATGATGAGGGAGGGTAAATGTTTTTCTTTTGTGCAGGAAACTTCTGCACTGATACATCAACCCCTTTAATCTTTCAACACATCATTAACACATTATCTCTGTCTGCCCAGACAATACCGCATAGCCACTTACTTCCTGTCCATGCCCAAGCCCTTGATCCCTGGTCCCCTGAATGAAGAAATCTTAACCACCTCTCCTTGATCTCAAAGGTCAGCCAGCTTACATTGTTAAGGAGACCTCGGACTCCAGACGTCGGGACATAGGAAATAGAATCTAGTGGAGTGGGAGGGGTTATGATCCTGAGGAGAGAAGCTCGGTCCCAGGTCATGACATCCCTGCCCATTAAAGTGTTCAGTGAACCCACTGAAAAAAACCCCCCAAAAAATGGATTATAGGAAAGTTATCTTACTCTTCCAAATAATGACAGGCAAGCAAGTTTCTGTGCAGTAGATCTCATGTTTCACTGGCTGGTTTAAACAAATAGCTCTACAGACCCTATTGTTATAATCCCTGTGAACATGATGTGTGTGTGGTTAGCAGCAAAACACACAGTCACTAGCAATTATAATCAGATTGACTCATTAGCTCACATCACATTAGAAATATTCAAAAAATTCAATCCATGACAGGTGTGTGCATTAAAATGTTTGTAGCTAAGCAATGTTGTTGAACACAGGAACAATGATACATAAAATATATGTTCATGAACATGAGTGCAAGAATTTGAACTTGTTGAATTTGTAGTTTTAAAAGTATTTGTTTTTTCAGTTTGTAATTGTGCATGCTAACTCAGGGAAGATCACATCCTCTCTGTTGCGTTTTCAACACCAAAGGTGAAGTTCCCATCTAAAAAAAAAAAAAGAACAACAAAGATGTCATTGTAGTTTGATGCTGTAGGTCACACTTGTAGAATTCACCCATTATTATGCTTAGAGCACAAGATGGTTGTGTTCCATGTTGCAACATGGAACATTATGAGAACATTACAAGCTGGACACAAAAACGTACGTTTTTAAATACTAATGTTACCACGTAGATTGAGAACTTTCTACATGAGAATTGAAGGATTTGTATGACTGGGTCCAGAGAAAAAGGGAAGTATTTCTAATAGTCCTTATATATCATTGACATGTCAAGAAAATATCCTGCCTCCAAAACAGCCAACATCATTGTGTGTGTGAAGTTTCATACAAAATAAATATATATGTATATATATATATATATATATATGTGTGTGTGTGTGTGTGTGTGTGTGTGTGTGTGTGTGTGTGTGTGTGTGTGTGTGTGTGAATATGGGCCTCCACACTATCATCAGCACACTTGCCTGTCTTGTCAGCGAACAGGTCTGTGGCTAAGCACTGCTACTGTGTTGAAACCTTGCTGATAACTAACCTACTATGTTAGTTGGATTGCTACAATGCACTGGGGCTGGAGCTACTGTTCCCCAGCTTCCATATACCCTGCTGAGGAATCTGAATTATGCATAGGATGCTAAGTGGTCCTGGGAGAGATGCCCCACTGGAAGGAGATAGTCACCGCCCTCACTGGCTGGGGGCGGTGTGGTGCCACAGAGGCACAGAAGCTGTGTGGAGCTCCAGTGTGAGAGCAGAACATTAACCAACTGGAACTGAGAGCTGTCTATCTAGCCCTCAGATTCTTCTTACTGATTCTGAGGCACAGCCACATACTGGTCCATTCTGACAAGATTGTCAAATACATTAATTACCAAGGCAGCACCAGGTTGGATGGTACTTTTTGCCTAGCACAAAAACTCTGCAAGCGGGCCCACTTGCTATGATGGCAGAATGGTGCAGTGGGCTAGCTCTGAAGACAGCACATATGCCTGGGGTAGTGGTGTCTGAAACCCAGGTCTCAGGTCTGGAATAGGTTTGGCAGGACACTGGTTGGCCTATTTGCTGATGCCAAATTGACTTACTGTCAATGTGGTTCTCATAGTTCTCATGTGGATTGGCCTTGATGCACTGGCCCATGACTGGCCTCACTGTTTACTGTACGCTTTACCACCTCAATCACTGAGTCTGCCCACACTGCTTAGAATTCAGTGATCAGACCACAGACCTCGGACCAGTTTCCACTGCTGCTCTCACTAATAGACAATACTTTGGCAGCTTCCTCTCCCAAATAGAATTGAAATGGAAGGAAAGGTTTTGCACCCTCAGCCAAGTTACCTGCTTCTGTGGGTTTGGTGCCTCTAGGTGAATCTGGTGAAGACCAGATTGAGGACAGTGATCAAGCAGTACAAGAGACACTCCTCAATGCAAGAGTCCCTAGTAGATGGTTCTTGTTGTGCTCTCAGGTAGAAACTGTTCAATGAATTGTGCGCATTCTGTCATCTGAATCCAGTGTACTGACTGGCTCCAAAAGTATTAGCCTTGCTATAGGGACTGATAGACAATGAAAATTCCCGATCTGCATTACAGCACAGGGGATAGTGTCCCACTGGGAAAACAAACTTGTCACTCCTGAAAGGAGATTCTTAGGGAATCATGGTGGTGATTTGATTAAATCATTCAATTGTTCATCCACATTGGGGGGGAAGGCACAAGGAGCTCCTCTGTCTAAACGGAGTCTGGTCAACTGTGTGGTGGATGTCATCATTTTCACCTACAGTTGGGCCAGATGCCGAGCCTCTACCCTGACATGCAACTCTAAAGTAGTGTCTTCAAGTCTGTGCTGCTGCTACTTACGCTGTTCTACAGGGTTAACATCACACATCCCAGTGGCATGAGTGCAGTGGTCATCTCCAAATACCTTTTCAGTAAATGGGTCAGTTCCTCACAAGGCATGTCTTATCAAGGTGATTCTCACTTCCCCAGGTCGTTAGGAGGGGTGAAATAGAATGCTAGCGATTC
This sequence comes from Cranoglanis bouderius, assembly GCA_023630585.1. Taxonomy (NCBI): domain Eukaryota; kingdom Metazoa; phylum Chordata; class Actinopteri; order Siluriformes; family Cranoglanididae; genus Cranoglanis; species Cranoglanis bouderius. Next base: position 3,909,088 of record CM042565.1, read on the forward strand.
TCAGTGCTCCTGGCAGTTATCTAGTTTTAATCACAGTGACAGGCATAACCAAATGTTTTTATTTACTTACTTTGTTACTTTCCCTCATCCAAATTGATTGACCTCTAGTAATACCTCGTCAAAGTGTCTAGAAACATATTCCAATTCAATAAAATTTTATTTGTATTGCGCCTTTAACAAAAGACATTGTCATAAATCTGCTTTCCAGATATCCGGATTTAGATCAAGTTACCAACTGAGCAAGCTTCAGGCGACAATAGCAAGGAAAAAAAACATTTGAGACAGGATGAGGAAGAAACTTGAGCAGAACCAGACTCAAAAGAAGAACAATCCTGGGGGACACTTGATAGTGAGATTTTGATCAATCAAATAATGAAAAGACAAAAAGGACTGAACACACTGAAAATATGTTATAAGTATATTGTGAATAGGAGTCCACTCATAAAAATAATTATGACCAAAAAAATTATACACTTGAAATTTAAGACTTCAAGCAAAATAGACAAGTCCTATGACCTTCATCTGCTAAACTGATGGTCTAAACAAAGTATTGAGAGTATATGAGCTGTTCTATGTCCTTCCAGAGGGCTGGGAGAAATTTCCAGAATGGCGGAAGGAGTGGATATCAGAGGAGATAGAGTGTCACATATTTGTTGTTTGACCTAGCAGAGGAATGGCATGCTCTATTTATGATCAGAGAAGATGAGATATCAGCAATGTGATGGATATACTGATGAATTGGATGGATGGATGGATAAGTAGGTGTATTAAGTACAAAAACCCATTCTGTGCATTGGGAATCTGTTTCATTTGAAAGTTTTATTTATTTTATTTTATTTTTTAAACAAAAAAATATTCATTTTTATATTTGTGTATTTATATATTTTTAAAAAACAAGAAAAAAAGGAAACTTTTCCTTATGAAGACAAAATAACAGGCATAAATATCCAAACTGTGCCTAAATTTTACTAAACAATTATACAGTATAATTTGTGTGAATCCATGCTATTTAGTCCTTATATACAGGATTTAGATGGATCACGTGGCTTGAGAGTGTCTTGTTGGGACCTGCATTGATGGCTGGTCTGTGTGTGTGTGTGTGTGTGTGTGTGTGTGTGTGTGTGTGTGTATGTTGAGAGAGAGAGAGAGAGAGAGAGGTCCTTACCTACATTCATCTAAAAGTTGTTTGTTGCAATCTTCATTGTACTAAGTCTTGGACACAGGTAAGGGTGAAGCAAGGTATCTGTTTTTCACTTTCAAAAGATCAATTGTTAGCTTAGCATTGACTTTTTTTTTTCTCTTTACTTTTCACTCTTTTCAATCTGATTGAATCCTTGTGGTGTCTTTATTCATACCACCACACTGCATGTCCTTGCATTGATTTTTTTTAGGGACTGGCTTTTTCAGGAGCTGTGCCTGGACCTGATAGGAAGCTTTTGGATAAGACTGGCAGGGTGGTATCTTCAGATTACATGGAATATTTTAATGGCTAGGGTTATACTCTGAGAAAAGAGGATTCCTCAGGAATCGTTTGGATGGTTATGCGTTCTAGTTTCTTAAAGATGATCTAATTTGAAGTGTTGAATTTTGCCTTTTGAATTGAATTCAAATGTGACTTTGTCTTTGAAAGTTAAATTCTTTGCCTTTTTAAGTGTGTTTTCTCCAGGAATAACATTGCGACTATTATATCAAGAGCTTGTTTCTGTTTATGCAGCCTATCTGCACAAGCCTGGATCATGCTGACTGATGACGTAAGCAGAGCATAGTAAATTTCTTTAAATCATAGGTCTATTGATAGAGGATCTTCATCATATAATCTGATGTGGAAGACACTCTGCACATTCTGCTGTAGAATCCCGCCAAAATTTGATCTGAACCACCTCAAATAGACAAATAATAATCATAAAAAGGCCATTGTAATTGCACACGCTGGCTTAGTTGTCTCCTCAACATCTTTGATCGATGTAGGCCAAAAGAATATATTCCAGACTTTGTCGTTAATAGATTCAGTGATGTATGACCTTGCTGTTAGATTCTGATGTACTCTGAATGCAGTGACTCTGTGATAACCACTTTATAATGTTTTTCTAAGCCTAAGGTGCTATGTTGATTGGCTTTCAGAGACTGCCCTGCAATTGCCTTGCCTTCTTGTACACATGCTGCTCCATGTGTTTGCTTTAAGGAATCATAGTCTGAGTTTGAGATTATTTTTTTGTGTGTGTTGCAATTGTAGTAGTATTGGGCCAGGGTGCTAGACATGAATTTCTTTAATGTATCAAGTATGTCCTGTGTGTTTGTGTGTGAGCTACTGTAGTAGCGCTCATGACTCAATAAAAAAACAAATTAATGAATTTTTTAAGCTAGTTAGCCATGCCAGGAAAGCTTTGGAGTTTAGCTACATATGTGAGTAGTGACATTTTGATAATCACTTTAGTCTTAGATGGATTAAGACATTTGTCTCAGAGAATACAGTAACTGCTTTCACATATTATGTCTTTGGCCTTTGTGTTTGGAATCTTCTGATTTTGGCTTACAGCCATCTTTTTATCTTTACATATGGGTTGTTCTGGACTTGGGCAGATTTTTTAGTTAAGTTGCCTTGCCAGGCTCTCCCACTTCCTCCACATGGACCAACAAACACTCATATTTAGTGACTTCAGATTCTGTAATATTTAGAGTTTATGCTTGTGTTCATGGGGACTTTGGGGGAGCATTTGCACCTGCATTGACAATCTCACATCTTTTATACAATGAGAGGCCACTTTATTAGGTAAATGTCCCCAGTAGCTACTCTCAATAACCATTCTACAGTCCCTCCAGGATTTTGTGATTTTTCTATTGTAGAAATTAATGCAAAATCAAGGAAACTCCACAATATTCACAGGAACTTGCAATTTTTCAAAATTACCATAGATTTAGGCCGAGACGCATCATGGCATGCATTCAGCCAAAGCCCCCTTCAATAAAAGATGTCATTTACCAATAAACATCACTGCAAAAGATCGTGCAAAACAATTTTTGCAATCGCAATTTCGCCAATTGAGGTAGTTTTCCGCAACAAAAAAAGCACAAAAAACTCAGCAAATTGCATCACACATTCTGAAAAATCAAAATCAAAGCATTTTGGCCGCAACAGTCACAAAAAAACGCAGCGAAATCCTGTACGGACTGATTTTATCAGCTAAACCTAAAATATCAGTGCGCTCTCAGGTGTACAATTACTGACGGGAGCCCATCTGTTGCTGTACACAGTTTGTCAGGCCCCTCTACCCTTTTTATGACCATAAAAATGATTTATTGAAATTGATGACTTCCAGCAAGCATTGTTGGGAAAAAAAATAGACAAGTCCCTGTAACCTTCCTCTCCTACATAGACGGGCCTAAACAAAGTATTTTCAATTACGATTTTATCAGCTGAACCTATAATATCAGTGCACTTTCAGGTGTACTGTTACTGACAGGAGCCCATCTGTTGCTGTACACAGTCTGTCAGGCCCCTCTACCCTGTCCATCAGAGGAAAGAGAAGACAACAGAACCACGACTCTAACCAAATGTTATCAGTCCAGCAGTGTCACTGACATGGTAGTGTGTGTGAGATGCCGATAGGAGTGGATCAGTTTGCAGCAGTGTTTGGGGTCAGTGTCATTGTTTTACTGAATGACTCGCCCCCAAATAATATGCATTCAGCAATGGTGCTACGATGGAGGTAGAATGGGACCATCAAACTGTACACTGGGCTACAGTCCCAGTGTAAGTACACCTACAATGTTCACTTCTGGTAGGTGTATTTATCAAGTGTAGATACATGGTAAGTGTATCTATAAAAGTGGTCTCCAAGTGTTCAGTCAGTGAACAGAAATTCAATTCAATTCACAGTGAGTGACATTGAGGCCCAGACTCCATGTCTGAATGCCAATGACATTACATGCATGGGCGTACCACCAACAACCGCTAGTGGTAATATGAGATGGGATGTGAAAATCTAATATCTATCAATATTGGAAAAAAGAGATGTCAGTGTCAATAATTCATCTTTTTCACGTTTATTAAAACCATGACTGTATTTCACATGCTCCTCCTCAATCTGCTGATAGAGAAGCGGGCTAAAAAAAAATGTCAGCTCGAGAAGGTGGATCTAGGGAGCGTGTCACTTTGTGTAAACCTGACACAAGTGTCACAGAATCCACAGTCTGGGCTAGAAAGAAATCAGCCCCAGCCTCGCTTCTTCATACCATTCTGTGTATATTTATTATGACCATTTGTCGTGCTGCCGTGCCTCATTCCACAAAAGTCCAAAATAAGACATTTGTTAACAGCAAATAATCTGATGTGGATGCCAAAAATGACACCTTGTATTGATGTTTGTAGGACCCGACAGATGTGATGAATTGTGGGATACAGGGTTAGGGGTAGGGTTTAAAAAAAAAAAAAAAAAAAAAAAAAAGAAAAAGACGAGTGAAGCGTTATGTGTACACTGCTGTGTTGTGCCTCTTTAAAAGCTGTAGGCAGTGCTGTGGGGCTGCAGAGCGTGGTAAGGACACACACACACACACACACACACACACACACACACACACACACACACGTCATACTATCCATGTGAGGACCTTCTGGTGATATTATTAATGCAGCTAATTAATGCTATACCTACACCTAAGTCTCTAAAGTTTTTTTTTCTCAAAATAAAAGCTGCTTTTTTTGTAAAACAACAACAACAACAAAAACCAGTTAGCCTTGTGGGGACCAGCCAAATTCCTGTCAGTCGCTCAGATATACCTATCCTTGTGGGGACATTTGGTCCCCATCAGGATATCAAAACACACACACACACAAACACACACAGAGAGAGAGAGAGAGAGATAGAGAGAGAGACAGGTCTTCACACAGCGGTGGAGTTTCTGCCTTCTCACGAGGACGTTTCACTAGGACCCGATTAATGCAGAGGTGAAACTGGGACCGCAAACACACACACACACACACACACACCCGCGCGCGCTCTGCGGCAGTAGTCATCGGAGATAACGGGTATGTAGGCGTGCACTTGAGAGTGTACCGGAGCTGATGGTCGAATCGCGACATTGTTTGTCCTCGTTGTTGCCTCAAAGCACCGGGACTGAAAGAGAAAACGGCAAGAACCGCGACAGTGACAGCGCGCGCGCAGCAAGCCAGCCTGGGCACGAGTTCAGCGAGGCAGCGTCTTTTGCAGCGCGAGCCCTCACTTCAGGTAAATCAGTGCAAACACGCACATTAAAGCGAGCAGTAAGCAAGTGTGCCTGCTTCCACTCAGATTTTAACTGCTGCTATCATTGTTTTTTTTTTTTTTGTACACAGTATGTTGATAGACAGGCTCGCGCCCACGCACTTATAAATTGAAATAATTTCATTATTTCTTTTGACTTCATGATGTCATGTGTACTATTTATTGATTGATTGATTTATTTTTTGGGACAAATCCGTGGGGGAGTTGTACTGTACACGGAGTGCATTGATGCTTCCCTGTGGTTCAGTGCCAGTTTTTGCAGTGCAGGGGTTCCCAGTCTCACTGCACATTTTCTGCCCTTTTCATTTCGTAACATCTCTGATCAAACCCATGAAGCGTATCATGAGCTGTCTTGGGAAGACAAATAAATCAATTCTGTAGTACATAAAAAAATTAAAAAAAATCCCATGACTGTAATTGTTCAAAAGAAAACTGGAGAAAAGAATCAAGGGTTTAAAAATGAATTTCGAGTAATATAAGTCCTGAGATTTTTGCTACACTAATCTGGAAATTATAATTGCATACTTTTATTTTGTATGCAATGTCAGTGTCATTTGTGAACAAGAAACCCCAACCTGGACCTGTGAAAAATGAGTGCGAGTTGGTTTTGTTTTGACAGGCCAGCTAAAGATGTGATCTAGTATGTGTACTCACAGAAAAACCTCCATTGTTGGAATAACACTCAGTTTTGAATGAGCCCTTATTGTGCTTCTGTTTCTGCAAGTGTAGCTCGCTGCAAATTAAGACTGTAGGTCTCCATTAAACGTGGTGTATTTGCACAGTATGTGTGGGTAATTTGCAAGTAATTAAAAAAAAAAATCTTTAGAAACCAATCTAACCTTATATTTAATAAACTCCTCCAGTGATTAATCAACATATATTGTGTTGCTATCCAGCTGGACACGAATGAACACTGCTTTTATTAAGTTCACCGAAGGATTAGATGTTATCCCAAAACAATTGCTAGGGGAACAGGGCAGAAAATTTCGGGAGGCACGTGCTTCTCGAGGACAACGCTGACATTTGGATTAAAAGATTAGAGAAAGACAAAGAGAGATGGTCAGGGTTTGAGGCTGCTGATTCTTGGTCGTTACATGCTCTGCTGAAATTTCTCTGGCATTTCTGAAATGTGTCATCACTTTTATACTATAATTTTTTCCCCTCGTTTTTTTTTTTTTTTTGTGTCTTTGCCAGATTTATTATGGAAAGCCTGCGTTGTCTTTGCGTCTCTCCGTATCGTTCTCCGTGGGTGTATTGAAACACTTAGCTGAAATGTAATTACACACTGTTAATGCTTTACTCATAGTCTGGTAATGAGGGTGCTTATGCATGCTCACACTCACGCTCTTTCTCTCGTGTTGTAAATGCATGCCAGGTCACGATTTATACTGGGACACGACGAACCGCTCAAATCTTCCCGACCCTGTAATGCTGTGCTGAGTAGAGACGTTTACTTAAATATTTCCGCATAACTCAGGGCAACTCACTAAATTCACTAACAAGTAGGCCAGTAAGAACAACATGTGCTGCATGAATACCTTCACAACAAAATGCTGTTACAGATAGAGGTTCTGTAATATAGAATTGCTTGTCAGTCCATTCTGATAGTTTCGACTGCTGATTTCTGATTTGAGCATTGAGAAGGACATGTTGAAATTTAGCGCTTACAGGCTACAGACTAGTACGTGGAAGCTCTGATGTCTGGTGGAAGCTCTAAACATGGGACTGGGCAGCACTTTAGAGCTTCCATGTATTAGCCTGTATCTGTCAGTATTCATATTCATCTCTCTCTCTCTCTCTCTCTCCCTCTCTCTCTCTCTAACTCGCTCTATCATAGTTAATATATGCCTGATCACGATTTACTTAAGGAAGTACTAAGACGCCACTTCAGGCACTCTTAGAAAATGATTTTGGCTGTGGGTGAATCATCTTCTATGTGGGAATTGCACTCAACTAGCTAAGTAGCTTGGCATACTTTATTGTATTAGCTACCACGGTTTTGCGTAGTCAGTTCGGTTTCCAAAACATGGGACTGGGCAGCACATTATAGCTTCCACTTGGCTGGCGGGCTAGTTAATAACCTTATGATTCGTCTGCCCTTGAAATTGAATTTTATACTCCAAACACTCTTAGCAGCTACCACTTGGCACGGATTCTTATGTATTGTATTGCGAGCCAAGGACAGATTATGCAGTCCATGATAACATGAGTAAACACTCGCCAAGCAAACAAATTTGAAAGACTAAGCAGCTCTCGACTGGCAGTTTGTACCTACAGTCTTATGTTGTGGGACTCATAGTAGGACTATAAAGTCTGTCTTGGCTGTAAAGGTTAAACAGACAGCGTTGTTTCCTCTTGAATAAGTATCACCAAGTGGCACAAATACAATCTGACAGTGCTCTGTAAATTTGAAGATGACTTTGAAGCTGAAGCTTTTGGAAATTCCAGTTGTTTGGTCACTAATTGGCATTTTTCCTCATTCTCCCGTAGTCAGTTTGGTCAGGCTGAGTTTACAGTTCACTGGACAGACTGATGGCTTCTGATCACATCAGAGGGCTTGTAATTACCATCATTCAGCAAAAAAAAAAAAAAAAAGGATATTAGATGAAGCATTTTATCCAATAATACATTATTCAGTAATTGATTATTGTATTAGTGAATAATGTATATTGTACAATATTCAATAACAAATAATTATTGTTATAGCTGTATAGAAACCCTAATATAATACAGTATATATATGAATAATCTGTTCTCTTCATTTCTTTTTCTCAAATTGCTATGACGTACAGTATGTGTGTCTGTGATACACAATATGTATCACAATGTATATGGCTGTTAATAAACTACCAGCAAAACGGTGTTACATTAAAAAAAAAAAAGGTGAGTTCAGTGTTACAAATCACAAAATTTTCTGTAATGAGATGTTTATTTAACATTTTTGGAAGTGTAAACGCTTTGTAACTGTCACATCATCACAATCTAGAAGCTCTATCTAACTCAGTGTGGCCTACAAACATGGCCGCTGAGAACTACAACACCCAGACCTTCTCAGGTGCACAATCTCCTGATTACTGATTACACACCTGGACTCAGTCACCTGCACCACTACACTCACAGTATATAAGGAGTCTCAGCACTCACGTTCACGGCGAAGTATACGCTCAGTTTGTCTTAGTGCGCCTTACAATACCAAGCCTGTTTAATTGTGTTTGTCATCCTGGTTTTGACCCTGATTGTTTCCTGTTTTCATCTTTGCCTTGCTTTCTCTGACCTGTTTGCACATCGCCTGAACTTCGCCTGTTGTTGACCTTGCACCTGATTGTCGACTTGGATTTGTTGTACTTCATAAAACTTTTTTACCTGCAGTTGCTTCCGTCTTCGCCTCCGTTACGTGACGTTAACAGTCTTTAACAACTTTAAGTTTTCCTCTACGGTAAAGTCTTCAGGATAGAGGGCTATATGGTTACTCGGCAACAAGCTATAAACATATGAACGAATTCTAATTTTAATGATTTAGAACTTTACAAAACTTTTTTTTTTTTTTTTTAAGATTCAAACCAATACAAAATGTTAACATCAAATCGGTGTGTAATTGTTAAAAACTTTTTTTTTTTTTAATTATAAAGACAATGTAAAAAAGTTATCACAATGCTTGTGATATCTCTTAAAAGTCTATTGTGCCACAGTTTATCAGGATATCAATATTACATCATATCACATAGCCCTATATACTGTAGTTTATTTAAATAGTAATTCATATACACTCCAAACAAAATGTTACTCTCTGAACATCATCCTGTGATATTGACTCAAGTGATACGGTCCTACATGCATCCTTACTGATTTTAATAAATAAAAGCACCCTTTTCTCACCTCTCAAACTCCCAAATTATTATTTGTTTTAACCTTTTCTAGCAGTACACTGGTGTTCCATTCAACCGGCAGAATGGAAATCAACTTGTCGGACATTTTCAATCAGAAAAAACAAATGAGTTATTTTATCGCTGCAAGTCTGTTATAAGATTAATCAGGACACTGTTGGGTTTCTGTGTGTAGAGTATCGTGACTCTGTGTTTAGCTGCTGGTGAGCAGGGCGATGGGAAAGCGAAGGGGTGTGAGCCCCCTGCTGGGCAAACAATTCACACCTCTCCACAATTACATTGGTACAGAGATAAAACGGACAGCATAACTAAAGCTTTTTTTGATAGCAAAACACTGTATACAACTGCCACAATAAAATTATTACAATTTAAACCTAGTAGGCTAAGTAAAAAAAAAAGAAATAATTATGGAAAAACTGCAAATTCTTAAAACCCCAAGTATTTACTTTCATATGAGCCATTAAGCACTACCATGGAGTGTGACATCATCACAAATAAATTCAATGCTGTACATGGGCATGCCCAAAACAGGCAGAAATTGTTTGAGTTAAAGCATATTCAGTAATTACTATATATAATATTGGACTCAGACTCACAGGCTCTACTATTTTGAAAGGAGCTTGGAATTCTGGGAATGGGCATGTCCTGAATGATTATTTTGTTAAAGCATGAAATTGTGTTTCAATTCCAAGGCTGTGTGTATTCGTGTAAGCACGAGTATTTGTGTGTATGTTTTTTTTTTTGTACTTTCATCTAGAGAGGTTTATACAGTATCACTGTTATTCATGTCGGAAATATGAACCTTTCTATAACTTGTTGCACACTCTCAAGCCTGCTGAGCTGTTTAAGGCTTTGAACGGTGCACCGCATTCATATCAAGACTCTCCTGACACAAAATCTCGCTTGGTAGTGGGTGTGTCAGGGACAGGGTGCCTTTTAAACCAAGGCTCAATACTCCGTGGTGATGAAAAATCTATTCCTTATTGAACACGAGATCGAACACAGCCCAGCAGGCGATACACAAGGGTCATCACATCATGAGGTATTCAATCAGTGGAATCAGGGAGCGAGGCTAATCATGCTGCTTTTTTTGTTTGTTTGTTTGTTTGCCTCTGTAGAGATTTTACGGTTTATTGTTAGCTGCTAGAGTTGGTGCCCTTAAGTGAATGTTTTGTAGTTGATTTTATAGCCGAGTGTATAAACTTGCCTTAAAATGAAAAAAAATATTAGAGTCTACTCCTAATAACTGTTTTTATTTTATCATAGGGCTAGGCAGTGTGGCCAGCATATTATATTGCGATACTTTTTTTTGCGACATGTTAATGACATTTTTACGATCGTTATGTTTGCAAAGCACTCGTAAATCAGTGAAGCCATATTTATATGGATAACTATTTGATCACATCCAACATTTTTGTCCAGGATTTAACATTAACATGAAAATGTAGGGCAAATGTAAAGATTTTCATGTTCTGTTAGGAGCATTTCACACCTGACTCTTTTTTTTTTCTCTCTATCGCCAACACACATTTGAGAAGCATCTGCAAGGTGGGCAGAATATGACCACACATTTAAAAAGAGCTGTCTACGGATTTTTTTTTTTTTGTCACAACGAAGCTTCCAAATGTTGAAAAAAGATTCAGAAAATTACTTTTCTTTTTAACCTTCTGACCAATGAGGATGCAGGTTGGGAGCAAGCATGAAAATAAACATGAAGGACAAAATGCTGGTTAAAAAAGTCTTGTGAAATTTTCGGACATGTTTCATCAAAAATATAAGTGCTGATATTCTGTTGCAATATAACTAAAGATAATAACCTGTCTATTTTTGGGACATCTTTATCTTAATTATATTATTTATTTATCTTTGTTTCATCTTGATTACTGATAATAATAAATTTAATCTAGAGCACAGTTAGTAGTAGTTAGCCGATACTAGTTAGGATTAGTAAGAGTGTTGTTTTATGGGGTGGTTGGGGGGGGCGGGGGGTTGGGGGGGGGCGCAAGTTCTCAAAAAACCTGTGAAGTGGGCCTCATGGGGAAAAAGTTCAAGTATGTCTGCTGTACATAATGTATTAGTACTGTTCTTTTGGTTTTCACTAAACAGCCATGTGATAAAACATCTCTCGATCTTTAACATTGAGAGTAAATAGTTTTATAGCTACAGGAATGAGAGAGAGAGAGAGAGAGAGAGAGAGGATCAAAGGTAGACAGTCAATCTTCTGACATTTTAAAATCTATTTCAATTACTAAATGGATTTCAGTGATGTTATAACCCATGATATTACATGCATTTGTCTAAATGCAACCATACAGCGTTCAAACAAAGATAGATCTTGCTTTCTAATTTTTTCCCCCTCTGATCCTTCACATCTTCACATTAACCAGCAAATGACCCAAAACATCAAACCATCATGGAACAGCAAAGCAAACAGCAAGCAAAATGCCTGCAAGCTCAGAGAGCTGAGCTAAGTCTTTGCATATAATATTTATGAAGATGAGAAATGACTGAATCTGAAAATGATGAATCTGCTGTAATAGGAGGAATCCCACTGCTTGTATACAAACTTATAATTGTTATAACTGTTCACACGGTATGAAAAATCAGTCTAGAGTTCTGTCCAGAGTTCATTACTTGTCAGCAATCAGTAACATAATACACCTGAATAATCACATTCAATCATTTGTTGTAGGAATTTGAAATATACTGACTACGTCAGAGTAAGAACACGTTCTGAGGAGTAAATATCGTAGTTTGGCCGTTAAAGTCTATTTTCCCACATCGACTGGACCATGTGTTAGTAGCAGATTTTTGTTTAGCCACAATCACTTGATGACCTCTTAAATAAAAACGTCTAAGTAAATTTATACCACAGCACTGCTGAATCCTTGTATCGGATTGGTCAGTGTTAATTAAGAAGAACAAGCCTTTATTTGTCACATATACATTACAGCACAGTGAAATTCTTTTCCTCACATATCCCAGCTTGTTAGTAAGCTGGGATCAGAGCCAGCCATGATATGGCACCCCTGGAGCAGAGAGGGTTAAGGGCCCAACTGTGGTAATATAGTAACAGTTAATTAACAGGAACAGGAACTAACTTATCTCTTAAAGTTAAATGTAACTATAAGCAATTACAAAGTATGACATGTCATTCATTAGGAAATTAAAATTTGTAGTCGCCGGCATTAGAGGAATAACACTTAGGGTTTTATGAAAATAATCAGCTTCTAGGTTTCTAACAAATTTCTGACAGACTGCCTCAGGCCACTCAGTTGTTGATTATTTTCTTATAACAGCACAGTTCTATGTTTTTTACTCCCTACTTAATTCATACACAGCATGTGAAATCTTCTTTCTTTAGTTAAATTTAACAACGGGAACAACCAATTGAAACCAATTCAAATTTGGGAAAAAAAAACAACAGTTTTTTAGAAGATAGCTGTCCTTATTTATGGTGCCTTTTGAATACATAAAGCAAAGTATTAAACCAGGTTCTTGTGGATGTCCTAGAAGCCAGTAATTTTGACGTCTTTTTGTTCTGTAGCTCAGTCAGCATCTCTACTGGCTCTCAAGCTATGACCGATGCTCTGTGTGTGAGCAGTATCACTGTGCCCTGCTGATTGATGCTCATGGCTGAAAGGTTCTCCAGGGGCAGCCCACATAGAGCCATAATGGTGGATGGGGATTTGTGGCTGTGAGGGTGATGGATGTAGGCTCATCGTGTGGCATGGCCTATGGCAAGGGCAAAGAAAGTGGCATGAACGAACCACAAAAGAGGTCTCATTAAAGAAAACCAATAAGTACATCATACATGTTATGGTAAAAATATCTTTTAGAACCCAGATGGGTAAGATGGATTTCCTGTTGCGCACATGATGGATCCGTAGCCATTAAAGCCCGGAGCTGTGATCTGTGATCTAGGATTTGGCAAAACTGGCAGTAATGGATAGGTAATGGTTGAGAGCGATGATGTCATTATTATCGTCATCAGGCAAGGTGTTTGGGGCCACTGCAGCTATTCTGTCATCATCCAAATAATGGATTCTTTAAAAACACCAGAACATGCTAGATATGTACATAAAGATAACAAGGAGGCCAATTAGCTCTCGAAACCAGATTCACAAAGTAAGAAAATATATATACTGGGCAACGAGTTCAAACAACATTGATTTCAAGTTCTTGACTGGCTAGGAGTCCAAGGGAGTGTAATTGGTGCCGCTCTGAGGGTGGGAAGAACGACATTACTCTCTCCCCAGTCAATGAGAATATAGATGAGAGTATGAAAAGATGCACCTTCACCTGTCTTAGAGGTTTTGTCATGTTTTAACTCCAGCTTTCCCAGTTGGTAGCTGTGGTGTGAAAGGGGAGTGCTATAGCTAGTGGGTGGAAACTGGAAGAAACTTTGTTAAAATGAACTGAAAACCAAAATCTAGGAACTAGGGGAAATGTTACTATGATAAACCATGGATGTCTTTGCAACCAGACAGCATAAACCAAGACGAACATTCACTAGACTCCAGAATTATTGGCACACTTCATGAAAATCGACTGTACAAAATGTTGGAGAAAATAGGAGCAACTTCTTTTTCAATTAATATAAAAAATATTTTAAAGCACTTCCCAGTATAGCTGCAAGCAGCAATTAGCGGGTCCAAGCATCATAGTTGCAGCAATGTCTGTTTCATGAGCCAGTAATGGCAATTGATGACTATGCCCCATCATTGAACACGTGAATTTTGGGTCACATTGTACGATGTACAATTATGCCACACCTTCACAGTAGCATCTTGGATATCTTGACATCATGCTGACCTGAGCAGGACGAGTGGGTATAGCTTTAGTACCTGTCAAAATGCACAAAATCTAAAATGGCTGACTTCCTGTTGGGCGGAGTTAATGGATATGATCATGAAGTTTGTCTGTCTTAAGAAGACCCATATGGCGAAATTTTGTGCATTTAGATGACACTGGATTCCCACAATGAAGAAAAATGTCACGGGGGTGCTATGGAGGCCCTGGGCCATGCCCAGGTCCAAGCTTTGGTTAGACCTTGATGGCCACCACTTCTGATTTTTGAAGTTTTGTGAGTTTTCGAGCATGCCAAGCATCTCAAAAAAAACAAACAAAAAAAAAACAGCAAAAAATGTCTGGAAAAAAATCCTAAGAGATACAGTCCCCTCTGAAAGGTCATGGAGGGAGAGATGTAATCCTCATTCTCAAGCATTTAATTAATTTTTTTTTTTTTTTTTTTTTTTGAGGAAATAAGGAATTTGAAATGTTTTGCATGAAGATAGTGTCCAAGATCAACTGGACCTAATTATACATTATTATGCATTATTAGCAAAAGGTCAGGGGATTACATTGTGGATTTATTAACTGAGTATTGTCATGTTTGTTGTGGTTTGTATGTTCTTTTGTTTCTCTAGTGGCCTTTTTGCCTCGTGTGGGAAAATGATGCTACATTGCACAATGCACAAACAGGAACTGATGGAGGGTGGAGTGCATGTGTGTGTGTGTGTGTGTGTGTGTGTGTGTGTGTGTGTGTGTGTGTTAGAGATTGCAGAAAAAATACAGATGGGGAGAGGGGGCCAAAGGCTGTGAGAATGTAAAAAAAAAAGTGTCATTTTTTGTTAAAAAGGGAAAGTGCAGTAGTGCAGCTTCTCCTAGTCACTCATGAACTCAAAATGAAAGCAATTTTGTTCCTATTAATATTAAATATACTACACCATACCAACATTTTCACCGTAAACAGCACAATATATTTAAACATTCGTATAAATTTTTTTTAAAATGTTCTAAAAAAATAAATAAAATAGAGTAGTTTTTCATCTAACAATGGCACTGATGCAAAACTTGCCTTCAAGCCACAAAATTAAAACCAAACAGAACAGAATACAGAAGGAAAAGAATGTAATAAACCAATCAGGGCGTAACCCAGGAACCAGAGAATAAATATAGACTTTATGATGCTATTCATCTTTAAATGAAGCGAACTGTTTGGAAGGGTTGCACGAAAGAAGCTCTTTGTCTCTCACTAAATGCAGCACTTAAACTTCAGCAAGCCTCAGTGAACCACTGGAGTTAGACTCATGTGCTGTGGTCAGATGTGCCCAAAATCAAACTTCTGGCAGTGAAGACCTATGAAATGTTTGGCAAATGGGGACTGTGTGCAAAGAAAAATCCCAGATCCACTGTACAATATGGTGGTGCATCATTAAATTGATAGCATCAGTATTTATACTAGTTTTAACCAGCTTCTCTGTTGATCTTCTGTTAATGCTGCTGTAAGCCTCCGCTGCAAAGCCCTATTAATATTAAGCACACAGCTCCTCAAATCCTTATCACACTCAGTTTTCACAAATAGAGTTCCATATTGGAGTAATTAATACTAAAACAAACATTTTTTTTCTAACATAAACTATACCTGAGCTTTTAATATTTCTGTGTATTAAATTTGATATTTTAAAAAGATGGCACCATATAAAAGCATGATGCACGTAACTGGTAATTCATTTGACAGTGTGTATAGTAAGAGCTTCTTGCTTGTTGAGTGCTGGTGTTTGTGTGTGTGTGTGTGTGTTTAATTGTTTTTTAGGTACCTGAATCATGAAACTTGTGCTGCTGGATCAGATGGAAATTTTTCTCCTTAAGGAAAATATCCATGCAAATTACCTTCAGTTTCTTTCCCCCAACAAACTTAGCTGTGGTCTAATTTTGCTTTCACCCAGAAAGTTTTCAATGCGTGTGATTTCCCAGGAAGATGCTGCCTCACGTGCTGGAACAAAAGTTACTACTTGTTGTATTTATTTATTATTATTTTTCTCCCTTTTCATATTAAATCACAATATGATGCTTTGGAAGAGTCTGAAAATCTAAAAATGTGGTTGCTAAGAAAATATATAAAGTAAATATATTTCATTAAAATAAAGGGCCCTTGATAACCATTATACAGTGTATAAAGTTTATATTCACTTACAGTGGGTATAGAAAAGAATCCCGGAGTTCTTTTGACAGTGCCTTGCCACCCATAGTTGATTGTTTGCTTCAGTTGCACTACAAAATGCTCCAGGAAAGCTCTTTTCATGCTGAGCTAACCAAAATGACCTCAGCTGATCACAATTGAAAGTCAAATGGCTTTGTGTGCCCCTGAGAAGGTGATTAGCTACACCTTATTGAGTTTACAAGTAATTTTTAGGAGGGGGGGGGTGATCCTTTTTCCAACTCAGTGATTCTGGTTTTTAATTTATTTTTATTTTTTTCTGACATGTTGGTGTTATATCTTTCACTTGGATGTTATAAGTTGCACTGAGTAAATTCAGCTGGATAAAACAAAAACTGTGTCCGTCTTCATTTCAGGCTGAAAAGCAACAAAATGTGATTATTTTAAAGGGGGTGATTCTTTTCTATACCCACTGTATATCCCAGTGCCGTTGAAATCTTGGGTCTGATTGGTCAGAAAGCAATGATTCATTTTCTATAACAGTAGCGTTAAAAGTAGCGGTTTATATTAATGCCCTCATTTCTATAGTAACAGCTCATCCACAGGGACTTGTATGGTGGGCGCTCCGTATAATCTAAACCTAAAGATAAACAGATAAAAAGACAAATGCGGTTTCTCAGTAACATGACAAACTGCATTGAATTATTAACCACTATTAAATAGCTGCCTTAATGTAAGTGATAATATGATACATGAACTAATTTGTCTTGTTGACGAGATATTCACAATGTTAAATGAAACTATAAATGGTTAAAAGTATAACGTGTTTTATATTAATACATTTAAAAAGGGTAAGCGTTGTCAGACTACTGCAGTGTAAGAAGAATAAAAATACGTCAGGAAGTGATGCTAGGAAAACGATCAGCTTTGGGATGGTAATAGTAAGACGTCATGTCGGGGCCGCATCACACCATCTGATTGGTGATTAATGTCTTGTACCATACCAATGATATCTCAGAAAAGTGTATTGCGTAATCATTTATCACAATATCAATATCATACTGATATATCGCCCAGCCCTAGTATGCGCTTGTATTCTTGTATTTTAATATACTAAAAACTGCAGTTTACAGTAGCTTTGTGTACTTTCATGCACGTTATTCTTTATCCTGCGACAAAAGAAACACAACGAAAGGACATTTTCCAGACGATGCCAGTCCACACCTGTATTAGACATTCCTCATCCCTCTAGCACGTCTGCTTCTGAAATGAAATCATCGAGCATGCGAGGACGGGTCAGACCCTAGAGCGGGCGTGGAGATGTCATAAATTTTTCAGGGCTTGTAGAAACCAGTGCTTAATGGCTGATAAATGTGTAATGTCGAGTTTTTATTATAGTTACAGAACAATCTGGCTGTTAACTGTAGTAGCTACAGTAGTTGACATCGGTCCTAGGAGAGACCCATGTGGAATCCCTGCTGTCTTGTTGGAGTGAATGGCTTCAAGCTGAAGAAGAGGTGGACACTGATTGGGATAATCTTGTTTAAGCAGTTTTAAGAATTACCCTACAGTTCAGTGTGTGTGTGTGTGTGTGTGTGTGTGTGTGTGTGTGTGTGTGTGTGTGTGTGTGTGTGTACGTGCGCACACACTTCTGGCTCAAGGTGTGAATGTTATGCACAATGAGACATGAGAGCAAATCTCTCACACACACACACACACACACACACACACACAGACAGATTTTGAAAAATGATTATTTAATTATTAAAACAGATGCATAAATAATAGATTTTGAAATGCATCTTAGCACACTAGTATTATTCAGTCTTAGCTAAAGAACATTGATTATTAATTCACGCTCATGGGTTTGCATATTTAAGTGTTAAGAGTTATTATCATAAATAATAATGACATTTCACATAACAAATCTCCAGTTATGTAGCGATACCGGTCTTCATGACTAAAGACTAATGCACAGTACATAATCAAGCTTTAATAAACAAATAACAAGATGTTAATTAACATCTTATACGTGTCACCACCTTTCTCTCGTTCTCTATTTATCTTCTGTTATCCTCTTTTCCTCTGTATAATTTATAAAGTATACTCACTCTCTCCTCCTCCTCTCTCTTCTCTCTCTCATCCCTGTGTCTGTATTCTTAGTTGGACTTTGACTCTCTCTCTCTTTCTCTCTCTTTCTCTCTCTCTCTCTCTCTCTCTCTCTGCTGGTATTGTGTGTCTGCACAGCTCATATTTAATTCATGTTTAGAAAGGTTCCCGAATGGAGGGTTTGGCAGAGCCTGCAAGCACATAGTGACACACACACACACACACACACACACACACACACACACACACACACACACACTATGTAAACAACCATGAAAAGACTCCTAGCCACCTGTCATTAGTTTTCTCGGCTCTGTCTTCCTCTTCTTCTCTCTCGCTCTCTCTCTCTCTCCATTATATAACCCATAATCAGCTGTTCTGGCATCTCTGATAGCCACAGTGCCCTTCAGAGCCTGACGCACAGATCATGACTGGATTGTGTCTCCTGTGTCCACGGCTGTGCCGAGACAGATGTATGTCTCTGGATTTCTGAAAGAAGGAACACTCTGTTGTAGAACCTTTAAAGAATCCACCAAATGGACAAGCTGAAGAACCCTTTAACATTTACTAAAAGCACAACTGTGGATGCCAGGTTACATGGCTCAGCACATACTCACCCACTCCATAGGGAGTTTCATTTTGATCTACGTCACCGATTACTGAAGTTCTACAGGAGAGATAGCGTCTGTATGGAGAAAAGGAAAAATGAAGAAAAGATAAGAAACCGAAGAGAACTGACATTGGACCTGCAGAGAGAAATTGAGACGCGTTCATGGAAGGTGAAATGCAAATAGAATTTGGAGAGGCAAGAAGAAGGAAAACAACAAAGAAATGCAAACACCGAAAGTGAGCTCAGCGGCACATATTGAGCCTTATAATAAATGAGCAACTCTTAAGAGTCAACTCCCACTCTAAGTAGGTAGAAAAATATAGGTTTATACATAATGAATAAAATGATACTGTTGTCAGAAAATAATCAACAATGACACTGTGTGATCACAGCAATTTGCTGGCAATTAGATTTTTTGTTAAAGATGACACATCATTCTTTTTATTAGTTTATACTTACATTAAATATTATTACTTACATTATAGCAGCTAGCCGTTTCCTCACCAGTGTCACAAATTCCTGCTTTCAGCAAACATCCCAGTTTTAGCACGGCAAGTGCTGCTTGCGAGTCATGTTTTGTGTTTTTCGTACTCCATATGCTTTTGTTTATTATTAGTATGATCCTTTGTTTCTGTTTTAGTCCTGTCTTAGGCCCTGCCCTATTATTGGTCTGTTACTGATTGTGTTCACCTGTTCTGTGTTTGATTCCTAATTATTTTGCACTTTTATCTCCTTTGTGTGCCACTGTTTGTCTCCTTGAATATTTCATGCTTCACCAAGATATAGTTTCCTGTGTTGTAGTTCCTCATTATTTTGACCCAAGCATGTGTATTAGTTTAGTATGTATTTAGATATGACTTTGACAACCCTGTCTGTCTCTATACATTGATCCTTGTATCTTCCATGATCCATGATTCTTGGACTCCTCATAATACTTGTACATGTACATGTACAACCATTCTGTCTTTTTCTCCTGGCTCTTGAAGTGAATAAAACACAAAAACGCAGTCATTGTCATTTTCCACAGAATGCTGAAACCTTTCCAGTGTTGGAAAATGTAAAGTCACTGCTTTACACGTGACTGTTACAAAGCACTGACACTGGAGATTCCTTCCCGAAATGCTTTATATGTCTCTCCACAGAAAGGTTCATCCTATTAACAATTACACACGTTTTATTATTATAATTTTTTTTAAAAAGGTAGAACGTTCACCATACAAGTCATTGTGAATTAGTTGTTACTATAGAAGTTATAACACAATAATAAACAGCGGTTTACATTAGTGGTAGAAAATATTTTAATACCTTAAAGTCTTTCAGTAACTGAAAATGTGTGTAGTTACGATAGAGAGGAAGTCTGGAACCACGCATTTGTTAAATATCAAACTGAATTTCTCAGTTAAAAAAAAACAAACAACTTCTGTTAAAAAATGATGTCGCTCACGTGTTTAGTGTATGAATAAACATCACTGAGAGTCAGTCCATTTAGAAAAGATGTAATTGAGGGTTTTCAGGGAAATAAAGCTTTGAAAATGATTGAATATACAGGCAGACATTTATTTATTTGGCAGATGCTTTTTATCCAAAGTGCTTTACAAATGAGGCAGAATCCAAGAAACAATCCGTCAAACAACAAATGAATAGATAAAAAGAAAAATGGAGTATAATAACTCTGTCATGTTGCACAGCAGCTATTGCAGGGAAAGAATAGAAGGAAAATATGCATGCATAAGCGTGGGTTTAAGTATGAGTAAATCACACATCATTTTCAGAGAAGCGAGTGTCAGAAAATGAAAAAGGAACGGTGTACATGCTGTAGCAGTGACTGTAAATGTACATAAAGAAAGAGTGGGTTGTTATGCTGAACAAAGTCTGGCACTGCCCAGCAGATGAGATGTTAGACATGAAGGAACCCTTTAAATCTAAGGGTTTAAAGATGAAATGAGAAATCAGATGAGAAAAGCAGAGAAAGAAAGAGGTAGGTGTGAGAGATAGAAAAGAGTCATTTCCTTTCTCAGCGAAGTTTCACTTCCCTTTGCAGGTCTGTTGCAGTTGCACAGTTCTGAATGTCATGTGATATACATTCTGCTATTTTCGTTATATTAAAGATAACATTGCAGTGTTGTTACTCTGACTACAGTGGTTGTAGCCTCATGTTTCAGTACTGTTTGTAATCTGATATGATTTATTTCCGCTCACAACTTGGAGGTGTGTATCAACTACATCACAAGAGCATGCACAATGCAGAGAAAGAGGAGAAATGTGCAAAAAAAAAAAAAAGAAGAAGAAGAAGAATGCAGAAGTCCAATGTAGATGAAGTAATTTAACTGCAAATGTTCTTTTGAGTATGTATAGAGTATCTGTGTCCGTTTAGTGCGCTGGATATCTTATTATTTATTTAAATAAAACTACAACAACAACAACCCAGATGGAGAAATGGCAGCACTGTCAGCATGGTGTGAATTCTGTCTCTGACAGTTCCTCAACCTCAGCTACATCACTCCAGTTCATCTATGTGCATGGGACTGTTTTTTAAATCCTGCTCACACAGTTGATATTTTTGTTTTCATCAATCTAAATTTGGGTCTAATTTAAAAGTTATAAATAAACTCGTAACCTAATTTAAACCATTGCTTTAAACCACTTTTTCATCTAAAAAAAAAAAAAAAAACAGCATGCAAAACAAACATGAATGACGTTCACCTGGTGGAAAAAATTAGTTCACCGAAGGGGAAAGGACATGAAAAACATTTGCTTCCATTATTGGTTACTTTCACTTCACATGGATTTTATCCATTCAATTTTGTGAGTCAGTAGAAAACAAGAAAGTCTGTAGTCTGTTTTGTTTGTAAAACAATGGACGATTTGCTTATTATTAATTAGCAGTCACACCAAAAGTTACCTCACTGTTTTTGTTTTTGTTTTTTTTGTTTTTTTTTTACTATCGCTTGGTGCACACCTGAACAAAGCTAGCTAGCTATCAGTTAACTAACAGCGAATATGTTTCACTACTGTTGTAGACAGTCAATTATCATTTAATATGATATGGATTGGACTGCAGACCAGACTGCACTCATGCACGCATTTTTGTAAACATGGTTACCAGGTCACATCTAAATTTCCAGCTCAACTTAATTAAAAAAAAGAAAGAAAAAAAATACACACTGTTACGATACCAGAAGCAGGCTGGACACAGTTGCGGTCAAAAACTTCGTCACTTTATTCAGCATACATGTGAAAAGGACACAGGGTAAACAACAGGTTTTTAGAAGGCTTCGAGTCTTCGCAGGATATTGTAGCAGAGCTTGTACACACTCTCAAAAGTAGTAGCGCTAGCAGTACAAAAAACACACACTTAACCACGGAAGGAAAAAACGAACAAAAACAGCATCCAGCAATGAACCCTTACAACAAAATAGTGGTAATTACAAAAGGTGTGCAAACTATTAGCGCTAACAGAAAATCAAACACTTGTGCTAGTAAACCTATCACCGAGATGTGAAAAAATAGGAAGAGGGCTTGAGAGGAAATCGGAATCCAGGGTACTTAGCTTAATGTCAAATGCCGTGAGAATCAGTCCAGGTTGCAGTAGCTCAGTAAGGTTAGATTTGGGAAAAAACAAACAATACTTCGCGTTAGACCTGTAACACAAAAGTCCTTAAATAACGTGTTAGTGAAATAGAAGACAGGTGCGCGGGATTAGAACGAGGGTGATTGTGACCGAGGTAGTGTGTGGGTGTTGTAGTCCCTGGCGGCCATGTTTGTAGGCCGCCGAGCTTGCTGGGAAGTGTAGTGTGGAGTGTGTGGATAAGAGTTCTGGGAATTGAAGTCGCGCTTCTTGCGCGACCTAACAGAGCCCCCCCCCAAAGGGCTCACTCCGGGAGCCTCTCCTTGCCTGGGTCGACCTCTGGGTCTAGGTTTTGGGTATTCTGGATGGATGCGGTGAAATTCGTCCACCATTTCAGGGTCCAGCTTGTCCTTGGCCGCCACCCAGCTCTGTTCCTCGCAGTACCCTCCCAGTCAATGAGGTACTGAAGTTTACCTTGACGTCGCCGGGATTTTAGAATCTGATGAATCTGATAGGCCGGTTGTCCGTCAACTTCCTGTGGGGGAGGTGGATTAGAAGGGTTTTGAGAGGTGAGGATGCCTGTGTGGAAGGGTTTCAGGAGAGAAACATGAAACGAGGGGGAAATGCGCCAATGTTTGGGGATGGCTAGTCTGTAGGTTACCTCATTGATGGGCCTGATGACTTTGAAGGGGCCGAGATAACGAGGACAGAGCTTCTGGCAGGGATGTTTGAGGTGCAAGTTTTGGGTGGAGAGCCATACCCGTTCACCGGGTTGGTAGCGTGGTGTTACCTGTCGGTGGCGATCCGCCTGGGCCTTTGATTTGGAGGCTGCTTGTTTTAGTCTTCTATGGGTGCTTGCCCAGACCTGTTCACTGCGGTCAAACCATTCGTTTACGGCTGGTGCGTCCGTGGCCGTGGCGTCCCACGGAAACAGAGGGGGCTGATATCCTAGCACGCATTGGAATGGGGTCAGGTTAGTGGCAGAATGGCGGAGTGAGTTCTGGGCGTATTCCACCCATGGCAGGAAGCGGGCCCAATCAGAGGGATTTTTGTGACAAAACGAACGGAGCATTCTTCCGACTTCTTGGTTAACCCGTTCCGCTTGCCCGTTGGATTCGGGGTGGTATCCCGACGTAAGGCTCACATTCACTCCCAATTTACCCATAAAACCGGACCATACGCGAGATATGAACTGCGGTCCCCGATCGCTAACTATGTCTTCGGGGATCCCAAAATAACGAAATACATGTGAGAATATCAGTTCTGCTGTGTGGAAGGCTGAGGGTAGATTGGGCAGGGAAATTAGACGGAGGGATTTGGAGAACCGATCTAAAATAACAAAAATGGTGGTGTGACCCAGAGAATTGGGGAGGTCCGTGATGAAGTCTACTGCGAGATGTGACCAAGGTCGTTGAGGAGTGGGTAGTGGCATGAGTTTGCCGGCAGGGAAGGTTCTGGGTGCCTTGGTTTGGGCGCAGGTGTCACAAGATTTGACCGCCTGTTGTATTTCTTGGGCCATATTGGGCCACCAGTACTTGTGGGACAAAAGGTGGTAGGTGCGTAGGGAACCGGGGTGAGCGGTACCGGGAACCGTGTGAGCCCATCTTATTAATCGGGTTCTATAGGTGGAAGGGACAAATAATTTTGTGGGAGGACAAGCAGACGGTACGTACTTACGTGGGAATTTGTGAAGTAAACTGTCGAATTCCCAGTGCACATTACCGACAAAACAGGAGGGAGGTAGGATGTGGTCGGGTTTGGAAGGTGGTGAATCCCTAGTGTGGAGTCGGGAAAGGGCGTCCGCCTTGTGGTTCTTGGACCCGGGGCGATAAGAAAGGGTAAACTGAAAACGTGCGAAGAACAGAGACCAACGTGCTTGGCGAGGGTTAAGTCGTTTGGCTGTGTGCAGATATTCTAAATTCTTGTGATCAGTGAAAACGGTAAACGGGTGTTCTGCCCCCTCTAGCCAGTGTCGCCACTCCTCCAAAGCTAATTTTATAGCTAGTAGTTCACGATCTCCCACGTCATAATTCTGTTCTGCCGGCGATAGTTTTTTTGAAAAGAAGGCGACGGGGTGAAGTTTTGGTTTTTCCCCTAGACGTTGGGATAATACGGCCCCCACCCCCGCCTCAGAGGCATCTACTTCTACTACAAAGGGACGAGAAGGGTCTGGGTGCTTGAGGATAGGAGCCGTGGTGAACGCCGCTTTGAGTCTGGAAAATGCCCCCTCTGCCTCGTGGTTCCAAACCAGACGGCGAGGACCGCCCCGCAACAGAGACGTAAGGGGTAGAGCAATCGAACTAAAACCCCGGATAAAGCGTCTGTAGAAGTTGGCGAAGCCCAAGAAGCTTTGGAGCTCCTTAATGGTAGTGGGAGTGGGCCATTGTGTTACCGCCGTGACCTTACTTTTGTCCATGGCCACTCCCTCGGGGCTAATGACGTAACCCAGGAAGGTCGTGGTATTGGTGTGGAACTCACATTTTTCTGCCTTTACATATAGTCCATTTTCCAGTAGGCGTGTGAGAACCTGACGTACCTGAGATACGTGGACTTTGTAGTTGGGGGAGTAAATCAAAATGTCGTCAATATAGGCCACCACGAACTTTCCTAACATGTCCCTCAGCACGTCATTAATTAGGCATTGGAATACTGAGGGCGCGTTAGTTAGCCCATACGGCATTACGAGGTATTCGTAGTGACCTGTTGTTGTGCTGAAGGCGGTCTTCCACTCTTCCCCTTCCCGGATACGCACCAAGTTGTACGCGCTACGGAGGTCCAGCTTGGTGAAATATCGGGCTTCACGAAGTTGTTCTAAGGCGGAAGGGACGAGTGGAAGGGGGTAGGGATATTTCACCGAGGCGCGGTTGAGCCCTCGGTAGTCAATGCAAGGACGAAGGCCCCCTCCCTTCTTGGCCACGAAAAAGAAGCTGGCTGCTGCCGGGGAGGTGGAGTGACGAATATATCCCTGTTGGAGAGCCTCCTGAATGTATTCGGACATGGCTTTATGTTCTGCTTGGGACAGGGGATATATATGTCCACGTGGCGGAGTCATACCCGGCAGGAGGTCTATGGAACAGTCATATGAACGATGGGGTGGAAGACCGCTAGCCCTGAGTTTACTAAACACCTCCTTGAGGTCGCTATACTCGTGGGGTATACAGACGGTGGGTGCGTTTTCAGGGCTTTCAACGGATGTAGTTGCGACAGTGAGTGATAGGGTGTTAAGGCACTGTTGGTGACAGAAGGGTGACCAGTTGAGTATTTGCTGGTTGGCCCACGAGATGTGAGGGTTATGTTTTCTCAGCCACGGTAAGCCCAAAACTACGGGGTATCGGGTAGACTTGATAACCCAGAAGGATAATTCTTCGTGGTGGAGAGCACTGACACGAAGCCCCAGGGTGTGTGTGTAGCGGGTGATGTTGCCGATGGGCGTACCGTCGATGGCTTGAATCTTTAGTGGTTGAGGTAGGGGACGAGTGTCTAGGTCTAGCTGACACACTATTTCCTCGTCGATGAAGTTGCCCGCTGCTCCGGAGTCGAGCATGGCTGTAACAAGAGTGCAGACACCTGAATGTTCAAGGTAGACGGGTAGAGTAAAAAAACATGAAGTAACATCAGGAATCTGACTCACCGGGGTTGAACGGGTGCGTTGTCCGCCCCTCGTCGGAGGTATGCTTGTGGGGCGGACAGGGCAGGAATGAAGAGAGTGATCAGCGCGGCCACAGTAGAGACACAGATTCTCTCGGCGTCTCCTTTCTTTCTCTTCGGGGTCCAGTTTAGCATGGCCGATCTGCATGGGTTCGTCGCTAGCGGGGAGTCGGGTTGATTCAGGGTGCTGAGATGAATGCCTACGGCTGTAGAGAAGTTGATCGAGGCGAATGGCGAGATCAATTAACGAATCCAGGTTAAGAGGCTCATCGCGGCAGGCCATCTCAGTGATTATGGCGGGATTAAGGCCCTGACGGAAGACCGCTTTTAACGCCACGTCATTCCAGCCGCTACCCGCAGCGATAGTCCGGAATTCTAACGCGTAATCCGCCACTCGAAGTGAGCCTTGCCTCAGTGTTAGGAGCCGTTCCCCGACTTCCTGGTGATCGGGGGCGTGGTCAAACACCCGCCGGAACATGGAGACAAAGGTGTCATAGGAAGCAACCGTTTCTCCCCCTCGTTCCCTTACTGCCGCCGCCCACCTTAAAGCCTTGCCTGTTAATAAGGAAATGAATCGCGCCACTTTCTCATGATCCCCCATTTCCCCACAACAGTCAAAGTATAAGGAGCATTGTAAGATGAAACCCTTACATAATCCAGTGTCACCGTTGTACTTATCGGGTAGGGGCATAGGCAGTCGGGGTGTAGAAAAGGATGTGGGAGCGGCGCGCTGCGTTGCTGTAGCCGTGACTTGAGAGAGAAGTTGAAGATTCTGATCCATTTCTCCCAAGCGCTGTTGTTGCGCGTTGATAATTTGACCGTGGGCTGCGATTGCGTGACGAATTTCCTCCGCTGCGTCCATGTCGAGGCGAAGTATTCTGTTACGATACCAGAAGCAGGCTGGACACAGTTGCGGTCAAAAACTTCGTCACTTTATTCAGCATACATGTGAAAAGGACACAGGGTAAACAACAGGTTTTTAGAAGGCTTCGAGTCTTCGCAGGATATTGTAGCAGAGCTTGTACACACTCTCAAAAGTAGTAGCGCTAGCAGTACAAAAAACACACACTTAACCACGGAAGGAAAAAACGAACAAAAACAGCATCCAGCAATGAACCCTTACAACAAAATAGTGGTAATTACAAAAGGTGTGCAAACTATTAGCGCTAACAGAAAATCAAACACTTGTGCTAGTAAACCTATCACCGAGATGTGAAAAAATAGGAAGAGGGCTTGAGAGGAAATCGGAATCCAGGGTACTTAGCTTAATGTCAAATGCCGTGAGAATCAGTCCAGGTTGCAGTAGCTCAGTAAGGTTAGATTTGGGAAAAAACAAACAATACTTCGCGTTAGACCTGTAACACAAAAGTCCTTAAATAACGTGTTAGTGAAATAGAAGACAGGTGCGCGGGATTAGAACGAGGGTGATTGTGACCGAGGTAGTGTGTGGGTGTTGTAGTCCCTGGCGGCCATGTTTGTAGGCCGCCGAGCTTGCTGGGAAGTGTAGTGTGGAGTGTGTGGATAAGAGTTCTGGGAATTGAAGTCGCGCTTCTTGCGCGACCTAACACACACACACATACACACACACACACACAAAACCCACCTGAGCACACATACAAAAAAAACTGAAACGATCTCAGAAATGTAGTGTGTTAGAAAAGTTTGACACATTTTTTCCTCTTTTCCTCAGTCTTTCCAGTGTGGGGGGAAAAAGATCACCATAGTGCGCATGTATTTCTGATTTTCAGTATCCTCAATTGGCTTTTTTTATCATAAAAAAAAAAAAACACTGATGGATTTGTTTCCACCCTCAACCTTGTTCCACAACTAGGCCAATTTGAGGGTAAAAACCATGACCTTGGCAACCCTGTTTCTAACAGCTGTATAAAATAAGCTTATTAGCTGTTTCCTTATACTGTACATCCTTATACATTATTATTTTTGCCATTAGTGTTGAGCCATCCCATCCACTGACATATGAGCTTATATCTCTTACATCTCGTTTTGTGGTAAAATTCTTTCTTTCTTTCATTCTTTTTTTGTTTTTGTCTCTCAGCCTGCTAGGATTTTCTTGTTAGCATTTCTAGCATCTCTGCTACAGCCACGTTGACTCGATGCCTCCACCCTCTTGCGAATTCATCTAACAAACTTCATTTTATTATTGCAACAGGCCTTGATATGGAGACGGAAACTATCCAAAGAGTATTAAGGTTAAAAGTATTGGAACGCAGCCTTGTATGTCAATGTTAGCCAAGGGATTTTAGACTTCGAGTATCGTTTTCATCATGTTTTCATGGATAATAAAGACTCGAAACAGCACACGGACACAAACACATCTCCTAGGGTTCTCTTTGAAAAGTTCTAGATTCCAAAACATTCAGATGGCAACATTTGCCTGCACTTTCTCTATTTCATTACAAGAAGATAAACAAGTATACACACACACACACACAAAAATGTTTTGTTTAAGGTCAGATCAAATCTGTGGCCTGCAGTGCCTGAGAAAGGCTTGCCAAGGGAAGAAGGTTCAGCCTTCATTCAACCAAATCGCACTGGCACTGTGTTTCTTAATCATTTGGAAGTTGGAGCATGTCCAGTTCACAACTTCAGATCATTTCAAACACATGTTTGTACCATGAGATGAGTTATTGCTTTGTTTAGGATCTTTTAGAATGTATAGTGTTCGTTAAACCATTAGACGCCACATTTCCAAACATGGCTAGGGTGTGTGAGCGTGTACTTCTAGTGGAAATTGTACCATTCCATGGCTCAGTTGGGAATCTTGTATTGTTGAGCATGGAGTTGGTGGGGAAAATTTGCTTTCACCTTGCCTTAGGCATTAAAACCTTGTTTAATTGGAGGAGCTAGTGATTACCAATAGGAATTTTCTCTACTCCACATCAGCACGTGATTGCCGCAAGAGCCGCAAGAGCCCGTTCCTTTCTTTTCCGCCTCTTTACTTTCATCTAATTTGGCTGTATTGACTTTCATACTTTATTCAATTTGTTCTTATGGGATCTCTTTCTATTTTTTTGCCGCTCTCTGCTAGCCTACATCCTGGTGAGATGACTGATCTCTGTCAAATCAGATTATTGGCAGATCATCTCACTTCATCTTATGGGTCCATATCTCACCTGATGCTGGATCGGATATACAGTTAGGTGAGAGATACAATTGGACAAGGATAGAAATGAGAGGAAGAGAAATAATGTGAGTGTGCACTCAAAGTGTGATAAGCAAAGTGGATGGCTAACACATGCTTCAGAGGAAACACATGAAGCCAAGTATTTAATAAATCTGTGTAAAATATGACCTTTTACTTTATAATTATGCACAGATCATTATTATTTCTAACGTTTGCGCAGTACAGCACATGGCTTTACAAAGAATAGTGACACTTGCGTTACTACATGATTACGGTATCAAATTTATAGCACGTCAAAGCTTTATGAGCTATTAGAGTTTATGAAAATTTTTTCTTTACAAAAATCTAATATGTTATGAATATGGACTTTATAGAAAGTGTTATCGGATTTTTTTTAAGATAAAATGACATACTAATGTTGCTACATACCCATTACTTAAACCCCTGTAAGTCATTAAACAGGATGTGTTTATACCTTATTTGATACTTTACAGCTCATATCTTTGTTTCCACACTGCCATTATGCAGAATCTTATAACTTATTATCTACGTAAGGTGCAAGACGTATTAAATAGGCCATTGAATAAACTAGTGTGTGCCAGTCACAATAGATACATAAGGGATGATTTGTAATTATCTAAATGGACTCTATGACAAGCTCCACAATTCATTACAATGTGATTTAATGAGAGCAGTTAAAAAAAAGAAAGAAGAAAAAAACATGTTCAATCATGGATATTGTTATCATCCTGGTGATCATTTGGGCTCATCATCTTGATTAGAATAGCACAAATGTAGTGCTTCAAGTGTTATTAAACCAAAGTGCCACATATGAACACATCAGCTTTAATGTGCTTTTTGTAACACAGTACCGCTGGATGTTCATTTTATTAATTAAAAAAAAAAACAACAACAAAAAAACAGTTGTTCCGGCTGCAAAGCAAATCACAGGTTCTCGGTACTGTTACTATAGTAACACATCACACAACTGGACTTGGAGGGTGAATGCTTCACATAAACGTATTTAAATAACGTGAGTAATTGTTTATACGGTGAAGTTTTCTGTAAGGGGACGTTTATTATGCGTCTCCAG
The DNA here is from genome assembly GCA_023630585.1 of Cranoglanis bouderius. NCBI lineage: Eukaryota > Metazoa > Chordata > Actinopteri > Siluriformes > Cranoglanididae > Cranoglanis > Cranoglanis bouderius. Next base: position 3,939,349 of record CM042565.1, read on the forward strand.
TTTCAGCACTTGGGAAAGTATTCAGGACAGAGGACGCTGCGGTCGGCGGTTTCTCTGTAGCATGGCAAGCTGCATTTTTTTTGTCTTATTAACACCAAAAGAGAGAATAAAGAGTGGCTGGTGAGGGAACGGTAATTATAGCTGCTATAACATAAGTGATAACTTGCTTTGTGCACGTTCCACAACATTAAGTGTAACTATATATAAATGTAACTTAATTGTAAGCATTGGCAAATCGCCATGGTGTTATTTCTTCAGTTTATAAAAATTAAACAAAGATAGTACTTTGAGAGTTACTTCATATTTACTCGTACATCATTCATAAGTGCATTTACACAAGAAATGGGTTACTCAAGAAAATCCAGTTATTTTGGAACATTCTTATATCCTCTGAGAGCTGAAATTTGACTGATCAGCTCCAAATTGTATCATTTTATTACTGCAATTTTTAATACATATTACACTGTCAAGCTTGAATCTCTACTTTATTTTCATTGTAAGTACAACTTTAATAAAATTGTTTGTGAAACATCATTTCACATGATTGGAAATAAAGAAATCTGTAAATAAGATTCGCCATTCAATGGCCGAGCTGCACTTTTTCACCATTTAGTTGCCATTTTGTTGTTTTCAGCTCTCTGTGAGATTTGCCTTTTATGGAGTTTTGTGGGCGTAAATCAGTTGTCCATGAACGTGCTTTGTAATTTACGTGTTATTAGCATTTATCAACATACGCAAGTGAGTACAAAGAAAATCAGCATTAATGAAAGTAACTTTTGTAACTTTTCATTTGTTTTTTTCCTACACATAACCATTCCACTAGCATTCCTAGTCCTTTTACTGAACTTTTATATCTAGTTATATTAGAGAACATGTTGGAATATTGTTGGAAAAAATGTCATTTGACAGTAGTATTAGCGTTTGATCACACACATACATTTGTTTGTCCGTGGTGCACTCAGAATTTTGGACCCCAAAACAACCTAAATGGAAACAGTGGAAAGATTCCAGACATTTTTGTGAACACATTTTCCAAAAATATGTCTTCTCACTTTCAAGGATTTTGTAATAAATGGCTGTCCTCCCTCAAGGTGAGTGCTTGATTGGACAGTGGTATAAACAGTTCTCTCTATTGACACGTTATCACCTGGAAACTGAAGCTAATCTTTAGCTTGTGAAACCGTAGCTTTGAATGATGAGACTGAAAGGCTCCTCAGGACGGATACACCATGAAGCAGTCCTTTTTTCCCAACGACTCAAAGACAATCTTTGTTCTTTCTGGTGGCTTGAGGACATCATCTGACCTCTTGCTGACAGATTGGCCTCTATTCACTGGTCATTGAAGATAATTAGCCCAAACTGAGCACCAGTTAAGGAGTTGCCTGTTTTTTTCTGATATCTGTTGTGGAGCCGTTTCTTTCTCTAGAATGATCTGAACGGTCCTTGAGGCACTGTACGAGTTGAATACATTTGATGTGTTAATGTTACAGTTAAGAGTACAGAATTCTGTTCGCTTGTAGCGCTTTTAAAATAGTTCATATCATAATTTTAGGGTTGATAAATATCCTCAAGCCAAGCCAGTGGTCAACTAATGATGGTGAACCAGTCAAAATGTGAAAATGTCCATGATACTCTAAAGCAGTTGGTGGTTCAGTTTAATTAGAACTGAATTTTTGCGGGAAGGTAGACTTCTAAGGACTAGGCTTGTTGACCATGAATCTCACTGCCTTTTTTCATCCTTAAACTGAATCTAAATTCTTTTCCTAGGGAATTATACTTCAAATTGTCCACCTTCAAAATGCAGAAAACGTAACTGAATTAAAGCTTTAATCTAGATGAGCTAATAATACATTTTGTCATTCCCTGTACATTATATTTATACGTACAGATTTTAATGCTCCAGGCTTCCCCTGCACGATGCTTGTTAGATCGCTACAGAGCTTTAATCACTGCAGGACTTCCCCATCTGCAGAAAAAAAGAACCCCAAAGTGTTGCCACACATCAACATGTACTAATTCTAAAACTACATCTATGACCATATCTTTGCAGCACAATGGTAGATATAGAGCTCTTATTAGGTACATGCCAATGTAGCTAGGTTCGCTGACCTACTTTCTGAATGTTCTCATGAAATGTTCTCAACGCAGATGAGATTCATGATAAGGCCGCATTCGTACTTAGAAATCAGTAGCATAACTTGGTCTTCCAGAAGCTTCTGAGTGATTTTTTTTTTTATTTTGAAAACTGGTTGATTCCACTGTTTGTTCCTAATTATGTTGGTCGGTTAATTAGATATTTAAAGATTTCTTTCCAGTTCCTGATGTGCTAAAATGCTTGAGTGTGCTTGGCTTTATCTACCCAGATACAGCCACATAAAAAGTTTATTCTCAACCAAACTTAACCATGGAATAAGGTTACCAACCTGATAATTCTCTGAAATCAGTGAGGAATAAAGCCCTTCAGGATGTGCTGTTGGAAAATAATCAACTTTGGGATGGTGTGATGTGGTGTAACATATAGGAAGTTGATTATTTTCCTATTACAGCAGTTGGTATTAAAAGAACAACATGTCATACTTTTTAAACGTTTATAGTTACACTTAATGTTGTGGAATGGCCGCAAATCAAGCTAGTTTTTCTTCTTATAGCAGCTATAAACAGTTGAAGTTAATATGATTAAAAACCATACAGAAAATATGTAAATCCTTCCATCCTAAAGAGTTGTAAAACTAAAAGTGTTACCTCTGACAGCTTGACCTCTGATACTGGAGACACCTTCCTTAAATGCTAAATGAACATTTCCTTACAGATAAGTTCACCATGTTAACAATTATACATGTTAAATTTGTTTATGTGGAGCTTCCCTGTATTACACTGGGAAAAAAAAAGATTCAGTGGTTCAGCAAATATGACGAAAACAAATCTGCGATTTTTTTTACATGAAAAAAGGCAAATTATTAGAATGACTTACTTACTTAAAAGTTCTGTACTAAATTAACTCGAGTAAATATGCAGCTAAAAAGTGTATATTTTACTTACTTGGCTGGGTTAAATGTAATATTCTTGTGTAAAAAGAAGAAGCAATGTTTACATGAACCGGTTGCATACTAATGTGGGAACGTGGTTTTTGAACTTGAGTTGCATATGCGTTTTCCGAACATTAAACTGATTTCATTTTGAGCGTTATGAATGGGTTGTTTTCAATATTGGTTGTTTTCTTTTTGTGGTTCAGGTTTATGGTTTGTGTGTGTGTGTGTGTGTGTGTGTGTGTGTGTGTGTGTGCATGCAAGTCAGTTAATTAGTCATCTTGGGTTCTGCCAGTTCAGTTTTTATGTAGGCTGATGTAAATGCATTTAACCCATTGGAGTTCTACTTGTGGTTGGAAACCATTGAAATTGTTAGTGTGCCATTAAGAAGTAATGATAACTTTTAGATGATGTGTACTTTTTTTTTTTTTTTTTTACAATGTTGAGATTTATGTAGCTCTTTTAAGCTCTCTTGCATGAAATTAATAAAAGTAAAATTTGCTTAAAAAGGAACAAATGTTTAATTTACTTGTTTTATTTCTGCAAAAAATGAACTAATAATAATAATAAAAAAATGCTATTAAATTTACTTAGGCTATTTATGAGAATACTCCTTGGTGCCATGTAAACCTTACTTAAATTTATTAAGGCTAAGGCTTCATGTGTGGAAATTGTTAACATGCTTTTCTTGAGTAAATCTCACTCCAATATTGTTTTTTTTTTCTTTTCAGTGTACTATAGAAACAATAATGTATTAGACGGATCTCTCTACTTTGTCTTACAAATGGAACTACTGACAGAGAAAATTAATCAACACCTTCTGACCAATCATAATGAAGAACTCAACAGTGCCCTGGTATTGAAAAGAACATGTAGACATTTCCAGAAATCCTTGGAAATGCTAGAAAGCCGTTCTGGGTTCCTTTCTTTTACTAATATTTAATAATAATAATAATAATAATAATAATAATAATATTAAAGTCCCTCTATTATACTGGTTTCAGATGTGTTTCAAACTGTCTCAAACTGTCTGGGAAATCCAGTGTCCTACTGAGCTCTCTGACAGCATACACCGAAATCATGGCCACTATATGGGATAGATGGGAATATGGATTATCGGATTACAGTCTCTCTCTTTTTTTTTTTTTTTTTTAGCCTTTTTTTTTTTTTTCTTACCTCTCTGTTCCTCTCTTTGCCTCCATTTCAGTTTCTCTCTCTCTGGATTGAATAAAGGAATGTGCACTTAATGGACTGTGGAGTATTATACAGATTACAATGGGATGCTCTTGGCTGATCCCTTTGCTTAGCTTTCAGAGTCATTGAATTTGGCTAAACTCGAGTAGGATTGCTGTGTGGGTGGAGGGTTTACTTTTGTTGGTTGTTCATCTAAAAGTCTTAGGTGAAGGTTTTGTTGCCTTTGCGATTTGCATTAATTGCAGAGGTTCCAGTGTCTGTGGTTTAGCCATAGTATTTACATTAGTATTATTTTTTTTACCTCGTGCTATGGGAAACACTTTTATGCTTTTTTACAGTTAAAGCAAACTCTGGTCAGTCACAGCGAAGAGTAGGTTTGCGCAATACTGTTTTTTCCATGCTTGTGATTTACCATTAAAAACATGCTCTTTTGATGCATAAGGTATAGCAATTTCGTAGCTGCCTAAACATGAGCCAAGTCGCCTCGAGAGTGGGTTTCCTAGCACAAGCCCAAGCGAGGTCCCTTAAAAGGCTAGACAGTTAAGGGGAGAAGCAAGGGTTATTTTTGCCCTTTAGTCTAAATTTACAGAAAGGTGCGTGTTTGTCTATAACACTAGTAAAACCGTCATAAAAATAACTGCATGCCTATTCATCATATCATATCATATCACATCATCATAAATAAGACGATACGAGTCAGAAAAAAAGCTTGCTCACAGAAGTGCTTAAAATCATGTTTAAAAAGAACTTTCAAAGTTCTGCATTTTTAACCACAGCTATGGTGCAATGATCATTGAGCTCATTTGCAAAAATGCCCGCGTCAGAGTATTTGTTAAGAGTCAGGTCGACAATAAGGTTGAAACAATCACACACAGATTTTAAGCTATCAGAATTTGAAGATAACCAATTCCAGTTAAAACCCCCAACTAAAAGGATAACTAAGCGTGGACACTTGCCGACTTAGGGAGGATAAGGTCTCGTTACATGCAGAAGGCGGTCTATAGCAACCAACAGCTGTCAGTGAGCGGTCTTTGCTGAGCTCACTATTCAAAGTCAAAACTTCAAATTGCTCACTGATTGATACTGAGGTTAGGAGGGTGGCATGGAAATAATTTTTTTTGGGCAAATGCCACCTCCCTTTCTAGGGCGGTCACAGAGGAAAGACTTTGTAACCCTTAATTGCAACATCTTTATCTAAAATACATTTGTTAAGCCAGGTCTCAGGCACAACAATAACATCAGGATCACAAGTTGGTGCCCACAAAGTTGGTTTATGTAAATTCTTATGAATTTGCTATCATGAGACCATGTTAAATCTCGAAGCTACACCATTTTTCATGTAGCAATTTCATCTCAGTTCATCCCATCACTGCCAAGTCTCTGAACACTGTTGACGTTCTGGCAGATAATCGTCTGGCTTCCGGCCTGGAGTCATTTCGCTGCTAATTTCAGGACTGTCATTCTGTTCTGCCAAATATAATTAAAGCATGAGTGAAATGCACGCCTAAAGAAAAAGTGCGTATTTTCTATCAGTATACATCTGCAAAGCCACCGAAGCACAGATGATTGAGTTATACAATATTCATGTAATATTACAGCTTACATTTCATTCAGTCGGCAAATGCCTTCACTGTGCCCGGAAACTTATCAGTAAGTGAGTCCAGTCCGAGATTAGAGCTGAGCACTGCTGGTTCTAAAACACTGAAGTGCTGTGATATCATTGTCTGCTTGTATAAATGCCCATCTGCTCACACCACTGTCCATTATTTAAATGTAGTTTTGTTTGAGCTGGCTATCCATCACCCATAAAAGCTTCCTGTCATTTTGGGTAACCCATACAAATTTCATTTAGCATGCTGGCCATTTTTGTTTAAGCTCTAGCAAGAAGGCCACTAGATCATATCGGTAATAGACACTGACACAAAGCAGCTTTACAGAAATGTAGCTTTAGATTCCTAATGAGCAAGCCAGATGCGACAGTGGCAAGGGAAGATGCCCTGAGAAGACAAAGAAACTTTGAGAGGAACCAGACGCATAAAAAGGAACCCATCCTCTTCTTGGTGACATTGGATAATGTGAATATAAATCATTACAGTATATAGATGTAGAAGAGTAAAGACAAACAGCGCTAAGTGTGTTGAAAGGATGGATGATTATATCGTGAATTAGAGTCCTGGGTACAGCAGAAGCTCTTGGAAGGTATGCTTCAATGGTTTCATCACGTAAAGTTGAATAACACACATCAGAATGAACATGTCGTACTTGTGTAAATGAGGTTCAAAAAAGGCTAACGCAGTACTAATGCTGTATTGGACAAAAAATATACGATATCGGTGCCATTTGTGGTTGTGTCTGGATTTGTTGCGTACAAATTTTGTCTTTTAGTCACAAACACTACCAACATTTTGGCTCATGGTGAAACAATGGGCACAGTGTGGGTTTCCTACAGGTTCTCCAGTTTCCTCCCACCTTCCAAAACCATGCTGATAGTTTGGCTGGTGGCTAAATTCCCCCAGGTGTGAATGTATGTGCACGGTGCACTTGCAGTGGACTGACGTCCATGAGAGCTAAATGCAGTTTTAACCTGATAAAATCCCAGGATCTGGTGGCAGATCCAGACTTGCAATTCTTGCTCTCATAATTAATACCTTTCCTATTAGTTTCACTGTAGTTACAAATGAATTCAGAGCGCCTACCTAAAAAAGTGCTTTAATGTGCATAACTAATTAATAAGTTAGAAGTTTAGGGGGCTGTTTAACTTTCAGCTGTACGTTCTTGGAGATATTTACCATTGCATTGATAATATTTGTTATCCAGAGAGAGGAGTACTTGTGGACATGCTTTGTAGTCTATACATCCTTGTGTTGGCACAAGGGGTCTAAAAGTAACATAAATATCCAAACCCTGGTAGAGAGGAGTTAGGGTAGAAGGTTTTACTTTAGATATTTCTTTCTAAAATAATGAAGTGCAGGTTTATTGTTTATTGCGATAGTTAGTGGCTCAGCTGTTTGGACAGTCAGGAGGAGGTTATTTCACCACATTGGTGGCAGGACAGAGAAGACTCTTGATGCATGATGTCCTTTTGTCTTGAGCAATGCCAGAGGCATACTTGTGGCTTGATGGGAATGTGGTGCAGAGCTGGGTTCAATAAATGCGTTGTGGTGTGTATTTTTGGCTTTCTATGCAAGCATCTGTGTTTTAAGAAAGCCAGAGGAGGGAATGCAACAATGGGGTGATGTGGGATAACCTGGGGAGATTGAAAACAAAGAGTGCAGCTGCATTCTGGATCAGTTGCAGAGGTCTGATGGCACACAGGGGAAGACCTGCCAGGAGATAGTTGAATCTTGAGATGATAAGAGACTGAGCAAGCATCTGAGTGGCCTCCGAGGGAAGTGACTGGATTCTCCTGTAGAGCAGTGGTGGCTCAGTGCTAAGGGCTTTGAGCCTTGAGCCAGGGCCTCAACTCCCAACTGCTGACCCTGTGCTCTGACCCAAGCTTTCAAATGATTTGGGTATGTGAAGAAATTGTTTTCACTGTACTTGTACAGTATATGTGACAATAAAGGCTGTCTTTCTTGAAAGGAGAAGACTACATGGCCGAGTCAGGTTGGCAACATGAGCAGAGTTCAAGTTCAAGTGTTGTCCAGAACTCCACCAAGGTTTTGTGCACCAAGATGGCACTGTCAGGTCATAGAGTATGATCATGAAGTTTTTCAGAAGATGACGACATATCTCAAGGGATACACAACAACTCAGCTGACACGAAGCACATCCGTGACATAAAAATGAGAAATGCCACAACGAAGAATTTAGGGAGGTCAAGCATTCAAATATTACGACTAATTTGTCCTAAATTCGTGTGCAAGCTTAAAGAATGTGTTATGTTATAGAAAAATGCAGCACAGATTTTTTGGTAAGTAGATAGAGAGGGAAACTATTTTAATGTAGTTAGTGTAATAGAGGATGTTCAGGAAAGTAGACTGGATTGGAACAGATTTGATCAGGAAAAGTAGGCTATGAGCTAAATTCACTGGCAGCAAAGACACACACACACACACACACACACACACACACACACACACACACACACACATGGTTAGAAGCTGCTGGGGCAGTAAAATCTAATGTAAACATCACTGTGCTTGGAGTTTATTTGATTTAATCTGATATGATAGCTGTGCTGCTGAACAGACTCTGGTCAACGGAAGAATGATCTGCAGAGAGAGAAATGCAGAGAAAGAGAAACAGGGGAGAGAGAAAGAGAGAGAGAGAGAGAGAAAGAGAGAGAGAGAGAGAGAGAGAGGTGCCAAAATAAATATCTTTATAGATGAGCAGAAAAAGAGAAAAGAAGGAGTCTAGCACATAACTGGTTTAATTTAATGAAATATTGCATCATTCTTCACTAATAAGTCAGACATTAAAATCTTGTTTTACTGAACAGCAACACACAGTGTTGAAATCAACGTCAGGAGCACAAGATTTAGAAAAGACAAACTGTTAGGAATGTACATGTATTTACCTCTCAGCGGCACTGGTGTCTGATTGGCCACCCCGGGTGCCACCCCAAAATTTCATTCGCTACTGGCAGTTTGATGCTGATTGACATAGGTTCTGTTACCCCATTTTCAAAATATAACTAGGGGGAAACAGATCTCGACGGGGAAACATAGTTCGACACAAAACAGACGTCCTTCATTTAGGCCAAGTCCAAACCCGTGTACTACATACTATATCAGATCAGAAAATACACCAATTTTTCACATACTATTTAGCACGCCAGTGTGTTTTGGATGTATACTTAATGATGTTGGACACTTTAGGTAGTGACCCAAGTCTCTCCAGTATGTCAGTACAGTACAGTACAGTGTTTGTGTGTGTGTGAGTGAGAAAGACAGAGAGAGAAAGAGAGGTAGAGACACTGACTATTCATAGTTAAAGAATTCTAGTGAAGTAACCGTTTTGGACCACACAATCTGCCACACTGAAGAACTCCGGGTTAAATGAATTATCACTTCTACCACTAATCAGCAATCATATGATTCATTTGATTAATGCTTGTTAGATGCCAGGTTAGGGTTACACACTCATTTTCTGTTATGGACCCCCTGAAGTAGCCTTGGCCACCCCCTAGCCACCCCACTCTTTTTTAAACATTGCAGATATGGTGATGCCTTTTAAAAATATTTTACTTTTTTTTTTTTTTTTTTTTAAATAGCTACAATCTGGAAGCAGCTGACATGATGTTAACATTTTGTTCTTAATGTTTCAAAATGGTAGGAATATTCTCCTTTTCTGTGTTTTTTTTACTATTAAAATTAACAGTGCAGATGGCATTTCCTTTCTCTTTTTCAGTGTCAATTTCCTTTTATATATATATATATATATATATATATATATATATATATATATATATATATATATATTATAAATGGAAAAATAATTGTATTGTTCTTTTGTTTCTTAACGATAAACACTTTTTTCAATGCACCAGCACTGTATTGCTGGGCAACCTGGCACCACGTGATGCATATCGTGCATTGTAGAAATACTGTACCTTTGAGAATCATGGTATGATAGTTTTCTCGTATCGCTCACCCCTAGTTTATGTACCTCAAACAAAAAAAATGTAAATACATATAAAGAGAAATAGCAACCAGTGTAATAAGCACTTTTATATATATATATATATATATATATATATATATATATATATATATATATATATATATATATATATATATATATATCTGCTCTGTCATTTGTCTGTCTATATGACATCACAAGTTTCATTTATTATATATGATATGATATATTCTCCCTCCTGAGTATCGTGTTTTTTTTTTGTTTTGTTTTTTTGTTTTTTTTTTAAATAAAAACTCTTGGTAATAGGAACTGTAGGAACAATATATCGATGCTGTCTTGCTACTTTGACAAAGCAAGACTTGTTAATAAATTGCTTTCCATGTAGTGATGATATCCAGCTTCAGGCCAAAGTGTTTATTCCAAGAATTGTCAATTTATTGTTATACATACGGAGGTATGAAAGTGACAAATGGAAAATATACAGAATTTGACATTTGTGAAGTGGTGTATGGTTTTAAAACTTTTTGGCTGTTCGACAAATCCTCAAATGGCACTAGCTGAAAATTCTGCATACCAAGTATTATTGAAATTACCCTGAAACTATGGCCTACAATATTTCACCAACCATAATGTAATCAAAAAACACACAAAAAAAAAGATGAAAAAAGAGGAAGATGACCTTTGAAGGGTGCTTTCCAATGTCCTGCTCTCAAGTGTAGCAAACTTTGATTGTGGAAGTGTAAGGTTTTGGCTACACTAAGATAAGGCTCATGGGCGGTCGGATTAATTGAATCCACGTGCCTTCACAGGAAACCATGGGTGGTAAAGTTCCCCTGTGGTAACATACTGATAGCTGAAGCTTGAAATGAATTGGGGCAAATCGAAACCATGTACGTGTGAAATGTTTTAGCTACATGATTTACCATTGGAGGTGTTCTCCTTCACCAAACCCACATATTTCACACATTTCCTTGATTTCTCACATTCTGAACAAGTTTGTTCTATTTGTATCCTTACTGCAATTGTTTTATTGTTCTTTGTAGTCTTACAGTTTGGTGGCCAGGCTGGTAAGTTAGCAAAGGGTTTTTGCACAAACACACTGTTTGTGCACTTTTTGTTCTGGACCCGAGACTGAGATTGCGGTAAAGTTCTTCTATGAAAATGTTTTTGAATGTGGGAGCAGTCCAGGACACTGATCTGTTCCATCAAGATATCATGCTTTGGGGTTTTGCTTCAAAGGAACTCAGGTGCAGACTATACCACATGTGAATGTATTTCTTTATAGACTATAGGTGTGTGGCTTTAACTCTTGAATTGAACACTTCATTACTGATTTTTTTTTTTTTAATTCTTCTTCTCCTTCTTCTTCTTCTTCTTCTTCTTCTTGCTCATTTTCTCCCCAGTTTCCCCATCACTATTCGCCCTCTTCTGCATACATGATCTCACAGATGCCCATGATTGGTTAGTGTTGCTGTTATTGACAGGAGAAAGAGTATGCCATCTCTCCCGCCCAGGCAGCATGGCCAATTTTGCTGTCCTGGCTCCCGGCCTAGGGTGGCTGTGGCGTCATCAAGATACAAACTCATAATTTCCGGACTTACTCAGGAGCCCCAAGACTGTTTTTAATGACATCATGATAGTTACTTGACCATATCTTGTAGCTAGTTTTTCTGGCATTCTCACGACACGTGCACCAATGCCAAGCTCAAATTTCCTAGTACTCAAACAGGTTCATGGCACTGTTCAATCGTTGATGCTGACCGGTCGGAAGTGGTTCATTTAATTTTCCATAACAGCAGCGCTGACGATAGTTACGGCTGGAATGCAAACCACAGGTTTATATTAACGTACTCCTTCAAATATGTTATTGTTTCTATAGTAACAACTCATTCACAGGGACTTGTATGGTGGATACGCCACATAATCTAAACCTGTTAATAAACAGACTAAATATGTATAACATATAATCATTGGTATGGTGATTTTTTTTTTTTTTTTTAAGGAGATGTTTATTGAAAACTTTTGGACGGAGTCCCCAGTGTCAGCACTTTATAACAGTCAGAGGTAAAAATGTCTCTTGAAGTTTTTCACCACATTTTCAAGAAAGTCTTCAGGATTTTTGTTTATAGCTGCTAACGTAAATGATTACAAGAACTACCTTGTTTCACGGACACTCCACAACAATGAACATAACTGTAAATGGATAAAAAGTGCAACATTCTTTTGTTATTCTGTGGTAATCATTGGCAGCAATTTGCAAAAGAATGTTGCACTTTTTATTCATTTATAAGAGTTATATGAGAAACACTTTTAAATTCATTTATAGGTATTATAAGAGAGATGAAATGTCACTGATTATTTTCCTGTAACAGCATGCTCCCACGTTTTAATCATTAATTTTATTAATTATCCTTTATTTCTAAATAGACAAGTGTAGACAAACTTGATGTAAATAAAGAATACCAGAAGTAGGTAATGTTGTCTTGCTGTGGCCGTGTCTTTACACATTTACATGTGGCCATTTGCAGTAGTTTCCCACAGTACATGGCAGCATGCCCTTGATAATGAATGTGTTGTATGTGTGTGTGTGTGTGTGTGTGTGTGTGTGTGTGTGTGTACAAGACAAGGTTAAGGTTAAGGACAGTAGCTGACAATGAAAACCCATGCTACTGCAACTGCCTACTTTACAGAATTATTTTGAAATTATTTAATCTTTTACATTTACATAAAACGATTGGAGTCAAGTCTTTTGCATTTACCTCTCTTGTTCTGACCCCATGTGACTCCATTTTTCTTTGACTCACTTCCTTTGTTCTATAAACGTTCACTTCCTCAGAACATTGTTCAGACCCACTGACCCTCTTTTCCTTTCATTAAGCAAAACAAGATTTCAGCATGTTAGTCCTTTAATACTGTTCAAAGGAAAAGGGAAAAAAGTAACAGATCTATTTTTATCTTGGTGGTAATTAGAATTGTATATGCTCTGCTGAGCATGAACATTGCTGAAATGCATTTTTTCCAAAATATGAAAAATATACTTGGAAGATCTGAAAAAGCAAAGGATTGCAGCGAAGCACTTTTTACTCTTCATCCGCCTGATTTATCCCGATGCTCTACTTCTGCTTGGAGCTTTCTGCACTTCTGACTCATCTTCTGCTGCTGTAGATGGTCCTTCCAAAAATCAGTAAAGTCTCACCCTTTCTTCAGTATCTCAACATATTGTAGATTTGTACCTAAGAACTGCTGCTGTTTTCATAAACACTGCCCTGTGCTCATCCCAGCACTCTTTATTGAATTTAATTGAATGGGGAAATAACTAATAATATAAACACAATGTGATAATAATAATAATTTAAAGGATGAACAATTTTGGTCAGAATCATTGCGAGCCACTTTAATTCATCTTACTTTAAGTGTTAACTAAAGCGGTGAAAAACTAGTATGTTACTAGCAGGTACAAAGATAATTTACATTTTTACTCATGGACGTAACAAACATTGATCACTGAAGGTGTTCGTTAATCGGATTTATGTGGTTCTTTCATAGAAAAAACATCCACTGATACAAACACCAGAGGTGAAAATATTTATAGTTTAGCTGCAGCATTTACATCAATGAATGGGAAAGGACGCTTGAAGTGAAAGTAACGTGCAGGTGCTTTTGCTTTACGACGGCTTTATCTACACTGAAAAAAAAAACCTGTTCATTGAATTTACTTAATTGAAATGTATACAATGGTTCCATTTGAATGAATTTAGTTGTATAAAAACAGTTTGTTTTCCTATATCTAACATGGTTCGATCATGTATTTTCAAAGCATTGGATAAAAATTTAACTCCGCTGTCACACCCAAGCTCGGGATCAAACCCAGGACCCTGGCGCTGTGAGGTGGCAATGTAGTCATTTATTTTTGCCGGCAGCAACATAACCGGATCATGTTAAAACTACATGAATTGATCACACTCACTCTACGTAATTTGGTCTAGTAGATTAGATACTTGTTCAGTTAAATTTAGTATAAACAATGAAATCATGTTTTGGTGAGAGACTATACACCACATTCCCTTTTTTTCAGTGTAGTTGAATTTGACTTTGCAACCGTTGGTCTTGTGAGACAGTAGAAAACAACGGGCTAAATAGGTCGCTCAATTAAAAAAAAGTGCAGGGTAAAATTTTATATTTTTAACAATATTAAAAAATTTTTGAGGCATTGAGCTATTTTGTGATGGTATTTGGGCAGCCATGTTGTTTGATTTGTTTATTTTCCTTTCATGGGTGGACTTTGCATGTTCTAATCGTGCATCGGGGGTTTCCTCCGGGTACTCCGGTTTCCTCCCACAGACCAAAGACATGAGCTGTAGGCTGATTGGCATCTCTAAATTGTCTGTAGTGTGTGAACGTGTGTGTGATTGTGCCCGTCTAGGGTGTGCCCCGAGTAACCTGGGATAGGCTCCATGCTCCCTGTGACCCTATACAGGATAAGTAGTATGGAAAATGGATGGATGGATTTGTAAAGACCTTTTTTTCAGGCTGAAGTCCTTATACTTATTATATTATGTACTGCTTTATTATGTGCAACATCTGACATGTTGGAATGTTAATGTCATAAGAATTACATAAAGAAAGCTTTTATACTTAGCATTTCTGCCGATTGCAGCCTGCCCACTGACATACGCCTGGGGTTTTGTGGGAGAATTCTGTTTCTTCTGACTGCCTGCTAGGATTTCATTGCTAACATCATTTGCACATGTACAAGGGTGAATTAAATGGAACGTAGGAGTTTTATTTATTGAAACATGTTCCCGGAGCAGAAAAATCGATGCTGGAGTTCACAATTTAACATGTAGTAATTAAATTAAATCTAATGCTGTGATATCATAAAATAGAACAGTCAATTAGGCTTAAGTACAAAACACTATATAAGTACATGCCTGCAATCAAAGTAATCCTGATTTTATATTTTTCCGTCTTGTGTGTGCATGATCTGGATGTTCTCTTTACCGGGTGCTAGCAGTGTTTATTTAGAAACACCTGGCCTGATACTTGTGCTCACCGGGGTGTTCATGATTACTGTACCACCTGTAATGAGACTAACTACCACACATGCATCATCGAAGCTTGAGATGGAAAAATACACAGCGTTTTTAGACCTCCTGATCCTGCTAGGAAAGAACCCAGCTGTGCTGCATATAAAATAGAGCTCATGTTGTTTTTTCTTTCTTTTTTTCCTTTCTTTTTACTTTCCTAAACTCTGAATCTCACTGTGGCTCTGTGTGTTGTGCACAGTGATGCTTGTATTTGTGCCTGAAGGAGAATGGAGATGAATGTGAGAGAAAGTTCAAATGACAAATAAGAGCATTTTCCACCTAGAACAACCCAATTACACAATTCGAAACAAACAAAAAAATATCTTGTATGAAATTTAATCTGGGTCCGTGTGCATTGCTTCTTCTTCTTTTTTCTTTTTTTTCAAAATGAAAATGGGAAAGCTTTTTATTTCATTTGTATTTTCTTGGCACACACTAAAGCATGAATTTTTATGAAGTAGAAAAAGTTTCTACTTGTTTCCCCACACAAAGTCTAAAATTTAAATATTCATGAATATTCCAAATATATCCAGATAACTTATTCTTGAAGTTCCCCTCACACACACACACACACCCTGTGGCCCTGATTTTCCAAGGGTTTGCGTGTCCATAGAAGATTGCGAAAATGCAATATAGTGTGTGGTGTCTGTTTTGTGCATTAGCTTTAATGAATATGCAAATTTGGAATCTTTCAACATAAAGATGTAAAATAAAGGGTGCAGATGCAAATAGATTCATTTATCACCAGCACTGTGATTTACTGCAGCCTGAAAGATGATATTTTCTGCAAATTAATACAAGATAAACACAACGGGCAAGTATTACATTTGTATAAAAGCCTGTTAATGTCATTTGTGGACCATTTTATAGAAGTTTATAAAAAAAACATTTGATCTCAGCGTCTCAAAATAATGAGAAATTTCTCAAAGTTATGACGTCACATCAAAGAATATCAAAATAGCAATCAAAGAGCCTGGGAAAAGATTATTATTTATTATTTTTTTTTTTACATATTAATTTACCTTGGGAACAGAACACACTCATGCGTACATACTGATTTTATATTTGTCTTATTTTGTTTTTCAGTGCATCTTACTGCCTTTAATGCCTACGTTATACTTGACACATAATTGTGCAACTGTGTGGCAGGTTTTAGTTTTTGCTTTAGACAAACTTTCACACACACACACACACACACACACACACACACACACACACACACACACACACACACAAAATATTATTACACCAATTTTTTCTTTGTAAATCACCTGCACTAACCTGCAGGTTATTAGATTATACACACAAATTAGCACCTTTTGTTTGGGATGTCAGTAAATCAGGGCATCAGATGCTTAAAGACAGAGAGAGAGAGAGATAGAGAGAGAGACAGATAGATAGAGAGAGAGAGAGAAAGAGGATTTGGTTATGGAAAATTCCTCTGTCCTTGTAGCACTGGAGTCTGATTAAGTAGTTTAAACACACTCTCCAAGAGCCACTCTGTGTGCGTATGTGCGTGTGTGTGTGTGTTTACGACCTCCACACACTCGACACACTGCAGCCTTTGAGAGAACGAGAGAACGAAGGATAAACTTCATCTCCTTCTCCTCTCAAAATGATCTATCCAGCTTGAAAAAAAAAAAAATAATACAGACAACAAAAGACAGACAAGTCTAAGTGTATGTAATATATCTGCATCGGCTCAAGTGCATTCGTTCTAGACTTACAATAAAGAAAGCTGTCTGTTTAAACGCCTTTAGTGTGGTAAACTGTACATTTCATAAATAGCTACCGAGTCCTCTAAACAAAAGGTTGTAATAAAAGGACATTTTTGGAGTTGAAACAATTTTCTAGTCTCTAAGCAAACATAGTTCAGTGAACATACTTAAGGCTAATCCAAAATGGATGGATCGTGTTTAACAGAAAGCTAAGGAAGTTTGTGAAGCTGATGAGATCTTTTAATTAACAAACGACTACTATGTGATTAAGTGAAATAGAATGAGTCCACCTCCCTTAGGGTTAGACCACTTTCTTCCTTCCTTCCTCTCTCTCTCTCTCTCTCTCTCTCTCTCTCTACCAAGATGGCTTTGCTTCAGCCACAAACACTGGACAATCTTGATCTATATGGTGGTGATAAAAAAAAGATAACCGAGTGCACTAGGGTTCCAAATCTGATCGTCAAAAAACTTTTTGTTGTTGTTGTTCATCAGTTATTGAAAATGAAAGTTTTTGTCAAATGATAGGAAACAAGACTTCACCATTTTTCAATAGTACAAATGAAAAACCTTTAGGAGTAATAATGCATAACACACAGAGGCACTGTATATAACTGAGTCAATAATATGGTTAGTTATTATTAAGTTGTATCAACGTTTACACAAGGAAAGTTCCTCGTATTGAGTTGAGGGTTGAGTTACGCACGTGCTGAAGTTGATTTTCAGGGCTTCCCATTGAGAGTATGGTGAGAGCAAGATGGTGTTTTTCGAGTCTGAGTTCCGCATAACTGAGACACGCCTCTGAACTTCCCTGCATATGCAGCTGTCTGAATAGAACTCAAGTCTGTACTTATATTTATGGTACACATACGGTACACAAGTTTGGTATTAAATCCTCACTACATTCTCAGAAATTAAGGTAGCAAACTGAACCGTTACAAATTATTTAAGGTACAGGACAAGGAAAGGTTGGTATCTTTAGTTCTAAGAGTGTATACATGTGTAACTTGTGAAAATGGCTCCATGATATGATAAACAACACCTGAATAAAACATACATACAATAATTTTGAAAAAAAAAAGAGAAAAAAAGAAGAAGAAGGTAATAAACAGGATTATCAGAAGTTCACTTTCATTCACATCTCAAAATCTTTGAAGAGGATATCTATAATAAAATAAATTGTTACTGGAAAAAAAAGAAATTGTTAACTGACTCATTTTTGAATTTCCGATGATATCACTTGAAAATATGAAACGAAAACAAGAGAACAAATTTCTCATACCATCGCATATTTTGTGTTACTGATCCAGTTTATCATATAGGAATGAATGCTTCAGCTCTCACAGCCTCTTTTACATGAACAGTGCAGCTTGGAGTATTCAGAGGTTTCACCAGAAAATTATTACATACAGCTGGTTAGTGTAGTCATCTGGGACACAACAGTCATGTGGATTGTTCTAGATTTGTGTCTGAAAAATGTGGTCAAGTTTCACATTGCCTTAAAAGTCTGAAAGAAGACTTGAAAGAAATCTGGGCTTTTCTTTCACCCTTTAGATTACTAGGAGAAAATCAGATATCTGTCTGTGAAAAGGATTCTGAATTAACTGCCTTTGGCAAAGCGACTGAACAAATGCACTCCAGAGCACTTGACTGTGCTCACTTACTCTCTTTTTTTTCTGTCTGTTTTTTTCTCTTTTTAGTCTGACTCACGCTTGATTGACAGCTGACTCGGTGGGAAAGAGACCTCGAGAGAAAGATAGCGTCAGGGAAAGTGCTATCGCCTTTCGTCTCGTCTTTCACAACATGGCTTCCACACACACCCACACAATGACAGAGAAAAAGTACTGGAGTTGACTTTTTGTTCTTTAGCACATCGCCATTTTAAAGCCTTTCAATGTCCTCTCGTAGCAGCATCAGGCCTTGGAGCTGTGGAAGAAACCATTCAAGAGGCTATTTTTAGAGAAAGAACGGCTCGTAGAACTTTTTCATGTCTGTTCGTGAGCCCAGAGGCCATGGCACGGCCCTTGCTGAAGATCCAGCGCTATTTCCGCCGCAAGCCTGTGCGCTTCTTCTCCTTCATCCTCCTCTACCTTACAGCTGGCAGTCTTGTCTTCCTCCACTCGGGCTTCTCGGGAGATTCGGGCTCTGGGGGTGGACACGGCCCACTAGCATCAGTTGAGGGGCGCACGGCTACGTCCGCCGAGGGTTTGGGCAATGTCAGGAGGGCATTTAAGGACATGCGAACCACGCGAAGGTTCGGGCTCACCTGGACGAAAGCAAGAAACAGCAAAGAACCCGAGGAGGGCAGAGGTAGAGTCCATTTTATCACCAGTACACCAATACATCAACACATTTCATTACTAATACATCAATACACCATTGACCCAAGGGTATTCTATTGATCTATAAGCTGTTTAGATTTAATATCAGCACAATTGTAACATCAGCTTTAAGATACACAATATATCTTAATGTTTTTTGGTAATGAACACGTAAAGTATTTTCCCATGTTTGGGGATCCATCTGATGTCAGATGTGTGTGTACAACTGTAAATATATATAAGATATTCTTGGGAAAAAACTAATAAAATGCTTCCTGTTTCGAAATACCATTTTAACGCTTTAATTTCACTTTGTTACAGTGATATCATAATAACCTGAAATAATGTCTGAATTTCAAAATAAATAAATAACTCAATAATTCAAGAAAGTGAGCCAAGTCATCAAGTTTAAGGTTGAGAAACTCATACTTAGTATTAATTTAATTATTTTGCCCTATACAGAGCTTTCTGTTATTTTTAAGATATCGTACCATATTTGACCCTCAATAAGATCAATAATACTTTTCTAATTTATATTGTTCTAAAATTTGAAGCTGTAGAATAGTTTGGTGTAACATTGACAGCTCTGACTCTGAATCGTATCATTTAAATGTCTCAATGTATTGTTTTAGTCTGGCTTGACATTTAAAGAATGAAATAAATAAGCTGAGCCCTGTCTTACATTGCTAAGATATGACTTGCCTTTGTGTAAATTCCCAACTAAAAGGTAATGTCTGTGAGTATGCGTAGAAAAAGCAAAGGTTTTACAAGTTTTAGATAATGCTTTTTTTTTTTTTTTTGTATGATTGAGGTGTAATTTCTTACCTGCATTCACACACTGCAGATAGGCAAATTCAATGAATATTTCTCTTTATTGGATTGTTTTTAAAGAAATATAAGATGTTTAAGCCAATTTCTATATATTTCTATTCACTCAAGCTTGAAATTGTCTTATTCTATTTGCAGATAATTTTGTTCATTTCAAGTGCTTATTTCTAGAAAGAAATTATTTGGCAATTGCAAGCTTGAAATAGACTTCCTGGTCTTATATTTGTTATTTGTTATGTTATTTTCTACGATATAATTTCTTGCAATGCAGGGCACTTCTGGCATCATCTGCGCATACATATAGTTCCGAAAAAGGCCTTGAATTTATCGAACAACATTTTACAGTGCCATATAGTGGACATTTTATTCTTTAATGAATTTTAAAAGATGTATCCATGCGAACAATCGGCAGCTTGCTGTGTTACAAGAGGAATAAAACACTCGAGGTCATGCTGTTATTATAAAATAATTGGGGTGCTAACAGTAACTCCGCTTTGCATCAGGGTGCGTCACACGACCCTTTTGTTGATTATTTTCCTATAACAGCACAGCATGTCATGTTTTTTCCCTTACAAATATAAACGCTAAAATGAAGTGTGATTGACAAGTATAATTCTAGGTTGGAATAGTTTTAAGAAAAAGGTTAAGGAGCTCATTAATTGCGTCAACAGCAAGGTCATATGTCTTTCGTCAATTGCTTTTACACAGTAATGACCCAGCACAGACTTAGTAATTGCTGCTCACTCCTCTCTCTCATTCTCAGTGTCTGGGGAGAAAACTGAACATGGCGCTCTTTCACTGTGTTTAATGGAAAGAGGGCTGTTTGTGCCAGCCTCTCTGTAACAAGCTTAATTGCCAGAATGAGGTTGGCGGTGGCGCAGCCTCATGCTGGACACTATACTGATAGGCAAAGAGAACAAAGAGAAGATTCATGGTTTTATAGGATTGGAATGTGGACGTGTCGCCAACTAGGCGTAGAATGGAGTGAAAAATTTGTGGCATGACAGCTGATCGTCCAATATTTTATAATATCACAATGTAAAGACTCAAGAAAGGTTGTATGTACTTAGGATCTTATTTATTAGTTGTGGCAAATGTAATTCTTCTTTTTTTAAAAATATAGATATACTACAGTTGCCATCAAAATTATTCAACCCCCATTGCAATCAGACTTATTGTCAAAATTTACAGAGTTTCAGCTGTTTGCAATGAACAAGTCAAACAAAAGCATTTGAAATAGCTCAACACAACGAATGCTTCAAGTGGTTTCCCCAAATTCAACTGAAGATGCAACTTATAATGACTTCTCCCGTTTCGGAACGATTCAACCCCTTCATGGCAAACATCTTTAGTACTCAGTAGAGCACCCTTTTGCTGTTATGACCTGCTGCAAACGAGATGCATAGCCAGACACCAGCTTCTGGCACCGTTCCTGAGGAATCTTAGAGCAATGGCCTCCAGTTCAGTAATATTCTTGGGTTTGCGTGCTGCAACCGCCTTCTTCAAATCCCACCGGAGATTTTCTATGGGGTTCAAGTCAGGTGACTGTGATGGCCCTGTAAAATCTTCCAGGACTTCTTCTGGAGCCAAGCCTTGGTGGAATTTGAGGTATGCTTGGGATCATTGTCCTGTTGGAAGGTCCAATGATGCCCAAGCTTCAGCTTCCTTACAGACGGCATGACGTTTTCTCCTAGGATTTCCTGATACTTCAATTAATCTATCTTGCCTTCCACACGCTGCAGGTTTCCAGTGCCAGAGTATGCAAAGCAGCCCCAGAGCATCACCGAGCCACCACCATGCTTGACTGTGGACAGAGTGTTCTTTCTTCATTCTTCTTTCTCCAGACATACCGCTGATCCATCGTGCTGAAAACTTCCAGTTTTGTTTCTTCGCTCCACAGAACAGAATTCCAAAACTTCTGTGGCTTATTTATATGATTTTGTGCCGACTTTTCTTGTGCTTTTGGGTCAGTAGTGGTGTACGTCTTGGAGTTCTGGCATGGAAACCTTCTGCGTTTAGTACGCACCATATTGTGCTCACTGAAACCTCAGTGCCTGTTGCCACCAAGTCTTGCTGCAGGTCTTTTGCAGTCACTTGAGGGTTTTTCACAACCTGCCTTCTCAGAAATCTGGTTGTAGCCTTTGATAGCTTCCTTTTTCTGCCCCATCCAGGTATTGCATGTATTTTCTGCCCCTAGCCAGTTCAGGTATTTCATGTGTTCCAGCTCAAGCACACCTGGTGCAACTAATGAAGCCCTTGATTAGTTGCATCAAGTGTGTTTGAGACAACACCTGTTTTGCATATTTGTGCTGTTGTGAGGGATTCTATTCAGGGGGTTGAATAATTTTGAGACTGGAGAAGTCATTATAAGTTGCATTTTCAGTTGAATTTGGGGAAACCACTTGAAGCATTCATTGTGTTGAACTATTTTAATTGCTTTTGTTTGATTAGTTCATTGCGAACAGCTGAAAGTCTGTAAATTTTGACAATAAACCTGATTTGCAATGGGGGTTGAACAATTTTGATTGCAACTTTACATACTATATGGCCAAAAGTATGTGGACACTCCTCCTAATGATTGAGCTAAGGGGTTTCAACCACACCCATTGCTAACAGGTGCATAGATTCAAGAACATATCCATGCAGTCTGCTTAAACAAACACACAGTAGATTGGGTTGTACTGAAGAGCTCAATAACTTTAAATGCAATTTTATAGGATGCCACCTTTGTCACAAAGCAGTTTGTGAGATTTCTGCCCTGCTACATCTGCCCCGGTCAACTGTAAGTGCTATAATTGTGAAGTGGAAGCATCTAGGAGCAACAACAGCTCAGCCATGAAGCGGTAAACCATGCAAACTCACAGGGTAGGGCTGCCTATTCTCTGTTGCATCACTACAGAGTTCCAAACTGCCTCTGGAAGCAACATCAGCACAAGAACTGTGCTTCATGAAACAGGTTTCCGTGGCCGAGCAGCTGCACACGAGCTTAAGATCGCTATGCGCAATGCTAAGTGTGGAGTGGTGTAAAGCACCACCACTGTACTCTGGAGCATTGGAAATGTGTTCTCTGGAGTGATGAATCACGCTTCACCATCTGGCAGTCTGATAGATGAATCTCGCGAGGAGAACGCTACCTACCAGAATGCATAGTGCCAACAGTAAAGTTTGGTGGAGGAGGGATGTTCCGGGGGTGTTTTTCAGGGTGTGAACCCCTTAGTTCCAGTGAAGTATGTAGACACCTGACCATCACACCCATATGTGCTTGTTGAACATCCCATTCCAGATTTAGTCCCCCTTTGCTGTTATAATAAACTTTCCACTAGATTTTGGGGCGTGGCTGTATGGATTTGTGTTCATTCAGCCACGAGAACATTGATGAGGTCAGGCACTGATGTTGGGTGAGGAGGCCTGGGGTGCAGTCGGTGTTCCAGTTCATCTCAGAGGTGTTCAGTGGGGTTGAGGTCAGGGCTTCGTGCAGGACACTCGTGTCCTTCCACTCCAAAGTTGGCAAACATGTCTTCATGGAGCTCGCTTTGTGCACAGGGGCATTGTCATGCTGGAACAGGTTTGGGCCTCTTAGTTCCAGAAATTGTAATGCTATAGCATACAAAGACATTCTATACATTTGTGAGCTTCCACTTTTGTTGGAACAGTTTAGGAAATAACTACATATGGGTGTGATGATCAGGTGTCCACATACTTTTGCCATATAGTGCATATTATCATACCTGTGATTAAATCTATGTTTCAGGTTACCTTATGGGCTAGCATGTGTTTGTTTTGGTTTTTGTTCTAGTCCTTTCTTCGGCCTTGTCCTGTCATTGGTTTGTTTCCCGATTGTGTCCATCTGATTCATGTTAGTTATTGATTAGTTGGTCTGTGTGTACCTTGCTGTTTCTTTGTTTTGTCGCCGTGTGTTATTGTGCATATTTGTATCTTGAAGTCTGATTTTCATTTTCTTGTTTTCTGGGGTTTTTTTCTGTTTCTGTTTGTTTGTTTATTTGTTTTTTACTCTTACCTGATTCAGCCTTATCCCTTTTGGAGGTCAGATTGCAAGGCTCTGTACACTTTGATGTCCCAGAGTGTACTCATAGCTAATCTTGGCTTTTATTAAACTCTAGTGCCATTGTTTATGAACGCTGATTTATTCTGTTGCCGTTTTTACTAAGTTAATTAATAAGATTACAGATCAGAAGCCTCTCCACACTTTTATATAATTATCTTGGATCTTATGATTGGAATGCATAGTGTATGGTGTGTAGTGTGGACAGATTATTATATATTTTGAACCAGGCTGCTGTGCACAGCTGGGCATATTTCTAGTTTAAAAAAAAATCACATTTAGCTCTGTCCCAGAGGTGGAGGAGTCTTTGTAATAGAATATACTCTGATATTATTGTGATAGTTGTACCTAATGTCATCTCATAGGCCAAGTGATTCACTTAGTGTGTTATGAAATAGAATGTCAATTGACCTACATTATCTTCAGCATAAAACTAGAGGTCATACATGTTTAGCATCTTTGTGCGCTCTGTCAGACCTAACTGTTATTTTTTTGTAGCTTTTGTGCAAACTGCTAATTAGCTAATCATACTATCTCTTCAATTACATTGTAGCTTTCTATTCCATAAGTATTGCTGTTTTCAGTGGGAGCTCTGAAGACCTGCTCCATTTTGAGCTGTTTTGAGCTACTATTGGGCAAACTTGTAAATTCTCTTTTCTGGTGACTTTGTGGTACAGTAATTACATGCTCTATCCCAAAAGACTATTTTAAAAATGGCCACAAAAGTTCTCTATTCTGCTTTGTTGGCAAGTGTGCATTAATTCCTAATATTAGGTATTTTAAATACATATCATACCTCAACTCAATAATTAAGTCATATGCCTATTATGCGTATACATTAGTGCTGCAATTGAACCATGATCCTCATTTTAGTTATGCAGCAAGAAATTAATTATAGGCTACAGTGCATGATATCATCATGGCAACCATAGTGTGTGTGTGGAAATGAAGGACTAAAATTTATCTAAATAAAATAATTAATTTGCTATTTAAAAAAAAATAATATTCAGATATGACTAAGCAAAGCATCCAAAATCATATATCTCACCATGATATAAACAAGATAAACAGAATAAAGCAATTGGTGGAAAGACTCTGTTTTGTTGTGTTTCGTGTACTGTTATGAAAGGAATCAAAAACTTGGGAGTGTGCTGTTATAGGAAAATAATTTGACAAAATAACAGGGTGGTGTGATGCAGCCCAGCACAAAATCCCAAAGGTGATTACAGTCAAGTCCATAAGTATATGGACAGTGACACAATTTTCATAATTTCCACCACAATGGATTTGAAAATAAGCAATCAAGATGTGATTGAAAAGTAGACTTTCAGCTTTAATTCAAGGGGTTTAACAAAAAATGCATTAACTGTTTAGGAATTATGGCCAAGAGTGGTTAAGAAGTTGGACTACTTATTCGAAGGTTGTGAGTTCAAATCCTAGCACTGCCAACCTGCCGCTGTTGGGCCTAGAGTAAAGCCCTTAATACTTGATCCAATATTATATATCTGTGAGTGGGAAGAGTATGTGAACCTCTAGGATTAGCAGTTAATTTGAAGGTGAATGACAATCAGTTGTGAATGAGCTTCACAACACTTGTTTGTGCAAGTGTATCATGGCACGAAAAAATGAAATTTCTGAGGAGCTCAGGAAGAGAGTCGTTGATGCTCATCAGGTGGAAAAGGTTACAAAACCATCTCTAAAGAGTTTGGACTCCACCAATCCACAGTCAGACAGACTGTGTACAAATGGAGGAAATTCAAGACCATTGTTACTCTCCCCAGGAGTGGAGACCAACAAAGATCACTCCAAGAACAAGACATGTAATAGTCTGCGATGTTCCAGTCTCATTGATGGAACAATGAATTCTGAATTATACCAGCGAATTCTAAAGGAAAATGTCAGGACATCTGTCCGTGAATTGAACCTCAAGAGAAAGTGAGTCATGCAGCAAGACAACAACCCTAAACACACAAGTCATTCTACCAAAGAATGGTTAAAGAAGAATAAAGTTAATGTTTTGGAATGGCCAAGTCAAAGTCCTGACCTTAATCCAATAGAAATTTTGTGGAAGGACCTGAAGCAAGCAGTTCATGTGAGGAAACCCACCAACATCCCAGAGTTGAAGCTGTTCTGTACTGAGGAATGGGCTAAAATTCCTCCAAGCCAATGTGAAGGACCGATCAACAGTTACTGGAAGCATTTAGTTATAGTTATTGCTCCACAAAGGGGTCACACCAGATACTGAAAGCAAAGGTTCACATACTTTTACCTCTCGCAGATATGTAATATTGGATCATTTTCCTCAATAAATAAATGACCAGGTATCAGAATCAAGAATCCAACAGAGCTGTGGTATAATTTCATATAACAGGGTGCTTTGTATTTGGTAAGCATTTGGTAAGCTCTATACAGAGATCCAGATCCAGTTCCAAATTTAACCAGAGCTTTTAATATTCTCTACTTTTCTGGCTTGGTCAAGGCAGCACTTTTTTTGTTGCTGTTTTACTTTCCTTCCTGTTCTGTTAGAGGACCTTTAAGCACTCCTTGGAACACTGCCATCAAAATTCATTTTCTAATTAAACCAGACTGGCTCCTAAATCTATGAGTGCAACAGTTGCAGAACCTGAGATAGAAGCCAAAAAAAAAAAAAAATGTAACAGGGAGTTGTGCCCATCTCTTTTCATTAAGATGATCCTCAATAAGGTTTAAACATTAAGAACAGATGGCTCTGGATGGTAAACCTTTAGTCTCATGCCACTGGCTCTCCCCAGCCATATGTGAGATGTCATCTACAATTAACCTCTGATAAAAAACAGGATAGCTGCACCTTCAGCTTTAAGATAAGATTAGATTGAGTCATTGCTCACAGCTTGTACTTTCCAAGCTCTGTTTAAAAAAAACATTAAATCATAACCCTGGCCTGGGATTGGGTTTCCTTATTCTTCTGTTTATCAAAATACTGTAACATATGCTTGAACAAATCATATCTAAAAACACCCCCTTTAGCATGATTTTTGTATTGTATCTCAGTCATGTCATACGGCTCGGTATAGTTCATGAAACACTATAATGTGATTATGCAAAGCAAGATTAAAAACTGCCTCATGTTCTCACAGAAATGTCAAATTGATCAACAAGCACAAGAAAGGCCATGCAGTCTCATATTCAGAGTAGATGAAAATGTTGAATATTGGATCTTAATGCTCCTTATACATTATCCATGAGTTTGAATAATACACACGCTTAAATTAAAGACTGTGAGGTCATTTATCATCATGCCCTTCTTTCTACAGTCTTTCTATGGCTACATTTTAAAAAATATATCTAATATTTTTGGCTCCGGGTTCAATGCCTCCATTCTGCCTCCTTGTGGCCCTTGTCACAGCTTCAATAATTTCATTAATGTGCATCCGTGAATGGCTGTTTTATGTCTCATTTGCAGGACATGGCAGGAGCTGTTTGTAGATCAGTATTATTTTTTTCCTGAAATGCATGATAAAACACATATTAGCACTAATTTAGCATATTCTTGGTACTTTCAGCTAAAATTCAGAATGTGTGATCCATTGTAATATTATGCAATGTGGCCATAATGTGCAAATTTCTATTTAGATACAGTTCTTTGCTATTCTTTTTCACAGTCATGCAGTAGGGTCCAAAATTCTGACTATATATATATATATATATATTATATACATTAATATATATATATATATATATATATATATATATATTGTCACACACACACACACACACACACACACAGTGCCCTCCACTAATATTGGCACCCTTGGTAGAGGACTGTGAACAATTCTTTATTGTTTAACCTTTTGATCTTTTGTAAAAAAAAAAAAAATCGCAAAAATACTCTACTCTCATGGATATCAAACAATTGCAAACAAAACACAAGTTTATCAAAAAAAAAAAAATCTTTGTTAACTATAGGTGTGCAACAGTTATTGGCACCCCTATGAATTCATACGAAAAAAATTTATTTGAAGTATATTCCCATTGATATTTTACATTTTTTAGCACACCTGAGTGACTAGGAACAGGATGCCATGGCCATTTCAGTCCCCTGACTTGAAACCCATAGAAAACCTGAAACTGAAGAGGAGAGTCCACCAGCGTGGACCTCGAAATTTGAAGGATCTGGAGAGATTCTGTATGGAGGAATGGTCTCAGATCCCTTGCCATGTATTCTCCAACCTCATCACGCATTATAGGAGAAGACTCAGAGCTGTTATCTTGGCAAAGGGAGGTAGCACAAAGTATTGACTAAAAGGGTGTGTTAGGTTCTCCTGCTCTCGCTACGCTACAAATGGAGCGTAGCCTACTTCCACATTCCACGGAGCGCATTCCAGCG
This sequence comes from Cranoglanis bouderius, assembly GCA_023630585.1. Classification (NCBI taxonomy): domain Eukaryota; kingdom Metazoa; phylum Chordata; class Actinopteri; order Siluriformes; family Cranoglanididae; genus Cranoglanis; species Cranoglanis bouderius. Next base: position 3,967,532 of record CM042565.1, read on the forward strand.
CCATTCACAAAGACTCACGTTTTGTTTACCTCTGCCATGTGCTTTGTGTTTTCATATTCACGTCATGTCTCCACCTCCTGTGTAAAATCAGGAAAAAATGAAAAATCATTGGAAAAAATGTCCAGAGACATGACGCAACACAAAAACAAAAGCACATGGGGAACCATGTGCTTTTGTTTTTGTGTTGCGTCATGTCTCTGCCCCGTTTCCTCATTGGTTCGCCTTTTAATTTGTGATCATAAGTTTCAGGTGTCATTGATTTTGCATTTGTGTGTGTGTGTGTGTATAAAAACCCTAGTCTGTGTCCGCTTCAGGGCGGAGTATTAGTTTAGTATAATAGAAGTTAGAATTATTTTTTCGATGTTCGTAGTTCCCTGTGTGTGGTTCCCAGACCACTTCCTTGTCTCGTATGTTTTTTCTGTCTTTTGGATTACTCCTCTTTTGGAATACTGCATTTGTGGAGTGCTGCCTTTTGGTAAATAAACGTTTCTGCATTTACTGACGTCTCCCCAGCGCATGCATCCTGACTCCCTCGTCCTTCCTATCCCCGGTGTCGTAACAGGGTGCCAGTAATTGTTTAATTGTTGCACACCTATATTTAACAAAGAGATATATATATATATATATATATATATATATATATATATATATATATATATATATATATATATATATATATAAACTTGTGTTTTGTTTGCAGTTGTTTGATATCCATGAGAGCAGAGTATTTTAGTGATTTTTTTTTTTTTTAAACAAAAGATCAAAAGGTTAAACAATAAAGACAATTTTTCACAGCCTTCTTTGCTCTTATTTACCAAGGGTGCCAATATTAGTGGAGGGCACTGTATATACCGATCAGCCATAACTTTAAAACCACCTGCCTAATTTTGTATAGATGTCCCTTGTGCTGTCAGAACAGCCTGTCAAGGCATGGACTCCACAAGACCTATGAAAGTTGCTGTGGTATCTGGCACCAAGACAGCAGATCCTTTAAGTCCTGTAAGTTGCAAGGTGGGGCTTCTATGGATTGGACTTGTTTGCCCAGCACATACCACAGATGCTCAATCGGATTGAGATCTGGGGAATTTGGAGGCCGAGTCAACACCTTGAACTCTTTGTAATGATTCTGAAACCATTCCTGAACAGTTTTTGCAGTGTGGCAGGGTACATTATCCTGCTGAAACAGACCACTGCCATTAGGGAATACCATTGCCATGAAGGGGTGTACCTGGTCTGCAACAATGTTTAGGTAGGTGATGTTCCCCAGGTTCCCCCAGGTGTTCCCCAGGTAAGCGACGCACACGCACCTGCCCGTCCACATGATGTAAAAGAAAACATGATTCATCAGACTGGGGCACCTTCTTCCATTGCTCCATGGTCCAGTTCTGATTCTCATGTGCCCATTGTAGGTGCTTTCGGTGGTGGACTTTGAAAAGGGCCAAATTATGATGTCTAGATGACTGGGTCAGAGCATCTCCATAACAGCAGGTCTTGTGGGGTGTTCCAGGTATGGAGTGGTTAGTACCTACCAAAAGTGGTCCAAGGTAGGACAACTGGTGAACCGGTGACAGGGTCATGGGTGCTCAAGGATCCTTGATGTGCGTGAGGAGCGAAAGCTAGCCCGTCTGGTCTGATCCCACAGAAGAGCTACTGTAGCACACATTGCCGAAAATGTTAATGCCGGCTATGATAGAAAGGTGTCAGAACACACAGTGCATCACAGCTTACTGTGTTTGGGGCTGTGTAGCCGCAGACCGGTTAGAGTGCCAATGCTGACCCCTGTCTACCTTAGCAAGTGCCTACAGTGGGCACATGAGCATCAGAACTGGACCATGAAGCAATGCAAGAAGGTGGCCTGGTCTGAAGAATCACGTTTTCTTTTACATCATGTGGATGGCATGGTGAGTGTGCGTTGCTTATCTGGAGAAGAAGTGGCACCAGGATGCACTATGGGAAGAAGGCAAGCCGGCGGAGGAAGTGTGATGCTCCGGGCAATGTTCTGCTGGGAAACCTTGGTTCCTGGCATTCATGTGGATGTTACTTTGGCACGTACCACCTACCTAAAAACTGATGCAGACCAAGTACACCCCTTCATGGCAACGGTATTCCCTAATGCCAGTGGCCTCTTTCAGCAGGATAATGCTCCCTGCCACACTGCAAAAATTGTTCAGGAATGGCTTGAGGAACATGACAAAGATTTCAAGGTGTTGACTTGGCCTCCAAATTCCCCAGATCTCAATAGAGTCGAGCATCTGTGGGATGCGCTGGACAAACAAGTCCGATCCATGAAGGCCCCACCTCACAACTTAGAAGAAATAATGGATCTGCCACTAACGTAAAATATTAGGCAGGTGGTTTTAATGTTATGGCTGATCGGTGTATTCTCCCTCGAAGTTAATAAGACAAAAATGCCAGTTGACATGTTACAGAGAAACCAGAAAGCTCAATGCCCTCCGTCCTGAATAAAGACTTTTTTTTTTTTTGGTCTCATTAACTGCAAGAGAGAGGAAAAAAGAGTGGCTGGTGAGGAAATGACTTTTATAGGTACTGAAACATACGCGATAACAATAACTAACTTGTCACAGACGTTCCACAACATTACATTACATAACATAACTATAAACAGTTAAAAAGCATGATGTGTCATGGATGTGTTCATTATCACAGAACCCAAATTTCAATATCAATAAATAGGCCAGGGTTGTAAACAAAGATCACAATGATGTTAGAGCCAGTGGATAGCGATCCAGAGAATAATCAGAAAGCAAGGCAAGGGGAAGCACAAATATATCAACAGTTTCAGAATTCAAAGGGTAATCCAAAAGGCCGGTAAACAAGAAGGCAAGGAAGGGTCATACACAGAATAGGCCGGTAGTAAACAATGGCTAAGAACTTACACAAGAGGTAACAATTTTAAGCATGTGCTTTATATAGTGCATATAGTGAACATGAAGTGACTGTGACAACTGAGGACGTGTTCTCAGAATTTGGTGCAGGATACTCTCTGGTGGCATTGTGTTGAATTGTCCTGATCGGTTTATGACATCCGTTCGTTAATAAATTACAAATTGCAATGTTGGCAAATGGCCGCATTACAAGCAGAATAAAACACTTGGCGATTTACGACAATAATTCACTTCAGAGTGGTGATGGATCACATCATATCACACAGCTTGGATTATTTTTGTATAACAGAATGGTCTGTTAGCTTAACAGTTAGCTGAGGGCTGAAAGTGCAGCACATCACTCTGCAGGTTCTATAGTAAAACTAATAAAACTGGGCCACTGGAACACCACTGCAGAGAAAGAGTGGTCATGTTCCATCTGTGCAGAACATCACAAGACTGAAATGGGGTTAGCCGAGCTGTGAAATGTAAAACGTGGTAGGAAAAAAAAAAGCATTCATGATGCGTTCAGATGGATTACCTACCCAGATTGTAAGTGTAAGAACATAAGATTTGCATTTCTTTGAACCTGGTGCTGCAACTCAGAACACACAGCAGAGTTACATGGCGCCTCATTTGACATGACAGCTTATTCTGATACGCCTTTCAACCATTTTGCACCGCTGCCATCCCATATTTTACCTTTCTCCCCTGGCGATCTAAGCCTAGGTCTCCTTCCAAGAACTGTTCTCCAGTTGTCAGGCATGAATGTGATATTTGATTTGATACTTGTTACTTAAGCCAAGAATCATCAGCATGCTCACAGGAAGATGGAGTCTTCCTCCATCACACAACCTCTTGGGTCATGGCTAAGGTCTGGCTTATATCAGGGATATCAAATATTAGCAGTGTCTTATTTGAGACAATGTGACAATGTCACTATACCTTCCAATCCTTTCTGGAACATTCTTGCTTTGTCTTCTCATGACTGGGACATTGGGACTTGGATATTTTAGTTCATGTGCAATATCTTGAGTTGTTAAATGATTGGAGTAGGGGAGAAGAGCAATGAAAGCATCACTTTCCAACAGGTGATCCTGTCTATACAAAGGAATTCCCTTTAGTTCCTTATAGTATCATTGTTTCTGGCCTACCTTGCTATCAAGATTAGATTCATTATTATCAGAACTAAGGCTAGGTGTAATTCTGGCAGCAAGCACGTTGTTTATTTTAGTTGTAGCTTTGGAGGCAGAAAATCGAGAGAAAATGAGTTGCTTGTGTGACTTGACAGTGGGTAGCCACAGTTGCGATGTGGGATGTGACTTTGCTTACTGGTAAATATTGCGGAAATAGACATGTTGCAATATTGGCAATAAACTATTTTTACATTCAGCATCACTCACTACCAAGACAAATTTTTTGACACTCCATGTTTCCTCCATGTTTGTTTTTTCCCTTTGGTCTTGTGAATGTGCAAATTGATTGGGTTAGGAAATTGAAACCCTTTGTCTCTCTGTGCTTTTCTGAAAATATTTTTTTTCAACTTTGGAAGCTCTGCTGTGACAAAAAAAAAAAAAGAATAATTATGCAGGCGGCAGCCCTTTTTAAAAGCAGCCACCTGACATTCAACTTGTCTTAGAATTTGATGTAAAAAATGCGCTGGAGCTTGAGGAACAACATGCCAACTGTGAAAGCAGCCTTGTGGAAACTTTTTGTAATACTTCTTGAAACATTTCTACCAGAATCCCTTTTTAAATTAAACTAAAAGTGAATGTGCGTCTTACCTAAAGCAGCTTTCCTAGTGTCTCATTAATGCTGGTTCTTGGGTCACTAGTGTTATAGATTTTAACCTTGTTCACTTGTTTTAAGGGCCACTTCTTATTTCTCTCCAGTTGAAGTTTTCACTCACAGCAGCTCCACAGCGATATCGATCTGAACAAAACTGTATATCTTGGCAATGTGATTATCTTGCAGCATGGGATCCTGGGCCACTCCCAGCTTTTTAGGCAATTGTAATTATCAAAATGCTTATGGGTTAGTGCGTCTATAATAAAATCCAGCTCTCTTTTTAGCTAGCTATTAGAAAAGGCATTAAAGTCTAATGGAGATGGTACAGATGGATGATTGTATAAGATGGTGAGAGTAAATGTCCATTGAGATTGAATTAATTTTTTAATTTTTTTATTTTTTGTAAGCTGTATGACTGGCTGTAGAAATTTGGACCTTATATACTTTATAGCTACAGCTATAAACAGATCGCTTATGGTGCTGACGATGAAGATGAAGATGAGCATGTGGACATAATTGCTTAACATTGTATATTTATATTCATATTGATGTGCTTGTTCTAATACGTTATTGTATCTATAGTAACAAATAACACAGGCGAACGCGCCACATACATTAATTTAAAAGGCGTGTGTAATTGTTTTCTGTACAGAGATGTTTATTTAACAACTATGAAAGGAGGCTCCAGGAATAAAACATTTTGGGATGTGCTCTTATAGGCAATTAATCAACTAGGTGGTGGAAACAGAGACTGATTGGTTTCCTATAACAGCATGCGCAGAAGTGTTTATTTTTAAATTTTTTTATTTATTTATTTTTTACTTAATAGATGACATCAAGGTTGCAGATCATATTTCACCCCTCATATTTAACTCTTGCTTTATTTTCCATTCTCAAGCAAAGTACATTGGCTGCTATGTAGACGACACCCACAAGAGGGCACTCAGAGGCATCTCCTTCTTCGACTACAAAAAGATGACTGTCTTCCGCTGTCAGGACAGCTGTGCTGAGAGGTTTGACTTTTCACCGTCAACTCTTCAACTTCCACAAAGCACATGCATTTACATTGAGGGGAAAAAAGTATTTGATCCCCTGCTGATTTTGTACGTTTGCCCACTGACAACGAAATGATCGGTCTATAATTTTAATGGTAGGTGAATTTTAACAGAATAACAACAACAAAAATCCAGAAAAACGCATTTCAAAAAAGTTATAAATTGATTTGCATTTTAATGAGTGAAATAAGTATTTGATCCCCTATCAATCAGCAAGATTTCTGGCTCCCAGGTGTCTTTTACACAGGCAATGAGCTGAGATTAGGAGCACTCTCTTAAAGGGAGTCCTCCTAATCTCAGCTTGTTACCTGTATAAAAGACACCTGTCCACAGAAGCAATCAATCAATCAGATTCCAAACTCTCCACCATGGCCAAGACCAAAGAGCTGCCCAAGGATGTCAGGATCAAGATTGTAGACCTACACAAGGCTGGAATGGGCTACAAGACCATTGCCAAGCAGCTTGGTGAGAAGGTGACAACAGTTGGTGCGATTATTCGCAAATGGAAGAAACTGTCAGTCTTCCTCGGTCTGGGGCTCCATGCAAGATCTCACCTTGTGGAGTTTCAATGATCATGAGAACGGTGAGGAATCAGCCCAGAACTACACGGGAGGATCTTGTTAATGATCTCAAGGCAGCTGGGACCATGGTCACCAAGAAAACAATTGGTAACACACTACGCCGTGAAGGACTGAAATCCTGCAGCGCCCGCAAGGTCCCCCTGCTCAAGAAAGCACATGTACAGGCCCGTCTGAAGTTTGCCTGAATGATTTAGAGGAGAACTGGGTGAAAATGTTGTGGTCAGGTGTGGTCAGATCTCTTTGGCATCAGCTCAACTCGCCGTGTTTGGAGAAGGAGGAATGCTGCCTATGACCCCAAGAACACCATCCCCACCATCAAACATGGAGGTTGGAGCATTATGCTTTGGGGGTGTTTTTCTGCTAAGGGGACAGGACAACTGCACTGCATCAAAGGGACGATGTACCATCAAATCTTGGTTGAGAACCTCCTTCCCTCAGCCAGGACATTGAAAATGGTTCGTGGATGGGTATTCCAGCATGACAATGACCGAAAATACACAGACAAGGCAACAAAGAAGTGGCTCAAGAAGAAGCACATTAACGTCCTGGAGTGGCCTAGCCAGTCTCCAGACCTTAATCCCATAGAAAATCTGTGGAGGGAGCTGAAGGTTCGAGTTGCCAAACGTCAGCCTCGAGACCTTAATGACTTGGAGAGGATCTGCAAACAGGAATGGGACAAAATCCCTCCTGAGATGTGTGCAAACCTGGTGGCCAACTACAAGAAACATCTGACCTCTGTGATTGCCAACAAGGGTTTTGCCACCAAGTACTAAGTCGAAGGGGTCAAATACTTATTTCCCTCATTAAAATGCAAATCAATTTATAACTTTTTTGAAATGCGTTTTTCTGGATTTTTTTTGTTGTTATTCTGTCTCTCACTGTTAAAATACACCTACCATTAAAATTATAGACTGATCATTTCTTTGTCAGTGGGCAAACGTACAAAATCAGCAGGGGATCAAATGTTTTTTTCCCCCACTGTAATGCATATTGTGATCTTTTGTTTTATGCTTGTTCGCTTAATGCATGGTTAATGAGTCCTAGCTAGTTCTCTATACGTGAAGAGAGTTTTATGATAAAGCTCTGAGACTACTTTTAGTCACGTTACGATAAATATATACTAATTATGATTAGTATATGACTTATTTATATATTAAAAGCTGGATATGCTTCTGGATATTATAGATTTATGCATAAACACACACACCCACACACACACTGAATGCACATTTCCAACACAGTCTGACTACACATTATTTGTAAACGCTGCATCCCCACATACAGAACCAAGTATTCAGCATTGGGTCATGTGGCTTTTCCCCAGTCACTGATTTACTATATGGTTGCAAGTAATGATCAATGCGAAGATTTCAGCGAATACTAATCTAAAACCTTTCAAGTAGTTAGACATTAGATTTTAGACGAACTGGAACTAGATGTTCTCTCTTTCTTTATTTCTGTTCTGCTTTTGCACATTCTGCTCTCAGCGGTTTCATTTAAAGAGAGAGAGCTTTGAGAGCTAAGAGAGCTTTGTCCAGTGTACAGAGTTTGTGTGTTACATTTGTGTTTGTAGACTTTTTTTTTTGCTATTAGTAACATTAGTCACGTATTTTTCTTAAAGGGTGAGCCTTAAAACAAATGGCATTCTACAGCTGATATCAAGACACAAACTCACACTTTGCTTTCGCAAGCATGCACCCATGGCCAGATGCACTATTCATTCACAGTCTGATTACACCCAGAATCAGTACTAGAGTATTCAAACCAAATGTAAAAACAGCATAAGTCTGTAAACAGGAGTCAACTGGCGATCTACAGTCCAGATGCAGACTCACCTAAGTATTTCAGTACAACGAACCTAGTATTTGGAAAATATACTGTACCATAGACAATAAATGTAGGAAAATAAAGGCTGTACTTCAGCAACTCCAGTTTTCTAAACACGGCGTGGCTCCTGTAGAAAATCCTCGTTTATGCAAATGCATTTGTGTAAATGATTTAGCTGAAGGCACCTCATCAGACCAGACATTAGCTACAGGGCTAGAGAGGTCGGAAAGGGAAGCGTTTTTACAGATTATCAATAAATTATCATTTATTAGCAACACCTTATATATCTGTACATTATATATCTGTATATATCTGCTCAGAAGTATTTTCAGAATGTGTGCAATGTTTTGCAGTCATTATACCGCAGCGCTAACATTTTTGCCAAATTGTGTCAACAAGTTAGCGGTTTAGCATCACTAAAACATCTGGTTCTCTAAATATGTCTCTCTAAATGTGATCGGTGGTGAAAGACAGGAAAAGATAAAATAGCTGCCCTTATTGACTGCCACACTGCCAGCACTTCATCAAAATATCACAAGCACAAGATTTTTGCTGTATTTTTTCTAACTGATCAGACTAACAGTTGTAACAGAGACTCTCACTTCATCTATCTCTCTATAAATGCCACAGGGACTCTCCATCCATCTCTCTATCAATCTACCAGTAGCACACACACACACACACACTCTCTCTCCATATTTCTTTCTATCAATCTACCTGTATCACTCTCTCACTCCTTCTGTCTTTCAAACACTCTCTCTCTCTCTCTCTCTCTCTCTCTCTCTCTCTCTCTCTCTCTCTCTCTCATCAACTCTATCTATCTATCTAGCTATCTGTCTATCTATCTTTCTGCATAAATACGGCCAAAAACATCATCAGATTTTCACACAAGTCCTAAAGGTAGGCAACGAGAACCCAATTAAACAAATGAGACAAAAATATTATACTTGGTCATTTATGATCCAATATTTCATATCTGTGAGTGTCAAAAGTATGTGAACCTCTAGGATTAGCAGTTAATTTGAAGGTGAAATTAGAGTCAGGTGTTTTCAATCAATGGGATGAGTGAGCGCCCTGTTTTATTTAAAGAACAGGGATCTATCAAAGTCTGATCTTCACAACACATTTGTGGACGTGTAGCATGGCACAAACAAAGGAGATTTCTGAGGACATCAGAAAAAGAGTTGTGGATGCTCATCAGGTTGGAAAAAGTTATAAAATCATCTCTAAATAGTTTGGACTCCACCAATCCACATTCAGACAGATTGTGTACAAATGGATTAAATTCAAGACCATTGTTACCCTCCCCAGGAGTGGAGACCAACAAAGATCACTCCAAGAGCAAGACGTGTAATAGTCCGCACGGTCACAAAGGAACCCAGGGTAACTTCTAAGCAACTGAAGGCTTCTCTCACATTGGCTAATATTAATGTTCTTGAGTCCACCATCAGGAGAACACTGAACAACAATGGTGTGCATGGCAGGATTGCAAGGAGAAAGCCACTACTCTCCAAAAAGAACATTGCTACCCATCTGCAGTTTGCTAAAGATCATGTGGACAAGCCAGAAGGTTATTGGAAAACTTTTTGGTTTAAATGAGAAGCGTTATGTCTAGAGTAAGGAAAACACTGCATTCCAGCAGTCAATAAGAAGCAGTTCATGTGAGGAAACCCATCTACATCCCAGAGTTGAAGCTGTGGAATACTGAGGAATGGGCTAAAAATTTTCCAAGCCGATGTGCTGGACTAATCAACAGTTACTGGAAATGTTTAGTTGCGGTTATTGCTGCACAAGGGGGTCACACCAGATACTGAAAGCAAAGGTTCACATACTTTTCCCACTCACAGATATGTAATATTGGATCATTTATTTCAATATATAAATGACCAGATATAATATTTTTGTCTCATTTGTCTACTTTTAGGACTTCTGACAGTGTTTTATGTGATATTTATGCAGAAACAGGAAATTCTAAAGGGTCCCCAAACTTTCAAGCACCACTGTATCTAATCAGCTCTACACACTCTATACTCTAGGTATTGCACCCTGTATATCTGTCTCTCTTTCTTTCTTAAAACTGCACATTACCTTCAGAGTTCAAACTGATAACTAGTTTAAACTTTCAGACTGGCTTTGTCAAGCCAACATCAGAGTTTATCGTGACAAATTTTACCTATCTATTTTTTTTTTTTTTTTAGACTTTGCTATATTTTGACCTGTGACTGATCTTTCTTGCATTTTATTACTTTTGCACCACACGTTATAAAACATATTTAAATAATTAAAAAAAGGTAAAGCATTACAAATATGCTTTAAGCTGGTGTGTCTGTGCTTCATCTCCATTTATCTTGGTAACTTCTGCTAATGCACGTGACTACATGCAGTACATCTTCCCTGATCCTTCCTGTCACACTGCCTCAAACACACAGCTGAGAGTCAAACACGCATCATAACACAATCATACACTCTAAACCAGTGGTCACCAACCCTGTTCCTGGAGATCTACCTTCTTGAAGTCTTTAGCTCCAACCATAACCCTGTCCATCTTACCATGTAATTATTGCCTTAAGAAGTTCTTGATCAACTAAAACAGGTGTGTTAGATTTTGGTTGGAGATGAAACCTGCAGGAAGGTAAATCTCAAGGAAGAGGGTTGATGACCACTGCTCTAAATTAAAACCTTCCAACACACGTGTTGAAATGAGGTTTCCAGGGAAGCATTTTGACTAAACTATGCTACAATAATAACTTTTTTTTTTTTAATGAAAGGAAAGAAAAAATCTTGTATAAGTGAGTTGACTCTCAGTGTTCCCCTAGAAAATGACACAAATGACACATCACTAACCCCAGTTTAACCATTTAGGGTGAAATCAGTTCTGAGAGATTTTAAGTGACATCTCAGATCGAATCCTTCCTTCATTAATATTATTATTAGTAATGTTAGTAGGGTTAGTAAGTGAATGTGTGACATCTCAGGCAACTTGTGTCTTAACTCATTCCCTTCATTTTAAGGGGCTACTTATATGCTGGCCTGGAGTTCGGAGCAGAGTGTTACTGTGGCCACAGGATCCAGGCAGCGAACGTGTCAGACAACGAGTGTAACATGCAGTGTAAGGGTGAGAAGAGTAAGCTGTGTGGAGGAGCCAACCGCCTGTCCATCTACAGACTGGAACTGAGCCAGGAGTCAGCACGGAGATGTGAGCAATTACACACACACACAGACACACCTAGCCAAGCAAATTGCTGTATGCATATGTGCACAAGTATACACACATATACGCATGCGTATACATTCCCCTCCGAAACTATTGGAATGGCAAGGCCAATTCATTTGTTTGTGCTATGCACCAAAGAGATTTGGGTTTGAGATCAAAAGATGAATATGAGATGAGAGTTTAGGATTTCAGCTTTTATTTCCTGGTATTTACACCTAGACGTGTAACATAAATCATAGAACCTTTTGTATCAGACCACCCAATTTTTAGGCATGCAAAAATATAGGAACAGATACAGTGGGGGGAAAAGTATTTGATCCCCTGCTGATTTTGTACGTTTGCCCACTGACAAAGAAATGATCAGTCTATAATTTTATAATTATAATTTTAATTTTAATGTGCAATGCCTCAAACATTGATTTGATTGATTTTCCTTCTTTTCTCGGCTTTATAATAGCTTGTTTTCTCCCATAGACCGATACAAGGTCGGATACAAAATGTGCCATGTTCTATGTCATATAAATACCAGGAAATAAAAGCTGAAATTCCAAGCTCTCTTCTCATATTCATCATTTGATCTGAAACCCAAATGTCTTCAGTCTACAGCAAAAACAATGAATTGGCCTTGCCATTCCAATACTTTTGGAGGGGACTGTACTACATCCACACAGATTTCTGTGTATGCCACATTAGGAAGAGATATTGTTGTCTGTGTTGTGTTAAGAAGAGATTTTGTGTGTGTTGGGTTAGGAACAGATATTGTTGTGTGCGTTGTGTTAGGAAGAGATATTGTTGTGTGCGTTGTGTTAGGAAGAGATATTGTTGTGTGTGTTGCGTTAAGAAGAGATTTTGTGTGTGTTGTGTTAGGAACAGATATTGTTGTGTGCGTTGTGTTAGGAAGAGATATTGTTGTGTGCGTTGTGTTAGGAAGAGATATTGTTGTGTGTGTTGTGTTAGGAAGAGATATTGTTGTGTGTGTTGGGTTAGGAAGAGATATTGTTGTGTGCTTTGTGTTAAGAAGAGATATTGTTGTGTGTGTTGGGTTAGGAAGAGATATTGTTGTGTGTAACCATTGTGTTACTAACTAATCGTCAACAAAATCTATAAAGGGATAACTAAAGTAATGTAAAAAGAACAGACTATGCCACCCTAGGACTCTCACCCAGGGAATTTGGATCTATAGGGAAAAGGCACACAGGCTTGTTACACCTAGAAAGCAAAGAGACATGTTTATAATAATACTGGTAAAACACATTGGGCTTAACAATGTATGCTGTATTAAACATTCCTAAATATATACTGTAGTAAATTGCAATTTCATCAGAAAATATGAACTATATACATTCAGTTCTGTACACATAAAACTATACACATTCAATTCATCATTTTATATTGACTTAAACATTAAGCAACAACACCTCTAGGCTAAGCTACCAGCTTCAATTTTCATTAAAGGGGAAACAGGAAATAATGAAACAATAATGAAATCCTAAGCATAATAGAACAAAATCACACCATAACATGAACAGAAAATTACATACATAATGGGACATGTGCTTGAGGCACAGTTAAGGATCATCATGCACTAAAAAAAGGAACAGAAAACATAATGCACATCAATTAGCAAAAAAGGCTAACCAGTGCACCCAGAAGCTCAGGTATGCGACGTATTTGACCGCTGTTTATACCACAGTACAGTCACTTGATACAGCAATTAAAAGCGTGTAGTGAGCGTGGCAGAGCAACTTGGCAAGCAGGAAGGAGTTCAAACTTAGCAGAGCAGGACGAAGCTGCAAGCAAGCGAGGTCACTACTTAGAGTGCACAATGGCCGCATCCAAGGTACAACTCATGATATGCTACAAAATAGATAGGACAAATGCCTTAGAGGCAAGTACACAGTGCATAAAGCAGTGTAAGGAGCTCACTGCCTGTTAAAGTACCTCTTGCTTTTCACATAGAAATACCTGCAGATTAATCCGGCAGTAACAAGGTTTAACCAGCCCAGTAAAGGACACAACGTGAATATGCACTGGAAAGAGGAGTTTCAGTGCAGCAGCCAAGCTTGTGCCGCCACACTACAGGCAACAGATAACAAGAGGGTGCCGTGCCCCACATGAATATCCTTCTTTTTATACGGTGCACTAATGAGACAACCAGCTATCAATTAGCCTCCATGATTAAAGGTGAAAGGGGCCATGCGAGAGCAACTGGAAGGAGGAAGGAAAAGGACCAGGAAAACTGAGCAACCTGACCTTGCTCCATTAGGAAGAGACCTTGTTGTGTTAGAAGGAGACGTTGTTTGTGTGTGTTGCATTAGGAAGACACATTGTTGGTTTTGATGTGTTAGGAAGAGACAGTGCTGTTTGTGTTACACTCATTTATAAATAAAGTTCAACAGAATCGATGTTCTATCTTCCTTCCTGTTTCCTCAGATTGAGAAGATGAAATACAACTTGCTGTCTCTTCTCTTGTGATGCTTTTCCTGCTAATTATTGAGTAAACACACTCATCATGTGACAGAATGTGTGTGTGTGTGTGTGTGTGTGTGTGTGTGTGTTCATGGAGTAGCTGTTTCCTCTGAATGTCCTTGGCCCCATTTTAGAGTGATTTATGCTAAAGGGAATATATTTTTTTTCATTGCAATACTATGATCTTTTAGCAGTGTATGGCTGTGACTGTTTCTGACCTTTCTTTGTTATTCACACTCTGTGACATTTGAGCGGAACTCTACAAGCATTAATCGCTACAAGCATAAATCATTTTAATCACTTTAATCAGTCAAATCAGTTTAATACAGCGATGAAAGAATTACTTTCTGTCATTTTTTGTGAGGAGACTTTCTTGGGAGGACTTTCTCTAGTGTGAGCATTTTGTAATATCCAGCAGTAAAGCTGTAACTTTAAGTTCCACATCGTACAACATTAAATGGATTTTAAAAAAGCACAGTGAGTCATGATAATGAATAAAAAGCTGCAATTGTTGACAGATTGCTGTGGTATAAGAGGAATAAAACACTTTGGGACATGCTGTTATAGGAAAATAATCAACGACGGTATAGTATCATGCCCACTGACGTGAAGTGGATTCACTGTTACCATGCCAGAGTTGATTAACCACATGTGCCAAACTGTTTTATTCCTCATATTCTTCCATTATTTTTTAAACAAACCCACAGTGGACTGATTGTATATATGTTTGTATTGTGATTTTGTTTCAGATGGGAGTGCCATCTTTAAAGGCTGTTTCAGGAGACCGGACAACATCACACTAGCACTTCCTGCTGCTGCTGTCATTCAGAACATGTCCGTGGACAAGTGTGTGGACATGTGCACAGAGAAGGTGTGTGTGTGTGCGTGTGTGTGTGTGTACTCACACCACAGAATTTGCTTGGTTGTGTGTATATACAGTTGCAATCAAAATTCAACCCCCATTGCAAATCAGGTTTATTGTCAAGACTTTCAGCTGTTTGCAATGAACAAGTCAAACAAAAGCAATTGAAATAGCTCAACACAACGAATTCTTCAAGTGGTTTCTCCAAATTCAACTGAAAATGCAACTTATAATGACTTCTCCAGTCTCAAAATTATTCAACCCCTTCATGGCAAGCATCTTTTTATTAGCATCTTAGGCCTCCAGTTTAGTAATATTCTTCAAATCCCACCAGAGATTTTCTATGGGGTTCAAGTCAAGTGACTGTGATGGCCCTGTAGAATCTTCCAGGACTTCTTCTGCAACCAAGCCTTAGTGGAATTTGAGGTATGCTTTGGATCATTGTCCTACTGGAAGGTCCAATGATGCCCAAGCTTCAGCTTCCTCACAGACGGCATGACGTTTTCTCCTAGGATTTCCTGATACTTAAATGAATCCATCTTGCCTTCCACACGCTGCAGGTTTCCAGTGCCAGAGGATGCAAAGCAGCCCCAGAGCATCGCCAAGCCACCACCATGCTTGACTGTGGACAGAGTGTTCTTTCTTCATTCTTCTTTCTCCAGATATACCGCTGATCCATTGTGCTGAAAAGTTCTAGTTTTGTTTCATTGCTCCACAGAACAGAATCCCAAAAACTTCTGTGGCTTATTTACATGATTTTGAGCCGACTTTTCTTTTGGGTCAGTAGTGGTGTACGTCTTGGAGTTCTGGCGTTAAGACGTTGGTCTGCTGATCATAAGGTCATGAGTACAAACCCCAGCACTGCCAAGCTGCCACTGTGGGCCGTTGAGCAAGGCCCTTAACCCTCAACTGCTCAGTTACATAAATGTAAGTCGCTCTGGATAAGGGCTTCTGCCAAATGCTGTAAATGTAAATGCCTTTTGCCATCAAGTCTTGCTGCAGGTCTTTTGCAGTCACTCGAGGGTTTTTCACAACCTGCCTTGTCAGAAATCTGGTTGCAGCCATTGATAGCTTACTTTTTCTTCCCCGTCCAGGTATTTCATGCATTTTCTGCCCCTAGCCAGTTCAGGTATTTCATGTGTTCCAGCTCAAGCACACCTGGTGCAACTAATGAGGCCCTTGATTAGTTGCATCAAGTGTGCTTGACACAACACCTGTTTTGCATATTTGTGCTGTTGTGAGGGATTCTGTTCAGGGGGTTGAATAATTTTGAGACTGGAGAAGTCATTATAAGTTGCATTTTCAGTTGAATTTGGGAAACCACTTGACGCATTCGTTGTGTTGAGCTATTTCAATTGCTTTTGCTTGATTTGTTCAGTGCAAACAGCTGAAAAAAAACAGCTGTCTGTAAATTTTGACAATAAACCTGATTTGCAACGGGGGTTGAATAATTTTGATTGCAACTGTAGGCGTAATATTTCTCGTAGTGGGTTTTGTAATAACTGGAAATCAGTGAGCAGAAAAAACACTAGGGGACAAATGAAAAAAATATGTGAGAAAAATATGTGTTTTTGAGGCACTGCCACTGTTGGCATGCGGTGTATGGATATATAAGCTGTTGTTTTAGGTCACTAAAAAAGTCGTCTGCCTCAAATCACACACTGATTTTACTTACTGATGATAATTTAGTTCTGCTTTCACCTAGGAATGTGAGAAAACATTATGTGACAAATATAGCTGACTCAGGAACACAGCGGACTCAGGGTGAGATTGCACATGTGGTTTAGTTGAAGGCTTGTATTACAAAAAAAAGGAAGAAAATAGCCCTTGGACCAATAAGGCTTGGCTTCTTTCCAGCTGCTCTACACTTCATCTCCTGTTTTTATACACACTTTAGCTCAGAGAGAGAGAGAGAGAAAGAGAGAGAGAGAGAAAACTTTTTAATATTGCAGGAAGCTTGGTGTTACATCAGCTCACACCATACACATACACATGCACATACACTTCCTTTTACCTACAGTAGAAATAGAAAGAACCTGATCTGAAAACGTTATTACTGAAGATGGTTGAGTAATAACCTGATGTTCCTTTTTAACACATGAGAGGAAGTTCAGGGTAAGAGCTTCTAAGAGTTAAGATGACTTGCTAAAAGGCTGGGCTGTTATATAGGATGCCCTGCCTCAAATCGCTAAAATATTCAGAATATTTTACTCTAAGTGGTTCATTTTAGGCCTAGGAATAGAGGATAAAAAAACACTTTTCCTTATGGGGACCAGTCAAATATCCAATCCATATCCTAGACCAAGATATACAACTAGAGAGGGCATGACATCACTTTTTCTAATACTAATACTCATACTGAAACCTATGAGCCGATGTCTATACTCATCCAAATTCCGAAGCACGTAGGATTTCTTTTAAAAGCTTTAAAAATGGCTTAAAAAAACAAACAAACAAAAAAAACTATAATCCCAGGCCTAAATGAACCACATATTATAAAATGTTCTGAATCTTTTAGTTCTTTTTTCAGGTACTGTGTCCTGTAACAGCTGAGCCTTTTAGCAATCTGTTTAACTCTTAGAAGCTCTTACCCTGAACTTCCTCTCAAAAATGTATGTGTGTACAAAATGTGAAAGTAAAAACGAAAAGTAAAATCCCCAGTTTTGAAATGACACTTTTACTATTTATCCATTAACTCTGTAAGTGTTAATGAAACACTGGGGTTTTTGCTGTGAACATTTCAGGTATCCTTAAGAGGAAATTTCAGAAATAGGCTGTTAGCATAGGTGGGAAGTACTATTATTTTGTTACTCTGCTTAGGTCGAGTTTTTAAGCATCTATACTTAAAAAACAATTTTTCCTACACCGAATACTTTAGACTTTTACATAGCACATTTCTCTACTCTACTTACTCATAAGGTGACTTTTTATGTTCCAGACAGCTTCAAGGAGTAAATCTAAATTCCTAACAAATCTAAACTTTAACTGATGTGACAGTGAGAATGAGACCTAATACCCATTACTGTAATCTACTGTATCTGAAAACTGTTTTTTGGTTAGTTTTTATTTATTTATTTATTATATAACTGCAGAAGAGCAAAGATTTCTGTTGGTTACCGTTTAAGATTGAGGTTTTTATTTGTGGTGAAATTCTAAATCCCCAGTTTTGAAATAACACACAGTCATGGGAAACAGAAAGTACACCCTCGTTCAATTCTATGTTTTCATTTATCAGGGCCTAAATAACAATTTGCACCCTTCCTATTTCCATAATCATTAGGAGCATATTTAGCAGCCAGGTGTTACTAATGAAATTCACAAGATTAGTTAATCATCAAGAAGTGTGACTACCTCTAAAGCAGAACTTTAGGCAGTTTGGTATTCTGGACCATTCAGGTGTGTGACTACATCATGCCAAAAAGAAAGGACATCAGCCATGACCTCAGAGAAGCAACTGCTGCTGCTTATCAATCTGGGAAGGGTTATAAGGCCATCTCCAAAAAATTTTAAATTCACCATTCTACAGTGAGGAAGGCTGTTTACAAACGGAAAGCCTTCAAGACAGTTGCCAATCATGCCAGAAATAGGCCTCCCAGCAAATTCAGCCCAAGGTCAGGCTGTTTAATGCTCAGAGATATAAAGAAAAACCCAAGAGCTACATCATGCGGCCTACAGGCCTCTGAAAGCACATTACATGTTTATGTTCATGACAGTACAATCAGAAAAAGACTGAACAAGTAAAGATTTCAGGGAAGGGTGGATAGGGAAAAGCCTCTTCTCTCCAAAAACAATATGGCAGCATGACTTAGGTGTGCAAAATTGCTTCTCAACATACCACAAAAGTTCTGGAACAATATCCTTTGGACTGATGAGACTTGGATGGAGATGTTTGGTCATCATACACAGTGTCTGACCAATGGCAAAGTCCAGACTGCAACCCCAGACAGATGTGGCGGGACCTTAAGAGAGCTGTGCATAAAAGGAATGCCCTCAAATGAACTGAATCAATGTTGTAAAGAAGAGTGGGCCAAAAGAAATTTCTCCAAAATGATGTGAGAGCCTGATAAACTCCTACATAAAAAGTTTAATTCAAGTTATTGTTGCTAAAGGTGGTTCTACATGTTACTGAATTCTAAAGTGTACTTATTATTTCACACCTGGTTTCTGATTGTTGGTTTACTTTTTGGGAAGAAATCACTACATATTGAAATATGTTGGGGTTTTCTTTGTTGTCACCTGAGGTTATTTGTTGGTTTATTGAAGTTGGTAAGACCACGCAATGGTTATTTAGGCCCTGATAAATGAAAACAGAATTGAAGGAGGGTGTACTTTCTTTTTTCCCCATGACTGCATTTATGAGGCCATTCATTAAGTCTGTAAGAGTTAATTAAACACAGGGGGGTTTTGCTGTTTGCAGTTAGTGTTTAGGTGTAGGCATATCATTAATTAGCTGCATTAATAATTATGTCAATGGAAGGTCCTCACAAGGATAGTAAGACAATTTTGTGTGTGTGTGTGTGTGTCTGTCTGTGTGCATGTGCAGGAGTTTTCTCTGGCTGCTTTGGCTGGGATTAAATGCCACTGTGGTTTCCCCACCACCCTCTTCACCCTGCATGAGCCTGAGGAAGAGGATCTGTGCCTTAATCGCTGTGCAGCCGAGGACTTCGAGAGCTGCGGCAATGACGAATACTTTGTAGTTTACCAAACACAAGTGCAAGGTAATGGCAATGTAGTTGGTCTGGAATATTTTCTCACTCAGGCCAAAGACAGAAAAGCACCATATAATTTACCACCTAACACACTATTTACATTTTCTGCATGTTTTCATGACTGGTTCATGCCATTGTTCAAGCATTTTAACATTGCGATTTATAGTGTAGCTGTCTGTTCACAAGTTTGGCTCAAGATGCCTATCCATTGTTACAGCTTTTTCTTGTATTACATTTAGGTTTTTTCTTTGTAAAGTGTGCTTGGGTTTTGGAAAGGTGCTACAGAAGTAAGAAATAAAACCCTCAGTGTATGCTGTAGGAAAAAAAAATCAACAATGTGCTGGTGTGACCGAAGCAAAGTCAGTGATGTTTATCTTCAGTAGCTCTTGCAGTCACTGTTTTTGAGACTAATGCAGTGGGCTCAGCTAATTTGTATGCTGGTATTATTCAGCATGAGCTGCAATAAATTCTTATGTTGATTCACTAATTATGTGTCTATATTATTTTTAATGCAGAGGCATAGGTATAAGAATGTTGACATGCAGTAAGAAAAATTAGAACAGTCACATGAGATTAAAATCACACTGTGAAAAGAGCAAAAAAAAAAAAATTCTGTGTATATGTATATAGTGTGTAATAATGTGTAATATACATTATATGGGCTGATTGGCCAGTTTGATGATGAAGAGGGTTTAGATCCGCATAGTAACTCAATGTTATTAAGACATGTGATGACTTTGGCATCTTTCACTTCCCTGTGCATGCATAATGACGTTATAGCGCTAAACACATGATTTTCACCACCAACTAAATTCTCTCGAAATATCGCAAAAACGCTGCCCATGCAGATTCATCCTTATCCACTTACTTTTTTGTTCTCATGTAGGCTGTAACATTGCAACACGGCTGATAGCAATTACCAAATTAATGTGAAATATAAAATGAATACAGAGCTTTCTAGACGTACTGAGACAGTGGTTAAGGTTAAGGTCATTTTTCTGGTACATATTCCAGCTGGAATGGACTGACTCAAGTGTGGAATTATTGAATCAAGTGTTCCAGGCATTTCTTTTCAGTCATATATGTGGTATTTATTGCTATGGTCCATCACACCGATCTACATAGATACCCTAATAAGCCCTAATAATAAAGATAATAATAAAGCAACCTCAAAATATACAAGTAACCTAGCTTAAAGCTGTACCAGAAAATACGCAAAGACACAATACCAACCAGATAATGAGAACTAGCAGTGACAGCTGGTCACAATAATGAAAATTCTACGATCTACAGTATCGGTAACTCAGCATTACTATTATGAAACCATTATGGATGAATCTTATTGCACAGCAGCTCATCATAAACATAAAACTATTATGTATACACACAAGAACACACTTACTGAATTGCTTTTTTTTTTAAGTCAACCACACAAAGCTTACAGTTGTGTTCTCTGTCCCTTAATGTAATTTGTATTTTAATTGGACAATCTTTGCTTAGTCTATTTACTTCTAGTTTCTTCTGCAAAGAAATTTTGAAACGAAAGTGATTGAGAAAGTGAATCACCTTGTTCACGTTAGCCTCTATTATTAGCTATATTTGCCATGTAGTCAGTGCACAATTTTCAAAATACATATGAATGATCAGCTGCATGTGACATAGTGTGTACATTTTGGCAGAACAATCCTTTTATTTGTGTCTCTTTTTTTATTCCTCCCTAGACAATCGATGTATGGACCGGCGGTTCTTGCCCACACGTTCGAAAAAGCTGACAGCTTTAGCGAGCTTCCCTGGAGCTGGAAATACTTGGGCTCGCCACCTCATCGAGTTGGCCACTGGATATTATACAGGGAGTTACTACTTTGATGGTTCACTATACAACAAGGGTGAGTGTGGCCGGCGTTTCTCACTATTTGTGTATACAGTTAACTACAACTTTCCTGTTCTCTTTGTCTTTAGATTTAATTTTATTTATTTTTAAAAAACTCAATTAATTAATATATTTAAGTACCCAAAATGTAATACCTTAGTGGAATTGATATTTACGGAAATAGACACCGAAAAGGCCTTCCCTACATAATTTTCACACAGACAGAATATAAACATTAAAATGTCTGACTCTGCAGGTTTTAAAGGAGAGAGGGACCACTGGCGCAGCGGCAGGACAGTTTGCATAAAGACACACGAGAGTGGCAGGAAAGAAATCGAGGCCTTCGACTCCAGCATCCTGATGATCCGGAACCCCTACAAGGCCCTCATGGCTGAATTCAACCGCAAGTATGGTGGCCATATTGGATTCGCTTCTCAGGCCCACTGGAAAGGAAAAGGTGAGACTGGGTTAGGGTCAGGGTTAGGGGCTATAACAGAACACCTTTAGTAAAGTGTTGGGTTTTATACTCTGTACAGTTATACTTTAAAAGACCAAGTTTTGAGCAAAATGATCAATTCCACTAAGAAAGCTAGCTAAATTATTAAAATTACATGCTTCAAACCGATTGCGAACTTACTACTTAATTATTTTGTTTAAATAATTAGATGATTAATTAGATAATCTCCATCAATTACCAGAGTTTTGCTTCCTCTTTTCAACTTCTTCTTGTTTTCCTTCTTTCTTTTCTGGTTTCCAAACAAGTTCTCTTCCTTTTGAGAAGCACAAAAAAACTTGCACAAGTCCCACATGTGAGTGAGATGGGGCCCCTTTAGGGGAATTCCTGGTATAGCGTATTACCCTTCTGTGGGTTTTGTGCCAGTTCTGCACTATGAGAGTTGACGTTTTCATGAACTTAGCATCGGCCTTCAGGGCGCCCCTCAAAACTCATATAAAAAAATATTATGTCTGCCATTTACTAACCCCATTTCCAGAAAAGCTGGGATTTTTTCTAAAATACAATAAAAACAAAAATCTGTGAAGTCTCTTGAAACTTTAATTATCTGACAAAACTACAAAAAAGATATTCAATGTTTTCACTGACCAACTTAATTGTATTTTGTAAATATAAACAAATTTAGAAATTGATGCCTTCAACACACTCAAAAAAAGTTGGGACAGAGGCAAAATAAGACTGAAAAGTTCTTAGAATATTCAAGTAACACCATTTTGGAGGATCAGGTTAACTGATAACAGGCATCCACCAAAAGCTCAGTCTTTGCAAGCAAGGATGGGCCGTGGCTCACCACTTTGTCCCAAACTTCGTGAGAGAATTGTCAGTCAGTTCAAAAAGAACATTGCTCAATGCAAGATTGCAAATAATTTAGGTCTTTCACCATCTACAGTGCATAATATTGTGAAAAGATTCAGGGAATCCAGAGAAATCTCATTGCGTAAAGGGCAAGGCATGAATGTGTGTGACCTTCGAGCCCTCAGGTGGCATTGCCTGAGAAATCTTTATGCTACTGTAATAAATACAACCACATGGGCTCGGGAGTACTTCGGAAAACTGTTCTCACTTAACACAGTCCGCCGCTGCATCCAGAACTGCAACTCGAAACTTTATTACGCAAGGAGGAAGCCACACATCAACTCTATGCAGAAATGCCGCCGAGTTCTCTGGGCTCGAGCTCATCTCAGATGGACTGAAAGGCAGTGGAAACATGTGCTGTGGTCAGATGAGTCCATGTTTCAGCTTGTTTTCAGGAAAAATGGACGTTGAGTTCTCGGGGCCAAAGATGAAAAAGACCAACCAGACTGTTATGAGCGAAAGGTGCAAAAGCCAGCATCTGTTATGGTATGGGGGTGCATCAGTGTCCACGGCATGGGTGACTTGCATATTGACAAATCACAGATTTTTGTTTTTATTGCATTTTAGAAAAAATTCCAACTTTTCTGGGAAATGGGGTTAGTATAATTTGTCTGAGGCAATGATGGAATAAATAAGTTTCTAAGGCTAGAGTAACACTAATTCTGATGTAATTTTATGATATAATTTTAAACACTACTTCACTACTTTCACTTCTTATTGTTTCTGATGAAAGATAGGAAAGGACTCTCAGTGTGATTCACCTCACCCCCCCCCCCCTGCCCCTCGCCCCCGCCCAGACACACCTTTCCCTAATTTCTCAATCACAAATGATTTACTTATATAAAAGTTCCTTGTTCCAGTACAGTTCCAGAGACTTGTCAAATGCCAAAGAGCACCAAAGCTGTTTTGGGCTTACTATGATTTTTATGTTTTATGTTGTTGTTTTTTCCCCCTTTGCCACCCACCTGAAGATTAACTATTCATTTGAAATCTGTTTGTTGGATGTTGGTTCACCCAGTAAATGTAAGTGGTCATTTATGAAAGGGAAATTGCTTATGCGAGGGAAAATAAGAGAACAACATCTATTTTCAAAGGGTAGGGCTACCATTAATTCATGAATGATGGCAGAATATTAAAGAGACAGACTATTAAAGTTAAAGCTATCAGTTATGGGGAAATCACCTTGCATGCATATTTACACATCTAATAATATGAATTATTTATTACAAACCACTGGTTTGTCCTTTTTCTATAATAATTGAGTTATAATCAATTCTAATCAGTAATACACAATTTATGATTGTTGCCTTTTAAATTGACGTATTAGTCCAAATCATCTGATTGCTACACCCATACCGCTTACCCGAACACTGAACCCAGCCCTATGAAACATATTCCACAAGTCACATGTTCAACAGGAAGTGGATCATTCGAATTTCCTGAAGATCATGCGTGGAAGAAAATTTGTTCTCTCATCCTTTTTTTAATTACTTTTCTTGAAAGTACCACACAGATCCTCAAATTATTGATTGAAAATACATTATTAAAATTTGATTAGAAGTGCAATTTTTTTTCTTTTTTTAATATGTCGTGACACATATATATACAGTATCTCACAAAAGTGAGTACACCCCTCACATTTTGGTAAATATTTTATTATATCTTTTCATGGGACAACACTGACGAAATAACACTTTGCTACAATGTAAAGTAGTGAGTGTACAGCTTGTATAACAGTGTAAATTTGCTGTCCCCTCAAAATAACTCAACACACAGCCATTAATGTCTAAACCAACCAAGTGAAAATGTCCAAATTGGGCCCAATTAGCCATTTTTTCTCCCCGGTGTCATGTGACTCGTTAGTGTTACAAGGTATCAGGTGTGAATGGGGAGCAGGTGTGTTAAGTTTGGTGTTATCGGTCTCACACTCTCTCATACTGGTCACTGGAAGTTCAACATGGCACCTCATGGCAAAGAACTCTCTGAGGATCTGAAAAAAAGAATTGTTGCTCTACATAAAGATGGCCTAGGCTATAAAAAGATTGCCAACACCCTGAAACTGAGCTGCAGCACGGTGGCCAAGACCATACAGCGGTTTAACAGGACAGGTTCCACTAAGAACAGGCCTCGCCATGGTCGGCCAAAGAAGTTGAGTGCACATGCTCAGCATCATATCCAGAGGTTGGCTTTGCAGAATAGACGTATGAGTGCTGCCAGTATTGCTGCAGAGGTTGAAGGGGTGGGGGGTCAGCCTGTCAGTGCTCAGACCATACGTCACACACTGCGTCAAATTGGTCTGCATGGCTGTCGTCCCAGAAGGAAGCCTCTTCTAAAGATGATGCACAAGAAAGCCCGCAAACAGTTTGCTGAAGACAAGCAGAATAAGGACATGGATTACTGGAACCATGTCCTGTGGATGAGACCAAGATAAACTTGTTTGGTTTAGATGGTGTCAAGCGTGTGTGGCGACAACCAGGTGAGGAGTACAAAGACAAGTGTGTCTTGCCTACAGTCAAGCATGGTGGTGGGAGTGTCATGGTCTGGGGCATGAGTGCTGCCGGCACTGGGGAGTGTACTGTGACATGTACTGTGAAGCAGAGCATGATCCCCTCCCTTCGGTAACTGGGCCGCAGGGCAGTATTCCAACATGATAACGACCCGAAACACACCTCCAAGATGACCACTGCCTTACTAAAGAAGCTGAGGGTAAAGGTGATGGACTGGCCAAGCATGTCTCCAGACCTAAACCCTATTGAGCATCTGTGGGGCATCCTCAAACGGAAGGTGGAGGAGCGCAAGGTCTCTAACATCCACCAGCTCTGTGATGTCGTCATGGAGGAGTAGAAGAGGACTCCAGTGGCAACCTGTGAAGCTCTAGTGAACTCCATGCCCAACAGGGTTAAGGCAGTGCTGGAAAATAATGGTGGCCACACAAAATATTGACACTTTGGGCCCAATTTGGACATTTTCACTTAGGGGTGTACTCACTTTTGTTGCCAGCGGTTTAGACATTAATGGCTGTGTGTTGAGTTATTTTGAGGGGACAGCAAATTTACACTGTTATACAAGCTGTACACTCACTTACATTGTAGCAAAGTGTCATTTCATCAGTGTTGTCCCATGAAAAGATATAATAAAATATTTACGTGAGGGGTGTACTCACTTTTGTGAGATACTGTATATTTATGCAATTTTCGAGATATTTTACTTCACACGTAGATGCCAAAATGTTATTTTTATATGCATGTTGATGGGGTCAGGAATGAGGTCTTCAGCATTATGTTTCTTATATTTTGATATATCCAGTAACTATAAGTGTATGGTAATTTAACCTTTTCCCACCATTTCTGAATACCTTTATCTATAATAAGAGCTTTATTTATCATAAAGAGCTTTGCGTTGTTTAAACATATTACTGTGGCAAGACCCTCATCATCCAAAGGTTGCTGGTTTGTAACAGACAAGAAAATCCTTTTGACCATTCGGATCAGTCGTTTCCAAACACGTCTGTGATGGGCACCAGAGGGGGACTGAATGTCCATTGCACACCTTTTTGAAGGAGACTGTTTTCTATCTGTTTCACATTTCATGACTTTAAAGCTTCCTTTTCAGTTGAGTTGTAAAAATTAGTTCCATTGTCTGACCTTAGCTCTCTCACTTGGCCTCTTCTAGAAATAAAATGCCTGAATGCATTTATACAGGAGTCTGTATCAGGAGTGTGTGTCACTTCCAGATGAACTGCCCTACAGGTGAGACAAGTGAAAATCACACCATACCGCTTTCCCATGCCTCACTCTCTTTGTCTAGCGGTCCAAAATAATCAACTTCGAAAAGGGAGGAGGGTTATTACAACCCCAATTCCAAATAAAGTTGAGACGCTGTATAAAATGTAACATGTGCTTCCATCCAGATGATGTGAATACTGCATCTATTACAACAGAGTGGCTTCGTAGTAGAAGAGTCCGGGTGCTGAACTGGTCTGCCTGCAGTCCAGACCTTTCACCAATTGAAAACATTTGGTGCATCATGAAATGAAAAATACAACAAAAGACCCAGGACTGGACTGATCAGTCCTGGACTGATAATGACATAGAACCATGTGTCTTCCAAAGCTTTAGCATTGTTGATGCATTTCAACATTTCCAAATTATCCCTTTTCTTACAGCTCAGTATTTTCATGGCATCTGTCCCTTTCTTGATGCGTTGTAGGAGCAAATTCTTGAACTTGAGCATCCATGCTATAGCATTCCTGGATTTATTCCAGCTTGAAAAGTAATTCAGGAATGTGCTGGTGGCATCATAGTTGCTTGTAAATGTGACATTGACTATAATTCGACTCAGGGTCATCTGGAGGGAGTTTGGATGGAGGATCAGGCCAAAGTTGTGGTAAGTCAATTAAGAAGTTTGGTCCATTGATCCAGGTTCTATTTGTCAGGAACTCCTCAACATGCAGTCCAGGAATGTGTTTCCACTGTGACACTTCAAATGTCCCCCTGATGATGTTGACATGGTTTGCAACAAAGATGTGGAACCATCCGCTTTCATTTCTAATGTATTTCAGAACAGTTGTACTGTCTATCAAAAATACTGACTGTTCCATCTCAAATGCAATTCAGTGGACAGCATCCAGTGAACATGAACTGCCAAAACTTCAGCAGTCAGCTCAAGATGTGGGATAGTCATCCAATTTAATGGAGCCACTCTAGATTTCCCCATAACAAAGGCCACGTGTACTTTGCCATGTCTGTTGGTCGGTCTTAAATAGGTCACAACACCATTTCCAGATTTACTTGCATCACAGAAGTGATGCAACTGTGCATGCTTGGCATTTCCAAAGTCACTCGGCTTGAAGCAGCAAGTGATCTTGAAGTCTGCAAGTCCATGCAGCCAATGTTTCCATGATTGATCTTAGACGTTTGGAATTTCTTCATCCCAGCCAAGGTTAAGCCTACATAACTCCTGCCAGATAGGCTTTGCTGTAAAGGTCAAGGGTGCAAGAAATCCCAGAGGGTCATATACAGAACTGACCATGGACAGAATTCCTCGCCTAGAGCATGGTTGATCTTTGAGGGACACATGGAACTTAAAGACATCCTCTTCAGCACACCACTGCCTGCACACCAAGAGCTTGCTCCACAGGTAGGTCTTCAATGTCCAGGTCAAGGTCCTTCAACTCCTTTGGTGTTTCAGCCTCAGGAATGGAAGATAGAACTTCTTGGCTGTTACTGGTCCATTTTATGCAATTGGAGGTTTCAATTTGATAAAGTGCCTTCAATTCCTGGTAAAGATTAATGGCAACATGTCATCCACATAAAAGTTGTTCAGGACTGTAGCGGTTGCCTCAACTGAGAAACTTCTTTTGTTGTCCTCGGCTATTCTTCTCATGGCATAGCTGGCACAACTAGATGATGATGTTGCCCCAAACAGTTGAACAATCATTCTGTGTTCCATGAGAGTTTGAGTGATGTCCCTATCCTTCCACCACAGGAAACAAAGGAAATCTACATGATTTGGTGGGATCTTGATTTGATGAAACATCTTCTCCACATCAGACATGATAACCATGTTCTCAAGGCGAAAGAATACCAGGACTCCAATCAAAGAATTTGTAAGGTTTGCACCTTGTATAAGTTCGCTGTTGAGATATGTTCCTTGATATGATGCAGTACAAACAAACACCACAAACTTCCTTTCTTGGGATGATAGACCCTGTGGTAAGGTATGTACCACCCCTTTCCATTCTTCAGTTTCAGTTGTTCTTCAGGTACAAGCTCAGCATGCCCACATTTCAAAATGCAGTCCATGAATTCCCTGTATTCCTTTGGAAAGTCTTGTTTTTCCTAAACTTTTTTTTCAGTGACATTGCTCTTTGTTCAGCCATCTGATGATTGTTTGGCATCTGAGGATCATTCCTCTTGAACAGCAATGGCAGCTGGTAATGTCCATCCTTCATCTCAGCAGAGATGTCCATTATCTGCATGAATGTAAGATCTTTCTGGGACATCTCAGTCTTATCATAGGTGCTCTCAGGGAAATCATGATTGAATTGGTGGACCAGAAGCTCAGTTACGTTTTCAATAGAAATCTGATGTGCATAAACATATGGCCTAACTTGCTTATTGAGACAAGTGTGCTCACCATGCAGAATTCACTACCCATCCAAGCAGTATCCAGATAGCAAAAGGCCCATTGCCCTCGCTATTTATTATCCTCCAAGGTTCCATCAGCTTTGATACATTTATTATAATTAGCAGGTCAATGTCAACATCAATGCTTGGTAAGCATACCTCTTTCATATATGGCCATTTTTCCACATCCCTTTGTTTTAGGATATGATCTTTGCTAACTGGGATTTCTTTCTGGGTGTAAATATCTGGCAGCCCAAAGAACTCTTCCCCTTCCAGACTGCTCACTTCCAAACCTCTGATGACCAGGCTGTTGATGTGTTTCTCCTGGCCCATAGTGCGCAGAAAAATCTCCCCATTTCATTCAACTGCCTTCTGAGCCATTCCATGCAAAATGTGGTGGAACTACCTGGATCAAAGAATGCGTAAGTTTTGACAATGTGATTTGAGTTACTTAACATCACTTGTACCGGTACAATTACCAGTGTACAGTGATCATCACCGGATCCAAGGTCTTTATTTTCCAGTGATATAAAGGCCCTTTCACACTGAGCGCATCGCGATAAAGCGAAGCCGATCGCTGATGGGCAGTGATTTCACATCGAATGCGAAGCGATTGATCGCCTTCGGCTAATTTACGCTTGCACGATAGGTGGCACTGACCGAGACTGCATTTTACACCTGGATACTAGGTGGTGCAACCCATTATTCAGCTGATCGGCCTATAGTCTTTGACCACTGAGAAGAATCACGTAAATGTTGGCATATAGCACCACAAGGCACACAAACTGTTAAGAAGCACAGAAAAAGAAAGAAAATGGATTTCACTGTGACTTTTATTCTCAGACACCAGTGATAACAAAAAGTCAACATCCATTATTTTCTCTCTTCCGGAATACTTTTCTTGGGTTTTCAATCTCACCCTTTTGTGCAACAGCAGCAGCTCCGGGCACGTGATATAAAGTTCATGTCTACTTGGACGGCCTGTTTCATCGTGGGGTGACGGAGAAAAAAAAATGACACACTGGTTGGAAAAAAAACCCTAGCTTTGTTGTGCCGCGATTGATCGCGCCCGGTGTAAATGCCGCTATAGGGATCTATTGTTTCGATTCAAGAGCGTCATCGTGTTATACATTCACGTCGCTTAATCGCGCTGCGTGAAAGGCCCTTAAGTCCACTGCTTACAGCCTTTTCAGACCCATTTCCTCTCTGTTCCTTCTTCTGAAGTGCACCGTTAGTCTTCTGAATGTGCAGAATGCTTGGGTGTCTTTTTGAACACTCTGAACATGTAAGGTGCCTTTTACAATCTTTACCCATATACCCTTTAACCAAGCATCCAAAGCAAAAGCCCTTCATCCACAGTAATTCCACATGCTCATTATGAGACGTGGATAGCAACTCTTCACATGAATCTATGACATGTGCACCACTGCAAATTTAGAGACAATTGGCTTGTCATACCAGGACGTTCTTTTTTAGGTGCTCCATTTCAGAAAGGTGCTGCTGCCACTGTGCTGGCAAAGCTGCTGCCCTTGCTCTTCGACTTACAGTACTGTGTAAAAGTTTTAGGCACCCTATATTTTTAGTGCAAACTTTGTTACAGATTATATGCACTGCGGAGATCAAGCTTGGTGAATATTTGAGCTGAACACAGTTGTTCGAGGGCCGCAGGGACAAGTAGTAGTGGATACTGGTACTTGATAGTGACTTGATCGAGTCCTCGGTAGTCTACAACGGGTCGAAAGCCACCCCCTTTCTTCTCCATGAAAATGAAGCCTGCTGACACGGGAGATGTGGATCGACGAATGTACTCCTGTTGCAGTGCTTCCTGGAGGTATTCCTCCATGAATGTTGTTTGGTTATGGAGACTGGGTAAATTCGGTTGCATGGGGTGGTGCTGTGACAGACCACTGGCTTTGGTCTTACTGAACGCTTCCCAAAGATTCTGGTATTCTGAGGGGATATTTAGGGGGTATGATTTTCTGGACTCTCCAGAAATTAGTATGCCATCACTAGCTGCGGTGCTCTGAGACAGTGGCTGTGGCAGTGAGATGACTGGTAAGTGATCTCTTTATCGGCTTCAAGGCCACAGTGACAAGGAAGGAAATTTGCTCCTGGTGCAGTACACTGACTTGGAGGAGGGGCTGGGTACAGTGTGATGGCGCCATCATCAATGAGTCTTCCGCCTTGGCATGGGGAAGTGGGTGTGGCCTTTTTCTTTGTCTGTTTGTGTTTTAATGAAGTGCTATGAAACGGGAAACACTGGGGAGAAACCAAGATGTGGAAATGGCAGTGCTGTCACAATGTTGTTCCTCAACTACTCAGGTAGCACTCCAGTTCATAAATGTTCTCAAAATGTGTGCAAAATTGTTTTAATAATCCCACTCCTCGTTCAGTTATTATTTAATATCAAGTAAATGTAGTTGCTTCTGTTTCCCGAAATATAAATAAACTAGTAGCCTAAGTTACTAAGGATGAATGAATGAATGAATGTATTTTCATGTTATTGAATGTGGACTTTCTTTGTCCAGCAAGCTTGTGGCCAAAAGTATGTGGACACCTGACCATCACAACCAGAGCTTGTTGAACATCCCATTCCAAAACCATTGGCATTAAAATCAACATCTTACCAAGTGAAAATATCTTGAAAATCTTGAATGCCAAAGTTCTTTTGGAAAGTGGAGAAACCAGGGAACACATTAAACTCCACACAGACAGTAACCTGAGATCAGCAAAGAACTGTAAGGTGGCAATGCTACCTGTACCACCATACTGCCCAGTTTCATTTTTGGTTAAACCTTAATAACATGCTTTCCAGTCTGCAAAACCCTTTACCCTTTGGCAGGTGTTATAATTAATGTTATAATTTTAGATTTATTCTTATTTTAATATGTGCATTTATTACTGTTTTTACAGTAGATATTCTAGTTCTTTCCTTTACCCCATTCTCAATTTCTCCCTCTTTTTCTCCTTGCTCTCTCACTGTGTTTCAGAATGGCCTGAATTTGTAAAGAATTACGCACCGTGGTGGGCATCACATACACTCGACTGGCTCCAATACGGTAAAAACGTGCACCTGGTGCACTTCGAGGAGCTGAAGCGTGACCTTTTCACTGAGCTGAAGCGCATGGTTCTCTTCTTGGGCCTTGATGTTTCAGAGGATCGGCTGCTGTGTGTTGTGGCACAAAAAGACGGCAACTTCAAGCGCTCAGGCCTCAGAAAGCTTGAGTATGATCCGTACACACTGGAGATGCGGGAAAAGATTGATGACCTCATACACAGCGTGGACGTTGTGCTCAAACTGAGGAACCTTTCAGGGGTTCCGGATGATTATAGACCGAGATGATACAACCTCACACTCTTTCTTTATCTGGTCATTTTTGTTTCTGTAGTATTTTGGGGTTGGTGTTTTTCATTTTCTTGCTCTCTTCCTGATGGAAAAAAACCCTACAGTTTCCTTATTTTTTGTGGCTCAACCAAAAAAAAGACCTTTAAGAAGGAGGAACACTAAGAACAATAAACCAGCACTTTGAGTTAGCAGATACAGAAGGATGAACAGTTTCTAAAAGTCACATGACATGCTGATGGTAAAGCAAGACAATCTGGTAACTACAGACAACTTACTATGAGGGCTATAGTGAGTGGTGAAGCACTTTTTTATGTGTTGTCTCCTCTGTGTGTGTGTGTGTGTGTGTGTGTGTGTGTGTGTTTGGTATTATACTCTGAACTCCTGGAGACATGCTGTATTGATCACAGTTTGCTGGTCGGACCAACATTATGGCACTAGGTGATGTAATGAACTGTGCAGCTGACATTTGGTCTAAGCCTGATGTCATAACCTGATAGTTTTATGTCTTCATTCTATTTTAGCCACAATTTTGCAAATAGAAAAATAATTATTCAAAGAGAAACATAGTAGAGTAGACAATGAACAGAAATATGAGGCTTTTTTGTTGAATATTTTTGTAAGGAAAATTTTATTGCCAGAAATAGCCAGTTTGCAAGATGATTGAAGGCTTAAGCAAACAAACAAACATAAAAGTTACACGTACATATAATCCAATTGCATTGTGCAAAGCCTGAAATAATACCTATTAAAATATTTAAAATCACAGAATCAGCTTAGAATTTTAGAATGTTATTTTGAACCTTAATTATTTCTGTACTGGTGTGACTTTAATGGAGGGATGTGGTTCTGAATCAATGTACAATTTTAACGTATGCGTAAGACTGGAGGATTTTCTTTTTCCAGGAAGATTGATCTGCACTATGAAAATTAAGAAACTGGCTGTATGCAAAAAAAAAGACAAAAAAAAACCCTTACCTTCTCATGTTGTGTTGTATTTTATTCTACAGTAAGGACAAATAGTTACAGTGCCCTCTACTAATATTGGCACTCTTGGTAAATATGAGCAAAGAAGGCTGTGAAAAATTGTCTTAATTGTTTAACCGTTTGATCTTTTGTTAAAAAAATTCACAAAAATACTCTGCTCTCATGGATATCAAACAATTGCAAACAAAACACTTTGTTAAATATAAGTGTGCAACAATTATTGGCACCCTTTTAGTCAATACTTTGTGCTACCTCCCTTTGCCAAGATAACATCTCTGAGTCTTCTCCTATAATGCCTGATGAGGTTGGAGAATACATGGCAAGAGATCTGAGACCATTCCTCCATACAGAATCTCTCCAGATCCTTCAAATTTCGAGGTCCACGCTGGTGGAATCTCCTCTTCAGTTCACCCCACAGGTTTTCTATGGGTCAGGGGACTGCGATGGTCATGGCAGGAGCTTGATTTTGTCTTGCTGGAAGATCCAA
This sequence comes from Cranoglanis bouderius, assembly GCA_023630585.1. Classification (NCBI taxonomy): domain Eukaryota; kingdom Metazoa; phylum Chordata; class Actinopteri; order Siluriformes; family Cranoglanididae; genus Cranoglanis; species Cranoglanis bouderius. The sequence goes on from CM042565.1 coordinate 4,001,106, forward strand.
ACACGGCCCATTTTAAGCTTTCTGGCAGAGGCAGTCAGGTTTTCATTTAATAGCTGTTGATATTAGATAGAGTCCATGATATGGTGATGTAGGTGACTTCAGATTGTAGTTTTGGAGACTTTCTGACCCCAAGATGCAACTAACTTCTGCAGTTCTCCAGCTGTGATCCATGGAGATTTTTTCGCCACTCGAACCATCCTCTTCACAGTGCGTTGAGACAATATAGACACACATCCAATTCCAGGTTGATTCATAACATTTCCAGTTGACTGGACCTTCTTAATTATTGCCCTGATGGTGGAAATGGGCATTTTCAATGCTTGTGCAATTTTCTTAAAGCCACTTCCCATTTTGTGAAGCTCAACAACCTTTAGCCGCACATCACAGCTGTATTCCTTGATCTTACCCATTGTGATGAATGACTAAGTGAATTTGGCCTGTGTTATCTCATATTTATACCCCTGTGAAACAGGAAGTCATGGTTGAACAATTTCCTGTTCCTATTCACCCAGGTGTACTAAAAAAATGTAAAATGTCAGTGGGAATATACTTCAAATAAATTTTTCTCATATGAATTCATAGGGGTGCCAATAATGTTTTTTTTTTATAAACCTGTGTTGTGTTTGCAATTGTTTGATATCCATGAGAGCAGAGTAGTTTTGTGAATTTTTTGAACAAAAGATCAAAAGGTTAAACAATAAAGACAATTTTTCACAGCCTTCTTTGCTCATATTTACCAAGAGTGCCAATATTAGTGGAGGGCACTGTACTCATTCAATGCACACATATGTTTACATCAAGTTATCAGCAACCCATGACCTATGATATGTAGTTAATACACTGCCCATCAAAGCTGGGGTATGAAAAATCACATGAGATCTCGAAAGTACAGAGCAAGATGCTAAAAGCGAGTTTTAAATAATAATAATTACAAATTCACCTTGTTATCCTCAAAACAAACCTGGTTAGCGTTTAATATCAAAGCTGGGGATAGAAAAAAAAAAAGCTAATTTATAGAAAACAGATTGAAAAGCTTTTGACAAGCAGTGTACATTATCCTAAACATAGAACTGACTATTATCATATTATAATATAATTAATTTAATCGATACCAAACATTTTTCAAGCACAATTGTACAGAGCTGCTGAAGTGACCTGATATTGTCAATAAGTTGTGGCCACAAATGAATATACAGTATTGAAGTCAGTACAGTAATATTTTAGTACTTATGTGGCCACTAGTTAATTATTCAGAAGGAATGTGTGACAAAGTATATTCACTTTGAGAATTTGCTTAAGGTGACGCAGGGTGATGATCCGTGTCGCAACACCAGTGACTCCAGTATGCATCATTCTAAGGTTGACGTAAAGCGGAATATGATCTCATCCCAGTCATGTTTAAGTTCCTGTGGTCACAGTGGTCTAATTCAGTTATTCTCTCTGTCTCATTCATTCATGGCCACAAAAGAGATTGAGAACAAATAACACTAGTTTGAGAATCTGATTTTAGAATGAAAAACATATTTAGGTCATAAGCATTTTGGACCCTACTGTAGCTACACAATGACCATTACTGTATTTTAACACTGTATTATTGTGTTTATGCTAAAAGCGATGAATTATAGGTGTAGAATAAGAATCGTGTATACAGACGTGGCAGAAGCTTTGCAACAAATGCTATTGATTCCTAATAATTCAACTTCCTCTCTACATTCTATTTCATCTCTCTCTCTCTCTCTCTCTCTCTCTCTCTCTCTCTCTCTCTCTCTCTCTCTCTCTGTTTTTGAACAACATTGTGAAATGCAACAGTGGGAGTTTTTCCTTTGGAAAGTAGAGACTGTTGCCATTAAATCAGCTTGCGATCTCTTTCTCAGTATAACTGTATTAACTGTGGAAATGAAAATCCAAAAACAAAGAAAATGTCTCAAGGAACTGTATATGTGCTAATGCCTCCTTCTTCAGACCAATGATAAATTGCAGACTTAGATATTCAAATAGTGATTCATTAAGCCCTGTATAACGTATACGATTAACCACAAATTTTCCCCCTCATCTCACTGATTTGTGTTTACATTACATTACATTACATTACATTACCCTGTTACGTTATCACGCTGTTCATTATTTTACTGTTACCATGACAGTGTGTGCCTTTGACATTATAGGCCTCATTTAACAAGCTGAATATGAACTAATTTATTTGTAAATCATTTGCAGGAACATGTATAGGAGGTGGTATTCATGAAAATCCAGTCTGATTTTCCTGAGTTTGCATCCTTGTACATGTAAGGGGACTCACAAATGTGAAATTTTTTGATTGGCTACAAATCATATAATTGTTGATGAGTTACTTCAAATTTATATTTAGATGGCACTGTCAAGTTTAAATCATGTTTATTTCAATTACACACACAGATTTAATGAACATTTTGTGAAACTCATTTTATATTTCATATCAAATCATTTAATGTTAATGACCTGAAAGAAGAAGAAATCCAAGACAAATCCATAAATTAACAAAAATAAAATAAGACAAGCCATTTAACTATGACAAAAGTAATTGCACCATATAAAAGGAGGAGTTTTGTCATTTTAAGCTCTGTGAACTGTGGCTTTTGTGGAGTTTTGTGGGTGGCACTAAATGTAAATCAGCTGAACTGACAATGCACATGGTAATTTATTGACTTTATCATTGAAATTTTCAACATACACATGAGTATGAAGAAAATCTTTGTTACCAAAATTTTTGTAAATCTGATGGGATTTTTTTTTAGTTCAGTTTGGCCTATGAAAACAACTGAAACATTGATAAATGAGGGTTATTGGTTGTTTTTTCTCTGTTGCAGAGAAGTGGTGTGGTTTCCAGAGTTTTAGAGCTTTATATGTTTAAGTTTAAGTGCTATGCTTTTCCTGAGCAGCTCTTTGAATGACTTCTTCTGCTAGATTTCTGCTACACAATCTGCTGAATTTCTGTGCACCTCCTCTGACAACATGGCTTACTGGAGCTTTCTAGAATGGTACTCATACCTTGTAGCACTTTCATACAACCCAAAGTCCTGCAAATTTCACTTAAAATCCCACAAGTGCGTGTGCTATATGTTGGTATAGTGCCCTGTGTTTTGGGCTTTCCTCATTGATTTTACCTTCAGTCCTTTAGCACAGGAGTGCAGTGTTAACGATGAAGGGCCAGTACATTATTCCAGACATACTCCTGCAGCCATTTTGGCCCTTTGAATATTGTATTTGACACCTCGGCCTCTAAAATTAAAGTAGGATATGTGTGTGTGTGTGTGTGTGTGTGTGTGTGTGTGTGTGTGTGTGTGTGTGTGTGTAATCTGAATACCTGAACACATACTAAACTTGAATATTTATATAAGTAATTGTGTGATATTCTTTTCCTGCTAAAGTTGATAAGCATATGCCATAATTTTTTTTTTTTGCAATGATGTCATTCTAGAAATGTTTATTTTATGTGAAGTTATTATTAATTCTATGTTGCAAATATCCCCTTTTGTTTCTTGCATTCATATTAGTTAGCCACAATAACTAACTAAAGAGAAACTGAACATTTATTTAGAATTTGATCAACTGTTTAAAATCATATGAAAATGTCAGATGATCTACATGAAACATTACATTTAGTTCCCATTTAAAACCACACACCGGGTTGTAAAGCAAGTATTGCTTCCAGTACACACATATTGTTGTATGGCTTTAAAAAACTATTGGTAGGCTGAGACTGAAAGAGAGATAATTTCGCTCCTATTTTTTCCACAGAGCCTCAGATCCCCAGTCAATCTGAATGTATTTTCAATGGAATGAATGTAATGTAATACTAATGAGGACTATTAGCTGTGTGATGTTGAAAGATGATGTTCTTTTCACTATACACTATGTCACTGTGGACAAACTTGGCTTTCATTTCCTCAAAAAGTGTAAAAACATGTACTACAATGTACTATTTTTGTACTTGCCTGAATGAGGCTCATGGGCCCTCGATAATAAACAGCTCTAAATGCAATCGCATTTTTTACTGGCATGACCATATGCTGAAATACTTTGCTAATTATATAATACATTCATACAGTATAAGGTATCTGTGTACATTTCTGAATGCACATCTAGTTGTTTGTAGGCAGCAGTTTCCTATAAATCAGGTGGACATTTTTATCTGAATTACTTTTTACATAGCTGCACTAGTATAATGAAGTCCTTAGCTTCCTTTTTCTGCCCCGTCCAGGTATTTCATGTATTTTCTGCCCCTAGCCAGTTCAGGTATTTCATGTGTTCCAGCTCAAGCACACCTGGTGCAACTAATGAAGCCCTTGATTAGTTGCATCAGGGGTGCTTGAGACAACACCTGTTTTGCATATTTGTGCTGTTGTGAGGGATTCTAGTTTTGTGAATTTTCAGTTGAAAATTCAGTTGAAGCATTCATTGTGTTGAACTAGTTCAATTGCTTTAGCTTGATTTGTTCATTGCAAAAAGCTGAAAGTCTGTAAATTTTGACCATAAACCTGATTTGCAATGGGGGTTGAATAATTTTCAACTGTATTTGTTCTGTAGCTGCTTCACTAGTGAATGATTCTGAGCTGATTTATTCTCTTTGTGGAATTTGTATCACTACCCACTTGTTTTACCTAGGAGCTGGAAGGTGTTTGTGTGTTCCTCTGTATTTTTTGTATTTCAAATTCAATTATATCTGGTGAAGGTGAGTCATCCGTGATGTCTGCTCAGTTTCTGATATATATATAGTATCTCACAAAAGTGGGTACACCCCTCACCCCTCACACAGATATTATTATATCTTTTCATGGGACAACACTGATGAACTTTGCAACAATGTAAAGTAGTGAGTGTACAGCTTGTATAACAGTAAATTTGCTGTCCCCTCAAAATAACTCCACCAGCTCTGTGATGGAGGAGTGGAAGAGGACTCCAGTGGCAACCTGTGAAGCTCTGGTGAACTCCATGCCCAACAGGGTTAAGGCAGTGCTGGAAAATAATGGTGGCCACACAAAATATTGACACTTTCGGCCCAATTTGGACATTTTCACTTAGGGGTGTACTTACTTTTGTTGTCAGCGGTTTAGACATTAATGGCTGTGTGTTGAGTTATTTTGAGGGGACAGCAAGTTTACACTGTTATACAAGCTGTACACTCACTACTTTACATTGTAGCAAAGTGTCATTTCTTCAGTGTTATCCCATGAAAAGTTATAATAAAATATTTACAAAAATGTGAGGGGTGTACTCACTTTTGTGAGATACTATATATATATATATATATATATATATATATATATATATATATATATATATATATATATATATATATATATATATAATTTAATTGTATGTAACTGTAATTTGATTACAGGAATTTAAACTAATCGTGAATTCTACAGATAGTACCTGAGTGCTATCAAACAGGAAGAAAACTGACGTGTTCAACCAAATTTATATATAAACCAAATTTGGGTGCACCAGACCAAAATTACACAAGCAAATTATAGCCCATAAGTGCAAAACTATGTACTGTACTCAAAATAATATCACATGCAGTGAAACAGGAATGTTTTAAAGGAGACCTATTATGTCCCTTTTTACAAGATGAAATATAAGTCTCAGGTGTCCCCAGAATGTGCTTGTGAAGTTTCAGCTCAAAATACCCCACGGATCATTTATTATACCATGCTGTAAGTGCCCCTTTCTGGGTGGAAGCAAGAACACGCTGTTTTCATGTGTGTCTGTTTAAATGCAAATGAGCTGCTGCGCCCCGCCCCCTTTCCAGACGAGGGTTGTGCCCTTACAGCTCGTGCTTCAGATACTACTGCAACAACAAATTAGGAGAAGCAATATGACTGACACCATAAGTTCAGCCCTATATGTATGAACCAGAATGTATGAATTCTACAGATAGTCTCTTCTTCTTTTCCTTTCGGCTGTTCCCTTCAGGGGTCGCCACAGCGAATCATCTTCCTCCATCTAGCCCTATCCCCTGCATCCTCTTCTCTCAGACCGACTACCTTCATGTCCTCCTTCACTACATCCATAAACCTCCTCTTTGGTCTTCCTCTCGGCCTCCTGCCTGGCAGCTCTAACCTCAGCATCCTTTTACCGATATATTCACTCTCCCTCCTCTGAACATGTCCAAACCATCTCAACCTGGCCTCTCTAACTTTGTCTCCAAAACATCTCACATGTGCTGTCCCCCTGATGTACTCGTTCCTGATCCTATCCATCCTCGTCACTCCCAAAGAGAACCTCAACATCTTCAGCTCTGCTACCTCTACCTCTTCCTCCTGTCTTTTCCTCAGTGCAACTGTCTCCAAACCATACAACATCGCTGGTCTCACTACTGTCCTGTACACCTTTCCTTTCATTCTTGCTGGTACTGCTTTATCACACAACAGACCTGACACTTTTCTCCACCCATTCCAACCTACAGATAGTAAGTGTTTTCGGGTTAAAAATAAAAATGACGACATAGCTCTGGTCTCTGTGAATACAATCAGAGACAATGGTAACTTTAGCCGCATTAGCCGTGGAATTTTCTAACAAGCAAATTCGGAAAGCCGATTTGCAAACATTCACAAAATATAAAGTGCGATACTTACGTCTTCTGGATATGAAGCTGGATCACGAACAGTTGGTATTGATCCATCCTTGGGAAGAAACTTTTCAGCAAATCCTGCTTTGTACTGACCCTCGTTCACAAAGCAGTCTGGTCTGAAATGATTCGCTCAAACATATACGAATTTAGCTATTTTTTGGGGGCAAATTTCCTTCAAAAATAAAACTACTCCACTGTGTCTTCAGTGGCTCTGATACCGGGAGCACATGAAGACTTATGATCATTCTTACAGCCAACAACAGAACACTTACAAAGCTTTTGAAGCTGAGACATTTTTATTATCACTATATCTGCTCCAGTGTGGAGAACATGGTAGACTGTGTGCAGCTCACTCAGGGGAGGATCTATGCTAATAGGGCAGAGCCCGTCATCAGTCGTGGGCGGGGCCTGTTCCAACGTGATGTCACGTTGTAGAGAAAACGACACATTTTGAGACACTGTTTATGATTTATGGGGAATATTAAAAAAAGGATTGGGTGGATTTTTACCATTATAGGGCGGTTATGTACACACACTGCCGGCACACATTTATGTTCAAACACCACGTAAAAGTGAATTTTGTATAATAGGTCCCCTTTAATGTAGAATTAAGGGGAAAAAATCAAACATGAGAAACGGAATATATATTATTCATTTAATTCGAATTAAAAAAAAAAAATTGATAAGCACTGCCCTGAACATTGCAAACTAATATATAAGATAATAAAATGAAAATAATTTATTTAAAAATGACAGAATTAATTACATTTAAAAAGGAGAAAAAGAATGCAATCACATTTATTAGGCATTAATACACAAACTGTATTAACATAAGGAACAGAGTGAATAACAAATAAAAGGTGACTTTAATAAATCTGAGAATAAGTATAATAAGAGTGATGTAGAAGGTGACAATAAATGCTCTTGCATACATTTACAGGCAACATTTTCAGAGTGAGATAATTTCATAAGCACTTTTATGCAGATACAAACCAGTAACACCTAAACTTTATAATATTAATTAGGGAATCAAACTCTTGGGGGCATGATGTAATTGGAAAATAATCAATGGTGGGGTGGCCCAGTGGTAAGCAAAGTTACTGTTACCACCCTGATGTATATTACAACATGTTGTAAAGTGTTTTATTAGTCCTGTAGAAGAGCAATGACTATGATTACTGACAGGAATTGCTGACAATTCTTTTTTTTTTAAATTTTTTTTATTTAAAGACAAACGTATCATACATGTCACATCCGTTTATAGTTACATCTAATGCTGTGGAACATCTGTGAAATGAAGCTCCTGTCGTCACTTACGTTATTACAGCTATAAAACTATAGCTATATAAACAGCTGTTCCCAAACCATTCTCTCTTTTTTCTCCTTTTATCTTTTCTTGTTTTTTTTTTATACTCCGTCATGTTTTATTCCTTTCTTAATTTATTTAAATAACCTTTCATAACCTGATGTAAATGTAATAGTTCTGTGTAAATGTTTCTTTCCACATACATTCTCTTACAGTAAAGATTATTTTGCATTGAGATTACTATTCAGTGTTATATGAAGTGCTATTTATTTGTATTTCTTTAGTTCACTGTTATTAAGCTGGCTCTTAAGAAGCAGAAATGAATTCCTCTTTTTGTTAATATGGGATTCTTAAAAGTCCTGATAACTTTAGACTGTACTTAAACTGTACTTAGACTGTACTTGAAAGTTTGCCATCTCCTGAGTTAGTAATAGACGTCCCTCGTAGTGTACTCCGGGCTTCCTCCTCAAATGTGCTCTCAATCTTAGACAGAAGTGCATAACATTTCCTCTTAAAGTCCTTTCCCATGAAAGCATAAAGCAACGGGTTCATAAAACTGTTGGCGCTGGCAAGAGTGCTTCCAAATCTTTGCCCAGTATGGATGACATGAGCATATTTTAGGTTTAGTTCCAATAAGTTAAAAAAGTGATAAGGCATCCAGCAAATGAAGAACGCAGCTATCAGTGCTGTCATGACCTTAAATGGCTTATTGGACCTCGCCATCTGGTTATTTTTCAGCTTTCGGATGATGAGGACATAACAGATGATGATGATCAGTAAGGGGATCACAAATCCAAAAATGAATCGGCATACCACTACAGCAATATGTTCTTCGTCGTGCGTGTAGTTGTAGTAACAGACCTGTTTTGAGTTGTGTATTCCTATTTCTCGGAAAATGGCCGCTGGCAAGCTAAGCAATGCTGACATAATCCAGGCTAGTAGAACCATCACCAAGGCCTTGCGTATGCTGCGTTTGTTTTGTGCCCATACAGGAAACATAACCACAACACAGCGATCCACGCTAATGATGAGGAGGAGGAAGATGCTGCTGAACATGTTGAGGAACAAGATAAAAGACGTAAACTTGCACATGAAGTGCCCAAATTCCCATGATCTTTTCACAATATAGGCAATGGATAAGGGCAGGAAGGCGCAGAAGAGGAAGTCGGACACAGCGAGGCTGAGGTACCAGACAGTGTTGACTGTTTTCTTTATCTTAAACCCTGCGATCCAGATCACCACACCATTTCCAGCGATACCAAGAGCCATAATAATCACATTGGCTGTTGCCAGTAAAACACACATCGCATCAGTGCAATATGTTGGAGCCACTAGTAGGGGCACGTATGGTTTCGATGAATTGCCTGTATAATTATAATCATAGTCACGATATCCAGGGTAGTCATCTGTAGTAGAATTTAAGACTGAATCCATGATGATGCTTGAATCTGTAGAATGGAGAGAGAAAAGCTGAAAATAAAATCTGAGTTTTGTTAGCAAAATGAGCAAGACATATTGCTCAGGGTCATGAATTCTGTGTTTTGTTGAAACATTTTGTATTATGAATTTTATTAAGTCCTTTTTTATATATGTATATTTAGTTTTGTGGTTCTCAAGGTAAGGAAGTTCAAGGAAGCATAGCCAGGAGTCACCCACCATTATCAAAGTTTATATATAAATGATAAATATATTATTATTGTGGCTTATATATAAAACACCTGATTTAGTATTTTTCTTTCTTTCTTTCTTTCTTTCTTTCTTTCTTTCTTTCTCTCTCTCTCTCTCACTCTACATATATGAAATATATGAAACGCTTCAATGCATACACAGTGCTTTCTTTTCCATTAGGTGGTTTAAGACTCTCACCAGACACGGATACGTTGCACAAGCAAATTATTAAAATTGAATTGCGCAGAGAGAAAGTGAAAAAAGATCAGAACAGCAGCTAGTGAAATAACAAATGTCTTGATAGAATCCAGCATATTTTCTAACTTCTCAATAGCCACACTCAGGCTTTCACTCATATCTTGGGTTTATTTTATCATGAGCAGTGACTCACCTTTCAAATGCCTTCTTCAGTACACTATTTCAGAGCTTAGAGTTTTCCTCTTAATGATGCAGGTCAAACGTTTTGGACAAGTCTTCAGTCCTCAGTTCTGAGAGGATGAGGATGCAGTTCTGAGAAACTAAACATGAGTTGATAACCGTGCACTTCACCACCCTCCTGCACCCTGACTTAAGCAACAGATAACTGTGGTTGCAGTGCTGGTGTAACATAGGAAGAATGTTTTTTTTTTTTTTTTTAAAAATGCAGAAGTAATCGGTCAGATCAGCTAACCAACATATCTCTACACACGCTAACATGCGCGCACACACACACACACACACACACACACACACACACACACACACACACACACACACACACACACACACACACACTTAAAATCAGATAGACAGCTGAATTTGTGATTTTTAAGCATTTCAATTCAATAATGCTCTATTTGGTTCATGCTGTGTTCTCTCTGAATACCAAACACATACAGAAAAGTTGTAACTGACCTTATGTGTAATTTGTACTCTGATTGAACAATGTATGCTTAATCTATCTACTTAGAGCTTTCTTTGTCCAAATGCAGTTTTTGGGGGCAAATTAGGATGATGGAGAAAATAACTCCAAATAACAACCTGCTACTCTATTTCATGTGAACCTTCTCAGTCACTGCTGATGACATGTCACTGATAGACTGCTATCCGTGCTAAGCCCTGTTAGCCCATTTATGCTTCTATGAATGCATATAATCATGTATTTAGAGCTTCTCATTTTGCCCTGAAAGGAACAAGGTGTTATAATCAAGCAATATTCCCTCTGTCTCTTATGTGCATTCCCACCTGCACAAATACACCTGCCATCAGGAGATTCCCCAAGCACTAGAGGGGCTTCTGTAGAACTATTTCCATAATTATTGTTTATAACTGAGATGTCTAAAATTGTAAAGCAACCTTGGGGTTGAGAATGGTGCTGTATAAATTAAACATGAAGATGGCCTGAGTCAATAAATTTACACAATCTGAGGTACTGAACAAATCCTTCAAATATAATTTCCTTTTCATGACCTATGTTTTTATTACATTTTGCCACTGATACAACCAAGAACATATTAGTAAGATGATAAATTGACCATTGGACAATGGATGGAGTACAAATGAAATTAATTAACGGTTAGCAGGATTAACAGGTTATTATATCCTCACACGTACTCCTCAAAATACATACAAGAACAAGAGAAAGTGCTTCAAGTTTAATTATATACTGCATACAGTTCTTACCCTGAAATGTCCTAAAATCTAGCAAAAGAAGACAAGACTTTCTTTTTTTCCTGATAGCAGGACTTTTTGTACATTTTCTTGAACATTCTAAAGGTACATACTTTCAATGCACCAATTTTTTGACAGCTCAGTAAGCAACTTCTGCTGACTTCCAGTTCTTCATACTTGTGCAAATCCAACCAGATACACTTCACGATCCCTTTATCAGGTGTGTCACCCAGAGGAGGATGGGTTACCCTTTCAAGAAATGTTTCTTCATGTCCTCTCAGGAATGTTTTTATTGCCCCTCTGGCTTGTTTATTAGGGATCTAAATCTACAGCTGAATTTCTGTAAAGCTGCTCTGTGACAATACATATTGTTAAAAGTGCTATACAATTAACATTGAATTTAATTGAATCACTTTGAGACCAAAGGATTATTCAAAGCGTATATTTCCAGACAGAATAACAGAATATGACCTACAGATATTCAGTGTGTACAAATGAACCAGGACGTGATTTTCTATCGGTTTTATAGTTCCAGGTCAAATCAGATGTGAGTCGATCCTCTGGCATCCACAGAACTGGAACGGGATAAGTAACGGCTCATGGTGCGCCCTTCTTCTCCCATTGCATTCTCGATCTTAGAAAGGATGGAGTTCTTAAACTTCTGCCTGAAATCATTGCCCATGAAGACATAGAGAATTGGGTTGAGGAAGCTGTTAGCTGAAGCGACTGCGGTTCCAATCTTGAGACCGAAGGCGATGATGTCGTTGGGGAGGCTCTGGTTCAGTTCAGCCAGCACAAATGTGTGGTACGGCAGCCAGCAGATGAAGAAAGTCCCGATGAGAGCTGTCATGATTTTGAACGGCTTTGTGGACTTTGCCATCTGGTTGCGTCTCAGCTTGAAGATAATGACTGAGTAGCAGACAATGATGGCCAGGAAAGGTATAAGGAACCCAAAAATAAACCGACAGATGGCTATAGATTTGTGGCTGTGCTGGCTAAAGTAATTATTGTGGCAACGGGTTCTGCCTAGATGGTGCTGAATGTCACGGAAAATAGTGGACGGGATACTCAAGGACACTGATAAAACCCATGCAAGAAGAACTATCAATGAAGCCTTCCTTATGGTACGCTGGTTCTGTGCCCAAACAGGGAACATGACAGTCATGCAGCGATCCACACTGATGATGACGAGAAGAAAGATGCTGCTGAACATGTTGAGGAACATCACGAAGGAGGTGAACCTGCACATAAAAAGTCCAAAGATCCAGTCAGATGTGGCTATGTAAAAGGTGTTGAAGGGCAAGGTGGCACAAAATATGAAGTCAGAAATGGCCAGGCTGAGGTACCAGGTGGTGTTGACTGTTTTCTTCATCTTTAAACCTGCGATCCAGATCACCACACCATTTCCCACAACCCCCAGCAAGATGATGATCACATTCACGACCAGCAGCAACATGCACAGAATCTCTCCAGAGCAAATGTGGTGTACATTGTGAGACATATCCATGTACGTCTGGTTATCATCCGTGTAGTTTGCATAGTCCGTAGACATGTAATCAAGCGTGAAGTCGGTCGTGTCCATGGTAAAATTGTACATCCTACTTTTCCCCTGTGGAAACAAGAATACTGCTTTAGCTTCACGTTCTTATTACAGCAGGAGTTATGTACAATTAGGGCTTGGTCTTCTGCATCATATTATTATTTTATCATTACACTTGAGACAATTTTGTTTTTTATTTAGTCACAAGTTTCCGTTTCAGTTCCTGATTGAGAATCTTTAACTGATTTAACAAAATCTACTTTTGGTAAACATAAAACACAGTTTAACATAAACATCAAAACCTTCAAATGGTGTTCAATTTGCCATGTTCCAGATACTGATTAAGATACTGATTATTTACTGATTATTTAGAAGGTGTTGTTAATTTTCTACAACAGCATCTTTACCAATAGTTCTGGCTGTAATTCACATCACAGGTTTTATTTTAATGCGCTCATTCATTCATTCAACCTTATGGTTTCTATAGTAACAGAGAGACTTGTATGCCAGATGCTCCATAAGCCTATAAATAATAAATGGATTTAGATATACTTTATCTTTCTAATACTCGATCATTTCTATAGAAACAACCTATACAGGGACTTGCATGATGACCTTCCACAGAAACGGATTAAAAATGAGAGCAACTGTTGATATGGTGATATTTTCCGTGAGGAGACGTTTATTTAGTGCTTTAGGAAGTAGTCTCCAGTGTCAGTGAAGGTTTCCTGAGTCTGGGATATTCTCGATAACACAACAAGCTGCATTTTTTGGCTTATTACATTTTAGAGAGAGGAAAAAAAAAGATATGCTGGTGATAGAATGATTGTTTATAGCTGTTATAATGGAAGCGATAACAGGAACTAGGAGGAAGAAACACAAGAATTTTTTTCATAAATGTTCCACAACATTAAATGTACAAAATGGACAAAAAGTATGTCATTCTTTAATAAATAATTGTTTTATTTATTTATTTAATTAATTTATTTATTAAAAAAAAACAACAAACATGCTGTTAGTGGAAAATAATCAAGTTTGTGATGATAACATCAACTCAGCTTCCCATCAGTCTGTATCGCACCACCTTGTATTTTCCTATAAGAGCACGCCCCCAAGTGGTTCATACATTATGACTGCTGTTTAAAAATCAGCCATCTATTAAGATAAACTTTATTCATCCCTAAGTAAAATTCAATAATAAATTATTAGCACATTTTTTAAAAATACTATTAAAAAAAAGTAACTATCCTTGCTTATTTTTCAGCGGCTGAATACAAATAACCATGAAATTGTGGCAGGAGGAAATTGTCTGACAAATGAATCTGACACAATTCTTAATCGACTGCTCATATTCTGTCACACTGTCAATCAAAAAGTTAAAACGTGAACTGAGGAATGTTAACTGGAAAATGTTGGATCACTCTAATTAAACATGTTCATGTTCACCAATCAAGCGCACTTTAATAAAGCACTTAATACAGTTCCATTACATCTGAGAGCGGACACTGAATAAGTCCTTAAATACAAACAGTTAGTTTGTTAGTTAGGGATGGAGCGCTTGTTTTAATGTTTTTCATTTAATTTACTGGCAATTGTGGGTAAACTGTAATAAAACGTTTAAAAAAAAGAAGTGAAAGTTAAAAGAAAGAAACAAATTCTGACTAAAAGCCTTTAAAATATTTTAATGCTTGTTTTTCTATTGATTTCACTAAAAAATAGTAAATAGTAAGAGTACTTACCCTAAGGAGATTAGACTGTGTCTGTCATGCTGGTCTTTGACAGCTGTACCGTGAGGGCTGTTTATATGGAGTTAAGAGTCAGGTGCTACCTCTTATGAAACAACTTCCGCAAAAACCCTTCCACAACATGGTCTTTTTTTTTTCCCACATCAGCGACATCGCCTAATTTCACTTCTGTTTAAATCCTAGACAATAATGGACAAAATATGTCCTTTTGCCAAGAGCAGCAGATCCTACATCCTGTTCTGTACGTCTGGAGACTAGGAAAGTTAGCTGATTTTTCTCCTGTAAAGCACCTCATTTAAAAGTCACATTTTATTTCCAAGTATTTTTGTGTTGTTCCTGAGGGAAATGCATCTCAAGTGGTTTTAATTAGTTTAAGTTGTTTAATTAGTAGAGTTCCTTTCTCTCCCTCAGCCTATTTTCACTGAGTAAAAATACAGCCACTCATGAATATTCATATATTTATATGCAAACCCACAATGTATGTTAATATTACTAGAGCTAGAGTGCTAGGTGCTAGAGCATTTTGCAGAGCAATAAAGTCAGTGTTTTGTAATCTATTGCTGCAAAAAATCTGTGATAGAACCTGGTGGATGTTACTGTCCTAAATGTGGGCAAACAGCCAAAAAATCTAAACCAGATTTGACACTTACATTACATTTATGGCATTTGGCAGACGCCCTTATCCAGGGGGACTTACTTTTTTTTTTATTATTATTAATTTCCTTGCTCAACAGCAGCAGCTTAGTAGTGCTGGGGTTTGAACTCATGACCTTCCGATCAGTAGCCCACTTTCTTAACCACTGAGCTCCCACCGCCCTTCTGTTTGAATAAACATATTTTACCATATTTCTTAACTTTCCAACTTAGCTCATGTTATATCCACCTACAAAGGTCATATTATATACATAAGGAAGTTTAATAAAGAAACTGACTACTAAAGACACTTTTTCAACTCTTCTTCTTTATAGTAATAAATTGCTAGATATATAATTATATAGTTATATACAGTATAACTAGTTTAAAGCATTTTACTTTATATACTTAATATTTTATTTTTTATGTGCCATTTACTTTTGTTCTTCGATCCTGATATGCAGAACACATGGCCTTTCCGCAGCACTTTAACTTGGTCCTTTGGCTCAGTGTGTGCCTCATGGCTCACTTGCTCACAAACCAAGGCATGTGACTACTACCACTAGCAGTTATAGTTGAGGATTGAAGATGTTGTGCAGACTCTGGAATAGAGAACAGAGGTGTGCATTGGCAATGGAATCCCATGGAGCACAAAAAAAGGTGTGCAAGTGAAAGGTTTTTACTTCTATTTGATGAGTAAGAAGCTCATAGGACAAACAAAGACCACATTCAACAAGGAAAGTGGTAAAAGCAGAAGGGGACTTGCATTATTTCTTAACAACAAATGGTGTAATCTTAGGTTCTCATCAGCATACTATGTCCCCAGGGAATTCACACACAGTGTGATGTCATTCATTATGTGACTGATAGACTATGTATATAGATCCTCCAGCCATAAGCACTGTTCCTTATATGAGGGGATTTTAATCATACTTCTCTTGCTGCCATTTTGCCTACCTTCAGCCAGTATGTCACCTGCCCTATCAGACCAAACAAATCTCTGGAGTACATTGAGCAGCAGTCTCTTAAGCAAGAACGCTTAAGCAAGTCTTTCCTCCTTGCAGCCTTTAGACTGTATACCTCTGCCCTTACACAATGTCACCACACGTGAGTTCATGAGTTCTGCCTTGTTACATCTGACCCGGTCAACTGTACATGCAATTATTGCATCTAGGAACATAGCTCTGCCATGAAGTGGTAGACTGCGCAAACTCAAAGAGCGGGGCCCTGAGTGCTGAAGTGTGTAGTGCATAAAAAATCACCTATTCTCTGTAGCATCACTCACTACATAGTTCCAAACTGCCTCTGGAAGCATCAGCACGAGAACTGTGCATCAGGAGCTTCATGAAATGGGTGAGCAGCTGCTCACAAGCGTAAGATCACTATGTACTGGAGTGGTGTAAAGCACACCGCCAATGGACTCTGGAGCAGTGGAAACATGTTCTCTGGAGTAATGAATCATGCTTCACTGTCTGGCAGTCTAATGGTTGAATCTGGTTGTGCAGATGCCAGAAGAATGCTACTTACCAGATTAATAATGTTTGGTGGAGGAGGGACAATGGTCTGGGATTGTTTTTCAGGGTTTGGGCCCCTTGGTTCCAGTGAAAGTTAATGTTAATGCTACAGCATACAAAGGCATTTTAGACAATTGTTTGTTTCCAACTTTGTAGCAACAGATTGGGGAAGGCCATTTCCTCCCATATGAAAAAAAACTGTATGGCTCATATACAGCAACCATATATCTTCCTTACATAAATCAGCCAGAATTACCTTCTGTGTTTCATGTAAGTCCAATATATGTCCTATACAAAATCAGACCGATTATGGCCACTTTCATACTAAAAAGCACACATACAACTTGTAGGGGATTTTTGGGTCATATATGAATACTGTAAAAAGTCTTATATGAGTTTTACATGACAACAGTATGTAGTGGTGTATGATATTAGTAGAAAATAACTGATTCATATACAAATTAAAATTTCTTAGATTGAATCATATGCTAGTCAACTTAAAGTCATATAGGATTTAATTACATTTGTGTCTTTTGTTTATATGTATTTCATATAGATTTCATATGTTTCTAATAGGGAACTGGTATGCCTGCTCTTCAAGCTTTATATGTTTCCACCTAATTCCTCATATTACAGCAAAAATATTACTATATCTCTACATATAATTATTATACGTGATTTCAGTCAATATTACAGTATCTCTGCATATACTAATCATATATGATTTCAGTCAATGACTTAACACAAATTTTTGATGGAAACACTTTTATTTCAACACAATCAAAGTGACAAACAATTAAATGATACCCCACATGAGTAATTTAGAATTCCAACTTGATAGCAAACTGAACTTTGGTCAGGAAAAAACAAAACACAAAAAAAACAACAACAAAATACCTTGAACACACTGTCATGGCCATCAATCATCAAAG
The DNA here is from genome assembly GCA_023630585.1 of Cranoglanis bouderius. NCBI lineage: Eukaryota > Metazoa > Chordata > Actinopteri > Siluriformes > Cranoglanididae > Cranoglanis > Cranoglanis bouderius. The sequence continues at coordinate 4,018,710 of CM042565.1, forward strand.
AGCAATAAGGTTTCCAGATGTTTTTATGTTTTCTTCTTCCCTCTAATTTCAGTAAGTTTGGCATTGATGGCTACACCAATGCTGGAGGGCACCACATGAGGCCACTTTTGCAACGTTGCTCCTGTGAGACAAATGAATAAATGGCAAAACATTGCTTTTGTTGGGAAGCAAGGTGGCCCACAGTTATTGACTACATATCAAGTTAAACAAATCAACAGCAACATGGGGGTGGTGGGTGGTCTAGTGTTTAGGGATCTGGGCTTCCAAACGGAACCCCAGAAAGTTGTGAGTTTGATAGGGGATTTCCACTATTGTGGACCTGAGCAAGACACTTAACCTACTCCCGGTGGATTGCTTTGTATAATAATAATAATAATAATAATAATAATAATAATAATAATAACAACAACAATTACAATACGGTTTCAGCACTTCGTGCTTGAACCCCTAATCATACCCCATAGTGCAGCAATATAATAAGGATCAAAGATACTCACGCTACATAATTACAACACTCTAAACTGATTTGAAACTTACTGTAGATAGCTTCCACTTTCATTTTGTCAAGAGCCTGGAGTTTTGGCGCAGAATCCCTGGATGTTCCCCGAAGATTGCTCACAAGGAGCACATCAATTGGGAACACTGCTGTCAGGAGTGTTCTCACAAAACAGGAGGCAGAGTTCGCATTCTGGGCCACAGCCCAAGCCAGTCTATCAACGAATACATTAGATCCAGGAGAAATTTCCACCTGTTTTTAGAAAGAGTACGAAAACAATTTATTATGCAGTGTTGCCAAGGGCTGCAATAGTTTTATATAGATACTGATTACCAAATGGTTCATTAAAAAGTGCAGTCTTCATTGTCTAGACAAACTAGTACACTACCTGTTCTGTGGATACTGCTTTCGGTGGGGAGGGCTCTGTAATACTCTGTGGCAAACCAGAGCTGACTGACGACGTTGATGAACACTGAGACTTCAGGGCCATCTTCACTTCGTTTATCAGATTTGGTAGCTCTAGCAACAAAAATATAACAAAATAATATATGATAAAGCAATCTCTTATATCTATTTACCTATTCAACTACCTCCTACGTGTACATATGGTCATGCAAGCTGATACATTCAATGTTAATGATGCGTTTTACAAAGCCATGTAATACCATATGTTACAGAGGTTGGATAAGTTTCAGGTTTCTTGTCATATACTTGATAATAATGCAATTACAAATAATTATTATCATTACCGATTATTAAATTCTTTGTCTCAACTTTACATACCAAGTTAAATAATAACATTGAAACAGAATGGCAGTTCAACAATAATTCAAATGTCTGAAGTGCAAACACAATGCAAACACAATAAAAACAATGTAAACTTATTCACCACAACAGTAAAATAACTGTAATACATGCCTCCAATGAGCATGTTTCTTAATTTTTCGTTGTCATTTCTCAATTTTTCATTTTCCTCCTCCATTTCTTTCAGCTTCTTCTGAGTCTCTGTCAAGGTTGTGGCTTGATACTCATCAACAATCATTTGGGCAACACTTCTCTGTGGTTTGGGAATCACTGTCCTTTTCATTTGGGTCTGTCAAGGAACAAGAAACAAGAGATGGAGATGATACACATTTGTCTTCTTAGACAGATATGTGTCTTCTTACCTCTATAAATGTAAACAGATTGACATAAAATGACTATACAGTATAGGATGCTACGTGAGAGAACCTGAAGGGGAAGGGGACGAAGGCAGATCTCAAAGGAGATCTGGTAACACTTTATTTTAAGGGTCCAGAATTATGCATTAGTTAGGCACGAACACTAGTAATTAATGATTAACTTAACATATAGTAAGGGCATATTAGCCATTATTTAAAATTTATTAAACATTTGAAGGATCCACATTCATGCGATAAATAAGCAAAAACAAGCTAGTAATTAATGATTAACTGAATGTACAGTAAACACCTTTTAGCCATTATTTACAACTTAGCAAACCATATATTATTTTTGTGTAGTAATGTACTTCACCATCTATTAAGTTAATTTAACAATATGAAGCTAGTAACTTTGTTTAATTAGTGCTGGTTTTACAGTTATAAATTGCTAAAATAGTGTAATAAAGACAATTTGTGAGATAATCCACAAGGCAGTAGTTCCAAAAGAGATGATCCACAAGGCAGTAATTCCACAAAAGCACAGAACATGGGAACAAAACAAAACCGAACTGAAGCAAACGCACGAAACTAGGCTATGGTACTGGAACTATGAACTATGAGCTGAGAGCTATGAGCTATGAACTAAGGACGAGACAAAGCGAGAAGGTAGCAGGCGTACAGCACCTTTTCAGGCTTCCTGCTCTACCCGGATTAAGTTTTCTAGAAACTCTAATACATTCAATACTCCGCGAGGAAGCGGAAAAGTGAAGAGGTTTAAATAACTAGAATAATCAGAAACAAACGAGGTTAAACACAGCACACCTGAAACTCATAATTAAACAATAAACAGAAAACCTATGAATGAACGGGGGCGGAGACATGACGTAAACCAGAGAACAGAAAACCAATGGACATACCGAGGCGGGGACGTGACGTCAAACAAAAACAAAAGCACATAGCAAAGTAAACAAAATGTGAGTCTATGAATGCGGCGTCCTCAACGGCGGTGCGGAGAATGGAATGCGGAAGTGTTCGAGTCAGCCGTTCGCTTAGCGAGCGACTCAGAGAGCGAGGGGATCTCTAACATGTACATTCAGTTAATCATTAATTACTTGCTTGTTTTTGCTGATTTATCGCATGAATATGGATCCTTCAAATGTTTAATAAATTTTAAATAATGGCTAATATGTCCTTACTATATGTTAAGTTAATCATTCATTACTAGTGTGTTCGTGCCTAACTAATGCATAATTGTGAACAAGTTAATCATTAATTACTAGTGTATTTATGCTTAACTAATGCATAATTCTGGACCATTAAAATAAAGTGTTAAACATTTGAAGAATCCACATTCATGCGATCTTAATGCCATGCACATTTTGGACACAGTCAGGTGAAAAAACAAGCAGGTTACTTTGTTGTCTTGCCTTGTACACTTCCCTTGCATAGCCTTTTTGTCACCGACGGTTTTACTGTTCTAAATAACAATAGGACCTATGTTTAAAAATACCAGATATCTTTTTTTAAGTCTGCAAATATTTCAAAAGTATTATTATGTCACTCGGTACTTAAGTATGTGTGATCATATGCATGAAAGTAATTCAGTGACAGTGGAGCACAAACAGTCTTACACGGTGTATTCTCAACATCAGTTTCATCTGAATCTGTATATCTTGATGGCGGGACTGAGGCTCTTTTCTTAGGCAGTGGCTTGTCCCTTTCATCAGACTCCGACCGCAGGAAGTCCTTGATCTTAGCATTAGTATGAAATCGATTGTCTGAAAAATAGTTCAAAGTGGGAGGAGAGATCAGATTAAGGCACTTTACAGTAAAGAAAACAATATTTTAAATTTAGTGCACTTAACAATTATTGTGCATATTGTTGTGCAATGGTAGTTACACAACTGCCATTACAACTTCACACATCACAACAGCTTATTTATTGGACCTGACACTGTAAAATCAAAATGCATTAGATAGGTCTACTTACTGCTCACAAACTTGATAGAGGCAGCGTACACTGGCCAGCCACGTTTTGGCTTTTTCCCTTTCTGCCATTCCACAGCAGCTGAATAGTCAGTTATTCATGTGGGTATATCCATCGTCATCCATCTTGTTGTCATCATATTTACGTATGGCATCGGTTTTCACCTCTCTATACATCCCAGCATCCTCCCCACTGACCCACTGGACCACTGCAAACTTTCTCATCACACCTTGGGAATTAAAAGAGGGTGGCTTTTAGTCAATTTAGATTACGGCATTTAAGTCTGTTTCATTACATTTCACATGGGAAGTTCAAATTTTGGTGTCTTGCGAGTCTGACTGTAGCGCCATGGGCATTATTTTTGCTTTGCAATAACACTTAATGCTAGACACAGACGATGCTAGGTCATATAAATCTGTCAGCTGCATGCGAGTTAGCAACGGAGCTTGTGGACGATCAGTACGACAATTAGGGCTGTCGGTTTAACACGTTAATCTGATTAATTAGTTATGAAAAAATAATGCGATTAAAATATTTTCACTTAACGCACTCCCAGACCTATGTAGGTAGATTTGTGTAATTAATTCGATTGTTGCAGAGAATTCCTGGATAAGGCTCCAGTTACTAGCTGCTAGCAAGCTAACTCTTGCAACTGTTGTCTGATAGCATTAACAAATTTGAACAAACCAACTACTTTGCTTATAAATTGCTAAATGCACAAACACGAATAAACAACGCTGCCTGAGTAATCATTACAACGAGTGAAAATTCTTCCCACCTTAGGCTCCTGGTGACGTTACTGAAGAAATCCACGATTAAGCAATCTGTGAACTCAGAAAATTGTATTGCTTTCACAATTGCCAAGGAGAAGAAAGAAAGATTCCGCATCGTACTCGGACCAGGTGGAAAAAAAGGTAAACAATTTTTTTTTTTTTTTTTTTTTTGTCGCAGACCAGTGGTTCTCATCCTAGGTGGGCAACTTGGGATAGATTGTATGAAAAAATTCTTATATATATATATTTTTAAACTATCACTTTTCATCCGTTTTGTTTAATTTCCATTACCATTTCTAACACACACATACAAACCACGTTGTTCTTAAAGGCAGTCTATAGCTTTAGTCAGTAAAATATTATGCAGCCTTTGTGAGCTAATCATTTCATGTCATAATAAAATAGTCCTCTGTAGCTGTGTTGTTCCATCGCTGTGCATTGTTGTTTATGGTTAGGAATATCTGTTTTGAACAGGATAACATTGTCCTACATATTCATAACATATGTGACAGCTGGTAAAGTAGAAGCCTCCACCACCTATGGAGATGGCTTCTCAGAAAAAGTAATGTTATGCCAACTCAAGACACTAATCTAAGCACAGCAGCAATGCTAAAATGTAATTTATTATTCTGCCTGTAGGCAAAAAGTGAAGGGAGCATACAGGTTGAGGGTGCCACCCCGCACTAGCCTTGTGAGCCCTAGCCTTATTCTGATTATCATTCTCAGGGGTTGTGACTCAAAAAAAAGGTTGAGAACCACTGATCCAGACTCATGATAAAGTAGTCTAGAGTTGTGACGCTGTCTCTCTCATAATGTTGTGTCTGAAACTGTACAGGAAAATTGAAAAATATCTACATGACTTGGAAGGGGAAGCTTTCCAGAGCGCCACTAATGATGTAAGTCCTAAGTCAGAAAATAAATCAGACATTTACAAAGGAAAAGTGAGGCTACATTTAAAAAATTGTGGGGGGTATTGTAAATTGATGTGATAAAATGGAAGTTTTATAAGGCACAAATAAATTGAAGGGTTTCTCATCTTTTGAAAAGAAACTAGTCAACTTTATTCACCTTTAAATGGACTGTTCTGTTGTCTCCCTCTTTTGTATATTTCCTTTTGCCCTGTCTTAGGATGATGTTTCGCACTCACCAAAGAGGACTGAAGAATCCACCCCACAGATATAACCCTCCAGGTAGACATTTTTGGAGTAAATGGTATTAATCTGTTGATATAGACCTATTGTTTTTTCTTTCACATAATTGAATAATGTTGTCCCCTCTTTTAGGACAATATACTATTACACCCAGAGACCACAAGAGAGTCACCATCCATAGAAAAACTGGTGAAAAGTTTTGTTTAAATGTCCTCCAGCTGTCAGTAAGGCGTTTGGATACTGAGGATTATCGAAGGCTATTCATTTGATTTTTATGAACTGATGTATTGCCTTCTTTCAGGATATGCCACACCTCCCCGAAAGGAAAGAACAGTCACAATCAGCAGACACTAATGTGAGATTTCTTCCTTTGAAAAGAACCAACTCTTAATACTTGAATCTGTATTTCTTAAATAACATTCTCTTTCACATTCACATTTATTAGTTCATTTTGTCCCCTTATCCAGGTCAATGTACCAATGAGGACAGGGCAGCCTATATCCAAAGAAATACAGGTAACCTATATACCTATTTCTATTTTAGTTCTATTTCTATACGTTTTGATTGCTATATTTGCTATTGATAGTTCAAATGATATATCTTAAAAAGTCTTGTTCTTTTTAGGATGCTAGCCCTATGTCACATCTACCAGAGACTGCAGAAGGGGGGACCTCATCAGAAGTACGGGTAAATAAGAAATTTACCCCAGACTATATGTAAATCTGGAATGTTGTATGTAATTTTGGTTTACATTGTGTTATGTACATGTGTATAACAATTGTCCCTAAATGTGTAGAGACAACTGAATTTGAGATCACATGCTTAAATCAGTACATAGCATAATGCATTGTTGATGAATTTAAAAATAGGAGTATCACCATTTAAACTAACATATTTATTTTGGTACACACTTTGCTTATGATCACTCATATTTTGATTCTTTCCCATTTGTTACAGAATGCCAACCAATCAAACGATGCCTCTTCAGGTCACTCAAATGACCATGTCACAGATACCAGTTGGCTGAGCATCCTCACATTTTCCCTGAAGCACAATGTAACAGGGGCTTTAATGGAGGACCTGCTGAAGCTGTTAAGGTTATGTAGTGGGGATGCTGCAAGCATCCCACGTAGCAAGTACATGTTAGAAAAGGCATTTAAAGATTTTGTAGACAAATCGGAATACCATCATTATTGTGGTGTTTGCACCTCTTACATTGGCCTTTCATTGTCAAAGGACGGTGAATTGAAATGGCAGATTTGCTCATCAACCCAAACTGTGAGACAAAGTTTAGAGTTGGGCCAATTTTTTATTTGTATACCTTTGAAGGATCAACTTAAAGTTCTTTTGGAGAATGAACCTATTACAAATATTTACAATGACCAAAACAGAGATGGAATAACCGATATTTCTGATGGGAAGTTGTACAAATATCTGAAATCAGTTAGCAGTTCTTTATTTTCTCTGTCATTCAATTGTGACGGAGTGCCTGTATTCCAGTCATCTAAATTCAGCATCTGGCCCTTACTATGCTGTGTTAATGAAGTACCCCCAGAAGAAAGAGATAAAATGCCTTGTGATTTGGGTCATCTAAACCACTAATGACTAGCTTCCTCAAACCTTTTGTGGAGGAATGCAAAAATCTTGGACAAACAGGTCTTCAGTGGCAGGATCCAGTAGATCACTCAATCAAAACGGCAAAGGTCTATGCATTATGTGCCATATGTGATGCTGTTGCACGACCTTTACTGCAAAATTTCAAACAGTTTAATGGAGAGTATGGGTGTGGGCACTGTCTTCATCCAGGTGTTCAAATGAGAAAAAGCAACGGGACTGTGCGAGTGTATCCTTGTTTTGAGGAGATGCCAGACCTTAGAGATCATGACACAACTGTGCAAATTGGTGAGATAATAAAACAAAAATAATGAACAGAGCATTTTGGGCATAAAAGGGCCATCTCCAGTTGTGGACTTGCCCAATTTTGACCTGATCAATGGCATGGTCCCTGATTACATGCACTGTGTGTTGCTGGGGGTTTGCCGGCAAATAGCCACTTTATGGTTTGATTCCAAAAGCTACAGTAAACCATGGTATTGGTTTGAACACTGCAAGAATGGAAGGAAGTCTTTTAGCAATCAAGCCTCCAAGCATTTTTCCCCGAATCCCACGGTCTATTGTTGAGCGAAGGTTTTGGAAAACTCACGAATGGCAGAACTGGCTTTTATATTACAGTTTGCCAGTCCTGAAGGGGATACTTCCAAACAAGTATCTTTGCCACTGGGCTTTACTTGTGGAGGGTGTGAGCATTTTGCTAGGTTCAGACATTAGCCAAGAGGATGTTGACCATGCTCGTGAGGCTCTTGATGTATGATTTATGTTAAATCAGTTCAGTCTTTGTATGGCAAAGGTCAGATGACCTACAATGTGCATTCACTCCTGCATTTGACTACGAGTGTTGAGAATTTGGGTCCTCTTTGGGCCCAGTCTGCTTTCATGTTTGAGAGCTATAATGGCTACTTGCTCAAGTAAGTCAAAAGCAGTAATGCAGTGCCTCAGCAGCTTTGCAGAAGAGTAGCATGGTCTCGGGCATTGCCACGCATAGCTAAGGCGTGCTCATCAATGATGTCTCACCTGAAATGAAATCATTCTACACAGAAATGACCTCCAGTAAACATCATGTAAGGAACTATGCTAGATATGACAGGGTGACTGCACTTGGAGTGCCAAAGATTAGGCCGGTGTCTGAAAATGACATGAATGCATCGCATGCATTGCTAGATGTACCCGAGACCTCTATTGGTAGGTACTATAACAGAATAGTTGTCAGTGGACAGGTCATTCACAGCCAAACATACACAAAGACAAAGAAAAGCAACAACTCTGTTGTGATATTGAAAAATGGCAGTATTTTCAAGGTTTCATACTTTCTCTGTGCCAGTGATGACCAAAACCACCTATATGCAGTTGGCAAATTTGGAAATTGTACAGTGCAGAAGCTGGTTCGAGGATGTACTGTCAAAATATCACTGACCTTTATGAGGACTGTTCATTTTCCTACAGGATTTGAAAGAGCAGTTGACAGCAATGACATTGTGAGACCGTGTATTTACATTAATTGTGAACAGTCTGGGCCTGTTGTTTGTGAACAAATTAGAACATATTATTGTAAATGAACAAAATTGAGTCAAATATGTTTCTAGAACAGTGATCTAAAATGTTGAAAATTGAGGGGTTGAAAATTGGCTGGAATATATTTGACAGAAAGTCATTTTTATATATGTGACATGAACTCTGTTGGTGGTGAGATGCATAATAATCACTTTGACATTTCGGAAAGTTTTATGTGTGTAGGTTAAGAATAGAACTGTTGTATATACTAAAATTATTTATTGTCACAAATGAAAATGAAATCTGGTGATGTAGGATTTGAAATGAAAACTATATTGATACAAATACTATACTATATTACTATATACTATAAATAATATAATATAATGATATATTGATGCAACTGTATCTTGTAGAATACGCTAATAAATAATTGTGTAATTAAAATGTGTGCTTGTGTGTGTAGTTTAAATATTGTGTTTCATCTAAGGTTGAAAGTCTATGATTATACAGTACATGACTCTGATTGACTACAGGCGTAGGGCTCCACTTAGGACAAGATAAGAGCAAGGGCATGAGTGAAGTACAACCTTATACTGATTGGTAAACTGCACTATGTTTACATGTCTTAAGAGATATGGTGGGCATTCATATTAAATAAGCATTATTTCCCTATGTTTTTACATCATGAATATCTATAAGGCTTTAGTTGTATGAAGGACATATATGACATATATGATTGAAAATACATTAATATTATGCAATTTATATATGTGGTTTTTGAAGCAGTTGGAACAGATAAGAATCACAGATGTTTTTAACAAAACTTTTCCATATGGGCTGTTCCAAGTATTGACAAGTATGGTCTGGAGGAACTCCACTGGCCTTCACAGAGTCCTGACCTCATCCCCACTAAACAACTTTGGGATGAACTGGAACTTTGGTTGTGAGCCAGGCCTTCTCACCCGACATCAGTGTCTGACTTCACAAATAATCTTCTGAGTGAATGCGCACAAATTCCAACAGACACAATTCAAAATCTTATAGAAAGCCTTCCCAGTAGAGTGGAGGCTGTTATAGCTGCAAAGAGGGGGCCAACTCCATAAGTTTAAAAAAAAAAGGGTTAACACAATCTGTTTACCATCCTGATAGCTTGTGGGAATAAACTGTTCTGTGCAGCCGATGCTCCTGTACCTCTTCCCGGATGGCAGGAGGGAGAACATGCCATGAGATGGAGCTACTGTTGTTCGTGGGCCTTGCAGCTCCCAAACCAGTAAGTGAGGCTGCAGGTCAGGATGTTTTCGATGGTTCCTCTATAGAAGGTGGTGAGGAGATGAGCGGGGAGGCCTGCTTTTCTAAGTCTTTGGAGGGGGTGGAGTCGCTGCTGGGCTTTTTTAATGACTGCTATGGTGTTAGTGGTGGAGGTCAAGTCACCCGACAGGTGGACTCCCAGGAATTTGATGTTGCTGACCCTCTCCACGGTAGCACCATCAATGATCAGCGGTGAGCGGTGGTGCTTGCCAGCTCTCTTGAAATCTATCACCATCTCTTTTGTTTTGTCCACGTTGAGGGCGAGATTGTGAATTTTGCACCATGCCGTAAGCTGCTCCACCTCCAACCTGTATGCGGACTCGTCATTGTCATTGCCACTGTTGTGTCGTTAGCATACTTAATAATGTGGTTGGTGCTGACTCAATACAGTCATGAAGTAGCAGGCTGAACAGCAGAGGGCTCAGGACGCAGCCATGGGGTGAGCCCATACTCACTGTAATGGTTCATCCTGCGTCAGGATGTTGAGGACCCAGTTACAGGTGCCCATGTCCACCTCCAACAACCTCAGCTATTCCACCAGCTGTTGTGGAATGATCATATTAAAAGCAGAGCTGAAGTCAGTGAAGAGGATGCGGGCATAGGTGTTCTTCCATTCTAAGTGTGACAGTGTGAGGTGGACATGTTACATGTTATTCATGTTTATTATACCTGCTAAGACCTACACATTTTACATAAAATGCATGTGCAAATGTGTGCAAACAACACAAGACAGTACAGTGACTACTAAAACAGGAATATAGTATTGCTATTAATAATACAGTTAATTGCTGTTAATAATACTGTATTTTTTTGGAATACAGTGGTAAAATTTTTAGTAAAGTACCAAAAATGTCATATTTAGTGGAAATAATATTTATGGAAATAGACACTCAAAACGCTTTCCCTATATACTTTTTTTTCTCTTTTTTCTGGCTTCCAGACAATTATATTCACTTTATTTTGAAAAGTGCAACAATTAAAATAAACTTGAGCAATTCACACGTTCTTGGTGTAGCTTTGTACAGGGCTGTGCACAGACATTTTGGGGGGCAGGTGCTCAAGCGGAAAAAAATTATAAATGCAACACTTTTGTTTTTGCCCCCATTTTTCATGAGCTGAACTCAAAGATCTAAGACTTTTTCTATGTACACAAAAGGCCTATTTCTCTCAAATATTGTTCACAAATCTGTCTAAATCTGTGTTAGTGAGCACTTCTCCTTTGCCGAGATAATCCATCCACCTCACAGGTGTGGCATATCAAGATGCTGATTAGACAGCATGATTATTGCACAGGTGTGCCTTAGGCTGGCCACAATAAAAGGCCACTCTAAAATGTGCAGTTTTATTACACAGCACAATGCCACAGCTGTCGCAAATTTTGAGGGAGTGTGCAATTGGCATGCTGACTGCAGGAATGTCCACCAGAGCTGTTGCCCGTGAATTGAATGTTCATTTCTTTACCATAAGCCATCTCCAGAGGCGTTTCAGAGAATTTGGCAGTACATCCAACCGGCCTCACAACCGCAGACCACGTGTAACCACACCAGCCCAGGACCTCCACATCCAGCATCTTCACCTCCAAGATCATCTGAGACCAGCCATCCAGACAGCTGCTGCAACAATCGGTTTGCATAACCAAAGAATTTCTGCACAAACTGTCAGAAACCATCTCAGGGAAGCTCATCTGTATGCTCATCATCCTCAACTGCAGTCTCAACCTGACTGCAGTTCGTCGTCGTAACCGACTTGAGTGGGCAAATGCTCACATTCGATGGTGTCTGGCACTTTGGAGAGGTGTTCTCTTCACGGATGAATCCCGGTTTTCACTGTACTGGGCAGATGGCAGACAGTGTGTATGGCATCGTGTGGGTGAGCGGTTTGCTGATGGTGGCCATGGTGGCGGTGGGGTTATGGTATGGGCAGGCGTATGTTATGGACAACGAACACAGGTGCATTTTACTGATGGCATTTTGAATGCACAGAGATACCGTGACGAGATCCTGAGGCCCATTGTTGTGCCATTCATCCATGACCATCACTTCATGTTGCAGCATGATAATGCACGGCCCCATGTTGCAAGGATCTGTACACAATTCCTGGAAGCTGAAAACATCCCAGTTCTTGCATGGCCAGCATACTCACCGGACACGTCACCCATTGAGCATGTTTGGGATGCTCTGGATCGGCATATATACGACAGCGTGTTCCAGTTCCTGCCAATATCCAGCAACTTCGCACAGCCATTGAAGAGGAGTGGACCAACATTCCACAGCCCACAGTCAACAACCTGATCAACTCTATGCGAAGGAGATGTGTTGCACTGCGTGAGGCAAATGGTGGTCATACCAGATACTGACTGGTTTTTGGACCCCCCCCCCCGGACCCCCCAATACAGTAAAACTGCACATTTTAGAGTGGCCTTTTATTGTGGCCAGCCTAAGGCACACCTGTGCAATAATCATGCTGTCTAATCAGCATCTTGATATGCCACACCTGTGAGGTGGATGGATTATCTCGGCAAAGGAGAAGTGCTCACTAACAGATTTAGACAGATTTGTGAACAATATTTGAGACAAATAGTCCTTTTGTGTACATAGAAAAAGTCTTAGATCTTTGAGAAAATGAAAAATGGGGGCAAAAACAAAAGTGTTGCGTATAAAATTTTGTTCAGTATATAAAAAATAAAGTTGCATACTGTAGAACATCTTTTAATTACTTACATATTTATTTATTTTATTTTATATTTATATTTATTTTATTTATTGATTTTTTTTTACCTTGATAAGGGCAATTTTTACGCATAAATGTATGCGTCATCTTTCATGTCAAATTCTTACATTTAATCAATAAATTCATTTAGAATAATAAAACATTATAGGGCTGTTACCAATCAAATGAAATCAGCATCAATAAAATCCATCTTTGCACTGCAGAGGTGGCACAGAAGATGCATGAGAAGTGGCATTTAGACGTATTTACACAGACTGTTTAATGCAGCTCAGAGGTGGCATGAATGCCTTTACACTGCAATTACATTAGCATTAATAATGTTATGAGACTAATGTTTTAAATATAACATTTTGAATATAGAAATATGAACTGTTGGAAAAAATTAAATGATACTTTTATATATGAAACTAAAACCGCCAGTAGGTGGCGGCAGGTCACTGTCTTAATAAGTGAGTCAATGAATCATTCATTCAACCGATTCGTCCAAAACGGCTGATTCATTTATGAACGAATACGGTAGACGGGAAGCAGGCTTGGGACAACTTAAATGGGTTCTTTAATTTATACATTATTGTCTTTCGCTTTTCAGTGATATATCACACACACACACACACACACACACACACACACACACACGACTCTGTGCTGCTCAGCTCTCTCTCTCTCTCTCTATCACACACACACACACACACACACACAGTTCTTGTCTCTTCCCACCTCATCCTTGTTGCTGCACACGGAAACACAAAACACATGTTAGGCCAATCACGCATAGGTGAAGATCCTTACCACTCACTGATATTATTTTGTCTTTATTTTGTATTATATTATTATGTAGCTTCTGAAGGGCAGTACTACATGAAAAAAATAAGATATTTAAAGAAAATAATAATTTATTTATTCACTGTTCAAAAGTTTACATCCCCCTGGTTCTTAATGTAGTGTGTTGCCTTCTTGAGCACCTTTTTTAAAAGGTGATGTCTGTTGGGAACTGGAGTTCATGGCAGCCATGTTTGTAGGCAGGTCCATTTCTGGCCATTTTGGCACCCTAGGCGAGATTCCTATTGGTGCCCCCAGCGCACATTATCACTAGGGATACCAGATAATTGCATGTAGTCATAAAACGTTACCTGAATAAAGATTGAAAATAAAACTAAACTAACTATTTAATAATAATCATGATGATGATGATGATGATGATGATGATGATGATGATGATAATAATAATAGTAATAATAATAATAATAATAATAATAATAATAATATGTTCTACTCTCCAGGGGGCATGAGTTGGACTGTTAATCAGAATCAGCCTAGATTCTTCTCCAGAAAAACAAAACAAACAAAAAAAAAAAACACAACCTTCTAAATAGACTACTTCCATGCTTTTTTGTGAGAACTAATTGCTTAAAAATGTGAAAACTATAGATGGAAGGGTTTGGATTTAATTTACCATATACTCTGCACATGAATAATCCAGGCACTCAAATGTCTCAAACCAGCATCATATCAGATACAAATTATTAAGAACCATTATTACTAGGCCTACATGTAGAAGCTAGCAGTCTGCAAAATGAATAAAGGCATAAACAAACAAACAAAGGTTACACATCCTCATAATCCAAATGCATTTTGTAACTAGCTTAAAGTAGGACTTATTAAAATATTGAAGTCCTAGAATCAGCTTATACAGTGGGTATAGAAAAGAATCACTCTTTTTAAAATAATCACATTTTGTTGCTTTTCAGCCTGAAATGAAGACGGACAGTTTTTTGTTTTATCCAGTTGTATTTACTCAGTGCAACTTATAACATCCAAGTGAAAGATATAACACCAACGTGTCAGAAAAAATAAAAATAAAAAAACAGAATCACTGAGTTGGAAAAAGGATCACCCCCCCTCCTAAAATGACTTGTAAACTCAATAAGGTGTAGCTAATCACCTTCCCAATGGCACACAAAGCCATTTGACTTTCAACTGTGATCAGCTGTGGTCATTTTGATTAGCTCAGCATGAAAAGAGCTTTCCTGGAGCATTTTGTAGTGCAACTGAAGCAAACAATCAACTATGGGTGGCAAGGCACGGTCAAAAGATCTCCGGGATAAAGTTGTAGACAGGCACAAGTCAGGAGATGGATACAAAAAAAATCTGGTAGAGAGGCTACCAAGAGGCAACTCTGAAGCAGTTGCAGGAATTTATGTTAAAAGTTTAAATTAAGAGTGGTCATTGTGTGCATGTGACAACAATATCACAAATTCTCCACAAATGTGGCTTGTATGGGAGGGTTGCAAGAAAAAAAGCCACCCACAACTGAGCTTTGCCAAAACGCACCTTGAAGATTCTGAGGCCACATGGAAAAAGGTGTTATGGTCAGATGAGGCTAAAATTGAATTATTTGGCCTCAACACCAAACGATATGTCTGGCGGAAATCCAATACAGCTCACCATCCAAATAACACCATTCCTACAGTAAAGCATGGAGGTGGTAATATCCTGTTATGGGGGTGTTTCTCTGCAGCAGGGACTGGCGCACTTGTCAGGATAGAAGGAAAATGGATGGGGCAAAATACCGTCAAATTCTTGAGGAAAATCTGCTGCCCTCTGCCAGAAAGTTGTCAGTGGGACAATCTGCTTACCTTCCAACATGACAATGACCCAAAGCACACAGCAAAACTGACCACACAGTGGTTGAAGGAGAAAGGGGTGAATGTCCTTGCAGTCCACAAACAGTTACCATCAAATTGAACTGAACTTGAGCAGTTCTGCAAAGAAGAGTGGGCAAATATTGCAAAGTCTAGATGTGCAAAGTTAGTAGAGACATATCCCAACAGACTAAAGGCTGTAATTAAAAAATAAGGCAAATTAAAGCAAGGGGTGATCCTTTTTCCGACTCAGTGATTCTGTTTTTTGTTTTTTTTTAATTATTATTATTTTTAATTTTTTTCTGACATGTTGGTGTTATATCTTTCACTTGGATGTTATAAGTTGCACTGAATAAATACAGCTGGATAAAACAAAAACTGTTTCTGTCTTCATTAGCAACAAAGTGTGATTAATAATAATAATAATAATAATAATAATAATAATAATAATAATAATAATAATAATAATAATTAGTTACATTTATATAGCGTTTTTCTAGACACTCAAAGCACTTTACATAGTAGTACACACTAGTAGTATTACTCTGTTTATACTCACTAGGCTAGAGGCGAGTGCCACCCATTGTAGTTTTGTATAGATTAGCTTTGGTTAGGCAGCGTAGGAGTTATTTTATTTTCATTCCTTTGGTACAGTTTATTAGTTTATTATTTATGACATTGTATAACGTCACTCTTTCTTTATCCTGTTATTGTATTATACATGTGTGCAAAGAACAGTAATAGCAATTTTAGTACTTTGGCCTTGTCTATGTTCTTTCTTCCAGCCAATCATCGCACATCCTCCACATGTTAGTCCTTTTTACCCCTAGAAAAAATGAGGGCACATAACACTCACTAGTCTTTATTGATGACTGTAATCTCCATAAACTGTTTATTACTGTAAAATGTATTAAGGTACTTGTAATACTTCCAGGCTGGGACGGAGGAACCAGACAGGAGACAGGCTGTACTTTATGGCTAAGTACATAATGTGCAGTAGATTGTTGATTGTGCAAGTGTTTGTCATTGTTACAGACTGCTGTCCCAGCTTTCCATGACCAGACCATGGAGGAGATGTGAAAGAGGCTTCCTTGACTGTCTGTGTCTTTAGGGGGTTGTAGTATTTTGATTTTTTTCCCTTTTGCTTTTTTTTTCTCCATTGCTCTTCCTGACTTAATGGTTGGTTGATGTCTTCCAATTCCTTCTTATTCATTACACTTTGCCAAATTTCTGTTATCCTGACACCACGCATTCGACCAGATATGAATTCGTGCATAGTCTGGATGAAATCTCCAGGCCGTCTGTGAAGTCTGTTTTTAAGGACTATTGTTTTCGTGGTCCGGAACCAATTCTCTGCTTGGGCATTTGTGTCTCTCGTTTGGCCCAGATGCTTCAGCATAATCCCTGTCCAAAGTGGCAGAGTTGGCATTTCCAGACTATGTCAATCAAACATGGGCAGTAGTATGGATTTGAGGGACCACTCAACCCCTTCTTTTTCAGAATCTTTCTCTTGGTATCTGAGAATATTCCTTCAAAGACTTTAGCAAATGGTGAGTCATGTCTGACTGTCTTTGGTGTTGTGTCTGTGAGTAATCCTGATTCTTCCATTGGTGTTTTTGCAATTTCAACATCTGCAACAACAGCCTGATTTTGAATGGCAGTCTGCAGATTGTTCCGACTCTCCTGGCAGTATGGAGATTTTTCCTTGGTGAAAACTGCAAAAATGTCTGTTAGTAGAACTTGAATCTCATCCAGTGTTGTAGCATTCTGCAGCAGTGCCACTGAATAGAGAAAGAGGTCTTTTGTTGGCTTCCCACACTTCACCTTTGATATCTTACAGCACAGTATTTTAATCATGCGCGCAGCACAAATGTGCACAACAGTGAATGAGCATTTGTGCTTTCCTTCACTGACCTGAAGACACAACTGCAAATACATGTGTATGTCAGTCTGGCAGAAAGCATGTACACACGCATGAATAATTGCCCAGCTGAAATCTGTGTCAACTTTCTGGGGCTGGAGATGCTGTTTAAACATTCTGAAGAAATCACGTGAAAAACAGGTTAGCCAGTGCTGGATAGAAGGTGTGCTCTGATCAGATGAGAGCATCTCTGACACTGCAACAACTGTTGTTCCTGTAGTTGATTTAACAGGACAGCAAAGTGCATAATAGAGAACACTTTTGCAGTCTTCAGGTTTGGCCACAACAGTACCTGTAAGTAGTTATATCATATACTTTATGTCAAAAATTGATTTATGACCCCCTGATGTTTGTATAATTTATGGACTCGTGAAGGTCCCATGAACATGTGTAATTTATGGCTGTACATTTTTGTTTATTTTTTCCTGTCCTCTGTCTGTCTGTGAGGAGTTGCATTTCCCATGTGTGCGTGTGTGTGCGTGTGTGTGTGGGTGTGTGTGTGTGTGTGTGTGTGTGTGTGTGTGTGTGTGTGTGTGTTAATGGTTTTTACACCCCCGCTATGTGTGTGTTGAAAAAGCTATTGATTAAATAAATAGTTGTGGATAAAACATAGAAGTGGATCCGTATTACCCATACGGTGGTTGATCCTTGAGTTCCCCAAACCCATAGAAGGACGATGTGTATTTCACCAAGAATACGTGTTGAAATGAGTGGTGTCGTCTTTTGTGTCAGTGTGGGTGTGTGCTAATGGGGGTAATCCCAAGGATTTCACACTTTTCAGGCCACCTACCCCCTACCGCCATGTGCGTGTGCTCGTGTGTGACCTGGAGTTAGTGTTTTAAAAAAAAATAGTTAAAGAGCTATGGGTTGTATACTTATCTGTGATTTTTAGTGCAATTATCTGTTACAATGACCGCCCGTGAACTCCTAAAGACCCTAGAAGCGTAATTACGAACTCTCGTGAATGAAGCGTGAACATGTGTGGTTTATAACGTTTGCCTGTCCTCTGTCTGTGTGTGTGTGTGTGTGTGTGTGTGTGTGTGTGTGTGTGTGTGCGTGTGTGTGTTCTGAAAAAACTGATGTTTAAATAAAAGCCGTGGACGAGTCAAAGTTTTTGTTAATTTGATTGTAAGAGTGTTTCAATAAATGAACTGAAATCACAAACATTTAAAACCATCTGAGTTTTTCTTTTGTGGAACCGAATCTGAATATCCTGCGTCATTCTTAACTAATTTTATCCGCTGACTCCGGTCATGAGGGGTGAATTGAATACATGGTCATCTGAGTCAAATGAATGTACTGATGGAGAACTAGTGGGCGTTTTCTGTTTTTATTCTTCTTAGACGAGCGTCAGATAGCATGTGGTAATGGGCCTGAGCTCGGCAGCCCCGCGGTACCGGCGGCTCAGACACGGCATCAGCATGTATTATCCGGGGGCCGAGTGTGGCCCACGGCTCGCTCTGACACGTGTGTTTTTGTTACGGATGTAAAGTCACACGATGGCTGCCCACAAACACCTAAAACCGGCACGAGTTCGACGTCTGCCTCAACACCTAGAATGGTCATTGAACTGAGTGAGAACATAACTTATGCGCCACGGAAAAACAAAGCGTTAGTTTAACAAACCTTCCTCATAATGATGTGAATAGTGTAAAGGCGTTATTGTTTCGTACGGAGCAGGATGTTACCAGAAGTGATAGGTGGTAATGGGGTGTGTGTGTGTGTGTGTGTGTGTGTGTGTGTGTGTGTGTGTGCTAATGGGTAATCCCAAGGATTTCACACTTTTTCAGACCCCCTACCCCCCCTACCACTCCTGTGCGTGTGCGTGTTTGTGATCTGAGTCTAATGTTTTAAAAAACAAACAAAATGTTTAAAGAGCTATGGTTTGTATACTTTATCTGTTTTTATTAGTGCAATTATCTGTTACAATGACTGCCCCGTGAACTCCTAAAGACCCCCAGAAGCGTAAATATGGGGGTCTCGTGAAGGTCGCATGAACATGTGTATTTTATGACAGTACATTTATGACTTTTTTCCTGTCCTCTACCTGTCTGTGAGGAGTTGCATTTCCCAGGTGTGTGTGTGTGTGTGTGTTTAATGTTTCAGGAAGTGGTAGATGCTAATGGTTTTGTATGTGTGTGCTAGTGTGTGACCTGGAGTTAGTGTTTTAAAAACAAACAAATAGTTAAAGAGCTATGGGTTGTATACTTATCTGTTTTTATTAGCGCAATTATTTGTTACAACGACTGTCCCTACGTGAACTCCTAAAGACCCTAGAAGCGTAAATATGGGGGTCTCGTGAATGAAGCGTGAACATGTGTGGTTTATAACGTTGCTTGTCCTCTGTCTGTGTGTGTGTGTGTGTGTGTGTGTGTGTGTGTGTGTGTGTGTTCTGAAAAAGCTGTTGGTTAAATAAAAGCCGTGGACGGGTCAAAGTTTTTGTTAAATTGATTGTAAGAGTGTTTCAATAAATGAACATACTGATGTTTGTGAAACTGCTGAAACATTTTGTTGATTACGTTGTTGAGAAAAATTGTGTAGTATGTATAAAATTTCTACAGCACCTCGATGCTATATGATGTTGATTTCTTTCATCGAAAACAAAATCTCAAACAATTAAAAACCATCTGAGTTATTCTTTTGTGGAATCGAATCTGATTATCCTGCGTCATTCTTAACTCATTTTAGCCAATAATACTTTTTATACAATTATCATATTCAATAATACAGATAACAACACGACCAAAATATGAGAACACAAAACACACAAAAAGATTAAATTAAAAATTTTTAGTCATCTACATGTGTACGTTCTGAAAACTTTTGTTTAAACACTGATTAAATAATCCAGACTTTTCCTGCATCCTGACTGTCTATGTGTGTGTGTGTATGTTCTAATGGGGGTAATCCCAAGGATTTCACACTTTTTCAGGCCACCTACCCCCCTACCGCCCTGTGCGTGTGCTCGTGTGTGACCTGGAGTTAGTGTTTTTAAAAAACAAACAAATAGTTAAAGAGCTATGGTTTGTATACTTACCTGTGATTTTTTAGTGCAATTATCTGTTACAATGACTGCCCCGTGAACTCCTAAAGACCCTAGAAGCGTAATTACGAACTCTCGTGAAGGTCCCATGAACATGTGTAATTTATGACAGTACATTTATGGCTTTTTCCTGTCTTCTGTGTGTCTGTGTGTGTGTGTTTCACGAAGAATTATATGTTAATGAGTTTTTACAACCACTATGTGTGTGCGTACTGAGAGACGTTGTTTTAAAAACGCGGGGGTTAGACACGCCGACGGATCGAAGCGTTCGGGTGTGCGTAGAGAAACATCGCTCTCAAACTGTTTTCCGAGAAGTTTTTGTTAGTTTGGTTTGTAAGACTATTTCCAGAGAAGATGGCCGTCTATCATAACAGTGAGTATGTTTATTATTATGTTTTTATTATTGTTGTTGTTAAGAATTATGAGACGTTGTTCTGATGTAAAATGCTTAAACAGGTTCTCTAACGATCCAGGTGATGTGAACGAAATTGAAGCTATTGTTGATGAGATTTGTTACCTGAACCAAGCGAGCGGTGCGTATAAATGTTGTACACATACCCATGTGGTAATTATAATGTATGATGTTATGTATAGTATTAAAGCGTCTGTTATTTGGCTGACCGTAGGATCGAAGCCGTATGATAGACCGGTCTCAGAGCGCGTGACACAGCGAGAGAGTGTGAATATCCCCCCACTCTGTATGTGGTATTGTAATGTTTACATGGTTGTTGAAAAATGTTTACATGATTGTTGAAAAATGTTAAAAATGTACTTATGTCATATGACTGGTTTCATCAGTAGGTTTATCAAGCCTTGTAAACAAGACCGGCGTATCTGGATGCGGTAATCAGACACCACAGCCTATCATCCGTAGCGTTTTTAAACCAGATGAGTGTAAAGAGATTACAATAGCGCAGATCCACACGGAGTCTGTTGGTCGTGTAGATAATTCAGAAAACCCATCGACAAACCCCTTCCGAAAACGCGCGAGACAATCGAGCGGCGTGTCAGATGGTAGGTGCCATATATGTTATGTTGTTAAAAAAAAAAAAAAAAAAAAAAAAGTTGTTTTAGCTTTTACCTAATTAATACGATAACCAAAGTGTTCTTTTTACCACAGAGGTGTTCGTGGATAAGTCTTCCGACGACAATACGTGTGATGGTATTAGCTGGGATGACGAGCTGCTAGAATCATGGGATGCGGTCGAATTTACCCCGGTATGTGCGTACGAGGAGGTAGAAACGCAAATCACGGATGTCGACACACAACCTCTACCATCAAACCAGGAGGCATACAGTCGGGAAACGGAAAACGTTAATCAACATTTAATCGACACGATACGGATCTGTCTCAAGCCCATTGAGGATCGTCTGGATATTCTTGAAAAGAAGCAGGATTGTTATGCTCGGGATTTAACCGATCGTTTGGATATTCTTGAAAAGAAGCAAGAATGCTATGCTCGGGATTTAACCGTTCGTTTGGATATTCTTGAAAAGAAGCAGGAATGTTGTGCTCGGGATTTAATCGCTACACAACAACAATACAGGATATATTTTAACCACATTTTAGCAAAACAGACATTGTACGGCCGCCAAACCCAACGAATAGCAGAGGATCAAAAACTAACGACTGATTTGTTAAAAGAGATTGTACACCTGCTCAAACACAAACTCGGGTGAGTTGGAAAAAAAGAAAAAAAGCCTTATATACCCCAATCATTATAAAACATGTGATTAGTGTTAGTTGTTAGTGGTAGTGTGTTTGTGATAGTCGTTATTTGGTAGTGTTTTTGTTTTATGTTTACAGTTATCAAGGTTGTTGTTTAAATAAATTTCTTTTTTAAAATGGCAAAACGTTGTCGGGATGAGGAATGTTGTGATCACGGACGAGTATCTAGATTTAGACAAGACGACCTAGGCGATCAGAGAACCAACACCGAAACATTGCGTTATTTAATTCAGACACTAGAGGAAATGAATAGACCTACATCTACAAACGACACGTTGGTGAATTTATTAAACATGGTGAGATCAATGTCGGTTGTCCGGACAGAACAACAGTCAGATTCGGCATTAGACTCATCTGACATTTTAAATTCACAACAGGGTGGGGTGTGTGTGGATGATTTATCGCATCATTCACATGATACACAACAAAATATAGTGTTAACAAGCGACGCTATCGACAAACTTGTAAGAGAGGGTGGTGATATAGGTGAATACACGATTGTTGCGAGACCTAGATTCAATAGTGTGGAGATACATCGACGTATAAATCTAAGGGTGCTATCTGATGTAGACATGGCCGCATACACTATATTTCTACACGATATAATGGCGGAAATAGTATCATTTTCCAGACTGTTGGCAGGGGATGGCGGGTTAATTAACATAACGCTGAGCGGTCCTAGTCTAAACTCTGATGTTAATGCAGTCTTGTCACCTACCAACGACTATTGTGCGGACATATTCATAAATCAGCTCGAGAAGATTATGCAGAGTAACACAGATGTGCGGGTTGACGATAGTTTAGATCTAAAAGTAACTGTAGCACGGAGTAAACAAGGTGGTGGTTATCGAAAAGTGCGTGATCTCGCCCATAACGAGGTAATCAGTAGGAATAGGATGAATCTGTTCTGCCCCGTAAACAAATCTAACAATCTGTGTTTTGCAATCTGTCTGGCACATTTTCTAAACCCCCAAAAATCATTCACAGAACTGCAAACCATAGCTGTATCGTTGCAGAAGGCTGTCGGGTATTCGGAACAGTATAAGATAAGGTTTAATGATATCACGTGTTTTGAGCACATGTTAAACATAAAAATAGTGGTCTTCCACAGATCAAACACAGGCATGCTGGAAAAGTTTATGACCACTGATGCACGTCATCACAACACAGTGTTCTTGTACCTGCACGATGGGCACTATTTTATGATTAAGAAGCTGAATGCATTCATAGGTACTCCATATGTGTGCGACTACTGTTATCAAGGTTTTACTAGTCGTAGAGATCATCGTTGCAAATATGTATGCGATGTCTGCAATGATCCTGATTGTTATAAACAGCCCGTCAAAACAAGACGTTGCATCGAATGTTCACGGTACTGCAAATCTGACTATTGTTACTACGCCCATAAACGACCGGCATCAGGACAAGAACATGCGCAATGCGATGTCACGAAATACTGTCAAAAATGTAATAGGCGTTACCATGTCAGTGCCACAAACTCAAAAAAACACACATGTGTTGGTGCTGTGTGTGTACACTGCCGTGCTGAAACGGTTAATGGTGGTGTGCATCAATGTTTTATACAACCCACAAAGATCGAACCACCTAGTGACAAGTACATATTCTATGATTTTGAAACACAGTGTGTGAATGGTAAACACAAAGCTAATTTTGTATGCGCAATAACGTTTAAAGGGGAAGAGTTCACAGCCGCTGGTCCAGATTGCGTAGAAAGACTCGTTAAAAAGTTTAGACGACCACGTTATCGGAATTTCACATGGATAGCCCACAATGCTTCTGGTTTTGATAACTTTATACTTTTGGAATATTTCACAAACGCGGGACACACGCTTAAAATCACAATGCAAGGCTGTAGGGTAATTCTAATGTGTGACGACACATTCAAGCAGCGCTTTATCGACAGCTATTCATTCATACCCATGCGTCTGGCAATGACACCTGCTGCGTTAAATCTAAACTGTGCAGAGAAAGGTTATTTTCCACACATTTTCAACAGAAAAGAAAATGAGGATTACATAGGGCCATACCCGGACAAACACTTCTACGGCTATGAGACAATGTCTGACAAAGAGAGGGCGCTGTTTGACGAGTGGTACGCAACAGTATCGGGCAAGGTGTTTGATTTTAAAGAAGAACTTAGTATGTATGGTAGGAATGACGTCATACTTTTACGTGAGGCTTGCTTAAAATATCGCTATGAATTCATTCAATGCACCAAACTCGATCCGTTTAGATACACTACCTTGGCGGCATGCTGTATGGCCGTGTATAAAACACACTTTCTGCCAAAAGACACATTAGCCCTAACACATAACAATGCTTACACACACCAGAACAAGACATACTCAAACATATCCATTGAATGGCTTGAGTATGTTAAAACATCACGTGGTCTAGATATTCAACACGCGTTAAACCGTGGTGAGATGATGATTGGTAAATATCATCTCGATGGTTATTATGAAAAAGACGGTGTAAAAAAAGCATTCGAATTCAACGGTTGTATGTTTCACGGGCATGAATGTCTTTATAACCCCAATCATACAAATCCCTTATCAAAAGTGTCTTACGGTACACTCAGAAGACAGTTTGACGATAAGGTGGAAATTTTAACACACACTTATGGGTTGGATGTGGAGGTGATGTGGGAGTGTGATTGGAACAATGCTAAACAGACTGATGTTGATGTAATGGCATTTATGGCTACATATACGCATCCTGAGAGACTGAAACCGCGTGAAGCATTATTTGGTGGGCGTACTAATGCGTACAAATTATATCATAAAGTTGACATCGGTGAGAAAATACGCTATGTCGACTTCACAAGTCTGTATCCATATTGTCAGGCCAAGAAATGTTACCCCATAGGTCATCCCCAAATAATTTTTAAGGATTTTGAACCTCTTGAAAATTATTATGGATTTGTCAAAGCCACGGTGCTGCCGCCGAGAAAACTGCTTCACCCCGTCCTTCCTTATAGGACCGGTGGTAAGCTTATGTTTCCGCTCTGTCGTACCTGTGCCGACCAGCAGAATCAGACACCCCCATGTAGACATGATGATGAGGAAAGATCCATTTCAGGTTGTTGGGTCAGTATTGAGTTGTTAAAAGCTGTGGAGAAGGGGTATGTTGTTACGAAAGTGGATGAGGTGTGGCATTTTCCACAGCGTTCGGAAACCTTGTTTTGTGATTATGTTAAAACGTTTTTACAGTACAAACAAGAGGCCAGCGGATTCCCCGTGAGTGTTGTGACAGACGCAGACAAAGAGGCATACATAGCCGATTATTTTGAAAAAGAGGGCATTAAACTGAATCACGACAAGATAATCCTTAACCCCGCACGTAGGTCTATTAATAAACTTCTGTTGAACTCGCTTTGGGGTCGATTCTCTATGCGTGAAAATTTACCGTGTACAGAGTTGCTTTCAGATCCTGAGCAGTTCGCCCAACACATTTTTGGTGGTGGACATGACGTTAAACACTTCTCGTTCGTGTCAGACACTGTTGCTCTAATACAATGGTGTTACACTGATGGTAAATGTGGGCAGACCCGCGACATTAACATCTTCCTTGGTGCGTTTACAACAGCGCATGCGCGTCTAGAACTGTATGATCTAATGGACAAGTTGGGTGATAGGTTGTTGTACAGTGACACAGACAGCGTTATCTTTACATCTAGAGATGGCGACTGGGACCCCCCATTGGGGCCTTACCTCGGTAATCTAACTGACGAAATTGGGGATGGCGACCATATTGTAGAGTTTTGTTCAGGGGGTCCGAAAACATACGGCTACCGTACTGCTAAGGGGTCTGTTTGTATGAAGGTCAAAGGTATCACGCTCAATGCTGTAAACTCAAAAGCCATTAGGTTAGACACACTGATCGGACTTGTTGATAACTATGTCGTGGCGGGTGATAACGGTCGTCATATACTGGCACACACCGATAGTATAGCGAGAGATAAAAAACGCTTCACACTTCACAATAGGACAGTCGTCAAAAAGTTTAAGGTAGTGTACAACAAACGTGTGCTCCTCCCTGATTTCACAACAATTCCCTATGGGTTCTGACATGTTTTTTGAACACAGGGGTGTTCGAGACACTGGTGGTTTTGATTTCAGATTACAGCACCCATTTTCATGTGTGATAAGTGGGCCTTCAAACTCAGGAAAGTCATATTTTGTAAAAATGTTGTTGCAAAATGCTGTACAGATGATTTCTAAAAAAATTGAAAACATTGTATATATTTATGATTGTTGGCAGCCGTTGTATGATGAATTATTGAAAATATGCAAAATAAAATTTATTGAAGGACTACCACAGACTCTAAACGATGATGAAATGTTCCCAATCAACAAAACAACTTTGTTAATAATGGATGATTTGATGAAAGAGGCCAGCGGGAGCAACGAGGTGGAAAAGGTGTTCACACAGTATGTTCACCATAGAAACCTTAGTGCTATTTATATCGTGCAGAATTTATTTTGTCAGGGTAAATCCAGCAGGACTATAAGCTTAAACACAAATTATCTGATGTTGTTTAAAAACCCTAGAGACGTCAACCAAGTGAGTGTACTAGGAAGACAAATGTACCCGGGTAACACAAAATTTTTTATGGAGTGTTATCAAGACGCGACCAACAAACCTTTCGGGTACCTAATGATTGATTATAAAACAAATACACCCGAACACTATCGGCTCAGAACAGATTTACTCTCAACGTATCCTGTTGTATACACACAGAAAAGAAGATAGTTGAGGGGAAAAAGTGTTGGATTGTAAAAAATAAAAAAATGTCGGATAGACTTTGTAGAAACATACCTCTTTTAAAAATATTATTAAACGCTACACCCAAACAGAGACGTGTCATTTTACAGTCTGCAGCAGATGAACTCATTGCGACTTTGTGTGAAGTGGCTCTTAACGTTCTCCACGGGAATATTCCACTCACGGTGTCACAATACCGCAAACTGAGAAGGAATAAAAGTGCTCTGAAGCTTGTGGCTGACAAGAAAATAGCTGTTAAGAGAAAAAGACGTCTGATAAACCAGCAGGGGGGTTTTCTACTACCGTTATTAAGTGTGGCAATACCGTTTATCAGCAATCTGGTCACATCTAGATAATATGGTGGGGATGGAGTATGCAGAGAAGATGTTTTTAGTACCCCAGCATCAAATAAATAAACTAACGAGTGACCCCCCGCGCGAGACTATTCAACGAGTTGTGGAGAATGATTTGGATGCGACCATAAGAAGTATTTTGCACAGATCTGATTTGGACGATTATGAAAAGGCTAAGTTGTATACAAATACATTACAACGTTTTTTAACAATCGCAAGACAGGTGGACCGTGATACCAACACGTTAACATTAACACTCCCACAGCCTGACGGTATTGAAAAAGAAGAACAGTCCTCTGCGACGGGTGTGGGGGTTCACGATATTTCAGACGATGTTGTGCTCGATGTTTTGAAGAATGTACCACAGAGGAGTGTAAAAAACGCTCGTTACATTTTAGATAAAATTTCTAAATCTAAAGACGTTGCATCTTGGGCTGAGTCGGGGGAGTTTGTGTTTAAAGGCAGAACAATCCACGGGTCGCACATGCTCGATTTAGTCAAAGGTGTCACTGCTCCACAAAAGGTTTCTGACGCGCTGAGACCTATTGGCTGGAATGAGTTTCTGCAGGCTTTTTCTATTTTAAATATACCATACTCGACGGTGCCGAATCGTTATGTCAGACAAGTTATTAACTCTTTCAAAAACAATACGACACCTATTATAACCAGCACATCTAAGAAGAGTAAAAAAGGACAGAAAGCGGCAGCATCACACACAAATTATTCAGACGAGCCTGCATTATTCAGCTCGCCGCCTCTCGACGCGAGTCAATGGTTGAAATATTAATCTCAGAGATTTTGTATGTTCTGTTTCCTATTTTGGACTTGTTATTATACTGATTGTGTTGTATGTGTAATATTAATAATGATAATAAAAAAGTCAACAACAACAAAAAAGGGTGTTCTATTCTTTAGTTGTTGTTTATTTGAGAATGTTAAGCATGATACATAAACACATCACATGTCTGAACACAGTGTATACAATTGGAAACATTTTCATTACAACGGTTTTGTTTTAGTTTTTTCACAAAAACAGTTACCTTTTTGTCATTTTTAATAAAATCATCGGTATACAGACTCATCACATAATCATAATTATATCCCTTTGACATATGGTAAAGAAAGAACACACAATGCTGCCCGCATGTATCTGATGAAAAATCTTGGACTTGCACTGATGAATATTGTACAACACTAGAATTGGTGTTTAGAAAGTTTTTAATAAGTGACGGAAAACGTGGGTAATCTGGTTTATTACCAAAGCTGTCGAAAAAACAACCCACACCATCTTCGTTTATATATATACACAACCAATGTTCGCCTGGGAGTCCTGACGGATGTGTGTTTATCACTACCATGGCGGGTAATTTTTTTAATGGTTCTTTTGGAAGATAGTCACACGGGAGTACCCCGAGAAAATATGTGTTGTATGAGATCTTGTCCATGACGGCCGTAAGTTCTAGTGTGTCCATTTTTTTAATTTTTATTTTACATATTAATAGTAGTCAACCAGGATCTGTCGACGATTTGACACCTCGATTATGCTGTCGAATATGGCATAAACAATCAAATTAATCGTTCTGGGTAGCGGCTGTCTAAAACGGGCTTCTAGTCTGATGTTTCCAGACTTGATGAGTGAAATGTGTTGGCCACACTCCTCGTCTGGCGTGAGATTGAATGCGTACAATGTGTACCCCTGTAGAAAATCTTCTCTATCTATTGAAAGAGGTTGATTTTTAAGATGTTTTCCAGAAGCCAGCGCTAACTGATAAAATTCACGTACTGCAGACCCCCTTTCATATTCTGGTTGCAGAGGCTTCGCGGGGTGTTGCTGGCCATCCAGATAAATAGCCAAAAATTCCAGGTCATAGTTTTTAAAAGCAAATGGATTTTTATTATAAGCTCCTGTAAATGCATCATTATCAACCATCGCTAGAACCACCGATTTTGGCATGGTTCCTAAGAATAAATTTTCTTGATTACAGACGCGTGATCCAGCAGGAATTGAAAAATTTTTCAGACACACGCGATCTATAGGATATTTAGCGGTTGTCATTAACAACGTCTTTGCATGCCCTAATCTTACAGCCGGTGATACAGACACTTTTTTTACAAATAGTGACGCTGATAGAATATTTAGCTTATATTGTGCAGCGTTGCTCCTCATCAAGCAGAATTCGTCTTTACCCCTTGTCATACGGATTTTAATGTCCACGCCGTTAAGCATAAGTTTTTCTTGAAAGAATATGTCGCTGTGTATAGGGGCTAGAAGTTCCACGACATTGCTCGCATTGGTAAAAGCAGCTCTTTTTGTGAGCCCGTGATTACCACCTGCGGGGTCTGATACATCCATATGTCCCGCCGTGTCTTTGTAAAACAATGCCGCTGAGAAAAGTGTTTCAAGTGCGTCTCTACCATAATTGGTGAGACACTCTATTATGCACCGATAAGGGTATGTACTAGAACTCTGCGATATAAGACGGTCTCCTAACGACACATCCACTTGTGAAAATATAGTCGCGCCTGGATAATTAATAAGCCCCACGGGTGCTCCGTCCGCAATATCCGTGCCGTCAGCGTTAGTGATTTTGAGACGCAAAAATACTAGTGTGTTGTTTAGATCTACATAATCCTCTCCAGTCCCCGCTATAAAAAATTCCAGCGGTGATGTGTCCGATATGGCTGATAACGGTGGTACTTCTATATAAGTGTTTTTTTCAATAGCTGTTTGAGTCATCGGCACTGTGAACAGATCCAGTTCGGTTTTTAAACACTCTTCTGACATGCTGTGTAGTAAGGCCATGATCTAGAATATTGTTTTAACGTGGGTCTTTGGTCTTTTTTTTTTTTTTTTTGATGTAGCGCTTTTTGTTGTCACCACGCGTCTTCTCTTTACAACTGACGCATTCTTAACATTGTGTTTTGTTTTCTTTCGTACCTGACCACTCCTCCGAATCCCTGGTGGTCTAGTTGATCTATTGCGAGCCATAGCCATCAACCCGGAGCCGTCTTGTGTATCACCGTTATTAAAAGACCGTGATAACGTATTGGTAACAACGTCGCTTAGTATGTTTTTTGCAGCTGATTTAAGATGGGGTTTGGCTATGCTAAACCCCCGTTTTAGCAATGGTATGGCCATTCTAAAGAGCCCCCTAAACATTCCACCCAGACCTGCGCCATACATTACCCCCCCACCGGCATACCCCGGGAGTCCATTACCGGCTTGATTCTGGTAATAGGCTACATAACGCATGGGGTCTATGTTGTTCATGTTATTGAGATACACCATCATTAAACAAACTGTTTCACAGGTCTAAAGTGTAGTTTGACACACACCTTCCCGTAACTGAAAGGCACGTCTTGATTTTGGTCGTCTTTCACCTGTATAGTTATTTCTGTGATGGACGATTTGTTAACTGACACGTAATGCGGTCTATCGTATCTGACAGTAATATTCTTATTAATATCACCGTCTATATGCACACAACGTAGTAGTGGTACGTGGTGGTCGCCAACTGATTGATATTCTATAATATCTGTGTATATATACATGGTGTAGAACCCCCCGTTTATATCCGCCTGATATGGGGCATACGTCACAGACGTATACCCTACTATGTGTTTTTCATGATTTTGATTACTAGTTTCTATAGCAATACCTGGTTTTAAACCTAAAATATTAGCTAGTTTTCCATAAAATGTCAATGACGTCTTCGGAGGGGCTTTCAGAAACACTTTGTTTTTAATATGGTCATAACCGAGACTCGTCCCCGATGGTAGGTTTGCGTTGATCCCTCCGATCAGGAAAGGAATGTCCTCATAATAACCCGCCTTTAACGTGTAAGGTATGTTTGATGTTCTCCGATCGCCGGTGATGAAAAGTTCTTTGGGGTCAACATGATTCTTAATAACTGATGGCTTTGTTTCATCATAGCTGAAAATGAACGTAGCATCTGTCTCATTAAACGTGTACCACGACACGGGGTATTCAAATTCGATTAACCCCACTTGCCATTCTCCTTTTAAATTTATACCTTTCGCCAATCTGGTTGTGTAATTAGATATGCGGTTTTCCGGATAAACAGATAATGATGCGTTGCATGGCAACGTTACATAAAAACCACCCTCTGCCATGGCTGTTTTTTACGAGTGTGGGTCGGACACGTGTTGGGCTTTTATTTTTATGGTATCTGCACATCGACCAAGTCTTTCTGGTCGATCCACGACGCAAATTTTGCAGGCCATCCGAGCCATCGAACCAACACCATTGTTTTTCGACCTTGTTTCTTTTTGTCTAAAATTTTTTCCACTTTAAACGCCTTGTTTTTGTTCACAATTATTTTTTGTAATTCCTCCTCATAAAATACTCCATCGATGACATCGCCATCATAATCACATAGTCTGTACACCGGAGGGTCTCGAGGCACACGTTCCGTTATGGTGAAAAATTCATGCGTATAGTTTTCCTCATACCCTTTTGTGAATACCCCTCTTGCTTTAGAAATTCTAACAACATCACCAATTTTATATTTAAAAACGGGGTTGGCACAGTGAGCTCCGCTAGCACCATACAGATTATGAAACACCACAGACTCGTTCTCTCTGTTCACATCAACCGGTCTCATTTTAATGCTACGGTGAAAACTCACATTGTACCCATCTGTGATATCTTGAAGTACATCTACGTAACGTTTGGAATTTGTTGCTGTTAAATATCTCCACATCCTACCTTTTAAGGTTCTATTAAACCGCTCAATGACACAGGCTTTTAATTCTGTGGCAGGTGCAAAATGTATGATATTGTACTTTTTTGTCATGCTTTGAAAATGTTTATTAAAAAACTCCTTTCCGTTGTCTGTCTGTAATTTGCGTGGCACCCGACCTTCCTTCAGTATAGATTCGAAAGCTTTAGTTACCTCGATTCCTGATTTATTTTTTAATAAACGCGTCCATGCATATTTACTAAACACATCTATACACGTCAACAGAAAACGTTTATTGTCATTTTCCGCAGCGTATGCAGACATGTCAACTAGATCGGCCTGGAACTGTATATCGATGCCATAGACAAAAACACGATTCCTTTTGAAATTCAAACGAGGATTTCTGTGTAGCGTGTACGCGTCCTCTCCGGCCAGCCAGTCCGAAACCTGTTTATCGTTTAGGCGAATACCCGTTTCCTTTAAAACAGCATCTTTTAAACGTTTTTTACCTCCTAAAGACCCCGGATTAGAAGGGTTGTAATAAATTTTTTTCATTTCTTCAGTCATGTTGACGGTTCAGACTCCACAAAAGAATAACACATGTGTTTTAATTGTTTGAGATTTTATTTTCGATGAAAGAAATCAACATCATATAGCATCGAGGTGCTGTAGAAATTTTATACATACTACACAATTTTTCTCGACAATGTAATCAACAAATGTTTCGACGATTTCACAAACATCGTTCTCTTCTTTTCTTGATAATATTATACATAAATCAGTCACATAAGCACACATGCACATTATGTCAGCAATTCTAATACTGCTGCCACATTCAGTCATCAGGTCTAGTATTTTTCTGACAGTTGTACAAACTGACTCGCCCACATTAATACCCATATGCATCATATCTGGCCATACATTCGACATACCTCTCACATCACATATTTGTCTCTTGAGTTTTGTTAAACGTTTTGGGTCAACGATACGATCGTTTACAACAACAATAGGTACATCAACATCATCATTAATGATCTTATACAACAAGTTGATAATCACACATCTAATACGTCGTTCAAATAGATATTTTGTCAGACTTGGTATGCACCACGTGTTCCCCATTTTTCAGTATCACACACGCGTTGTATGTGGGGTTGATTTCCAACAATCCACAGCGTCGTATACAACTTCCTCATTGATGCCGTCCACAATTTTCTCGCGGACTTCACGAAGCTTCTCCACGATGTAAAATACCATCAACAGTACCTTGAATTCTCTCGGGATGTCGCCTAAAACCACATCTGCTCAATGCTTGGGCTATGATATGTTTAAGCCCCGGTTTAATCAGATCCCGTGACAGTTCCTCAAAGTTGCCGTCGAAAAAATAGGCGTCAGGCTCGAACAGACAGGAATGTCTAAGTTGGCTCGGATGATCCACTTCACACCCCAGACACAACTCCTTCTGCTTTCTGTTTACTAAATGTTCGAGAAGCACCACAACTATTGCTTTTATGATTTTGAAGCCGTCAGAGCGAGTGCAGCCGTCTGTGTCGTCGAACCCGCCATAGGCCGCTGCCCCGGCTGTGGTTCCGGCGTTACCATAAGGCGTTGAAAGAAACGACATATTATGATAACCCAAATTCATGCAAAACTTATCCAGCCAGGTGTTGTCGTAAATCTGTGGGGATGCTTCCAGCGACGTCGCGTTGTCGTTAGGTTCCGCCGGAGCGGTCTCAGGCGTATTGCTGTAACAACAGGCAGTTGTAGATTCTTGAGACATTGTGGACATGTGTTGTGAGCGTGTCGATCCGCAGGCGTTTTTAATCGTTGTTGTGATACGGGGGCGGGCTTAAGAACCGATCTTCGGACATGGTAACATCCTGCTCCGTACGAAACAATAACGTCTTTACACTATTCACATCATTATGACGAAGGTTTGTTAAACTAACGCTTTGTTTTTTCCGTGGCGCATAAGTTATGTTCTCACTCAGTTCAATGCCCATTCTAGGTGTTGAGGCACACGCCGAACTCGTGCCGGTTTTAGGTGTTTGTGGGGCAGACATCGTGTGAGATTTTTTTTGCAGTACGTCTTCTGCGTTATAACAATAAGTATTTAAGTATCCTATTTAACAAGCCCTGTTTCAACACACACGTACGGCTCGCACATAAACCTACGACATACAGACCGCGTTGGGGGTTTTTAACAGCGGTTTTCTCTGACCACAACACACACCGGTTGTAAAACTCATTAACACACACACACACACACACACACACACACACACACACACACACACACGCACACACACGCACACACACGCACACATGGGAAATGCAACTCCTCACAGACAGACAGAGGACAGGAAAAAATAAACAAAAATGTACAGCCATAAATTACACATGTTCATGGGACCTTCACGAGTCCATAAATTATACAAACATCAGGGGGTCATAAATCAATTTTTGACATAAAGTATATGATATAACTACTCCTGTAGCATCAAGGTACAGGAGAAGTGTATTTTTCTTCTGCATATTTTTTAGTAGCTGGAGTTGATCAGTTGTGTACATGTGAGTAATGAAAGGGGAAATTGCCACGAACTGTACATGCTGATGCTGTAGAGGACTGAAATTTTGTTTCAAGTCTTGTTCTTTCTGAATTTTAACACAGTCCTGAATTGGATTTATGTCCATTCTATTCTCATGATTGCTCTCACTTGAGATTTTTTGCAGAATTGTGAGTGGAGGGACCTCGTTTGTGTTTCCCGCAACTAATTTTTGTTCATCTGCAGCAGGAAGTTTTTTTGGTGTGAAGGTGCATTGGTGTAAATTCTCTCAGCTTCACCATCAATTCTTCCCTTTCACTACTGCTTCTGCTTGAGTGATCTATTTGACCAGACATTGTCACATTAACCAAAACACAATCCGCATTTTTGGCAGGTTCTTCCAATATGTATAGATCAAAATTGGCACATCCTGGAAATTTACTGCCTTTCCATGCCAGTATGGACACAAACTCTTTCTTGACTGAGATTGAATGGCTTTATTATATGAGAACGCCAGAACACAGTTGATCATCTGACCTATTTTCTCTGACATGATGTCTGTCCAGCCATGTTGCAGGATTCTGTAGCCTCTTCTTTGGGTTGGTTTTATTTTGTTCCACTCGTCTTGTGACAGTTTGAACTGAAATTCAGCGGGGCACTGTTTAGCCTGTTCCTGTTTTTCTTCATCTTCCTCTTCCAATGCTTCTACAATGTCATAACACTGAGGTGAATCAGGGTTCCCAAAAGAAAACTTAGTCCTCCGTAATGGTCTTCTTATCTTTTTTATAGAACAGTCAGGACACAGCCATGGTGAAATCAGTGCTATGTCTTCAATGCTCTTGAATCCCACACATCTTGGGTGAAACCAGTCTTTACATTTATCACACTGAGCATATGGTTCTAAGGTATTTGGCAGCTTGCAGACACAATATAGCTGTTCATCTGACAGAGATTTCGCTGGACTGGAATACTCAGCCTATTTAGGAAAAAGATGATTAAAAGTACAATTTCCAGATAAATACATTGATTACAGTCAAACAGTATCAGCATCAGAGTCCTTTGTAATGTTCACATTTGCATATGTAAGTTGTAGATGAAAAGTGAGTGTCGGGTTATGCGGGTGATGGAGGCGAAGACGGATGCAAATGCGGTATAAAGTCAGTTTATTAGGAACAGTCAGTGTCTTAGGAACACAGGCAAACAATTCCAGAACGTAAGGCAGATATAGTGGTCGAGAACAGGCGTGGGTCAGACGATCTACAAACGACATAAATGGGGCGAGGCAAGAATCAAAAAACATGAGGCGGAAACAGGATCAAAACCAGAAAACGGGAAACAAGCTCAAAAGGCTTGGTAAGAGACAGAACGCTAAGGAAACTGCACTAATACTTCGCGACTAAACACATGGGGTTTAAATACACAAACATAATCAGTGGTTAACACAAAACAGCTGAGACACAATAGGAATGGAACCAATGATAATATAGTGGCAGAGAGAGGACAGAAATACAAAACACCGGTGGAGAAGTAAACAGAGTCAATGTCACTGAATCCGAATGATCGCTTCGGCGATCAGCGCAAGGGGGAATCGTGACAGTGAGTCACTGTTAATTAAAACACAGAAATTGTAATGCAAGATTTGTTTTTAAAGTACTTTGCAGTTGAAGTCAAAACATTTGAAGCAAGTTTGTTGCGTCAGGAAATGGTCATGTGTACAAATGTGTTTGTAAACCTAAATTTAAAGCAAACAATACAACTTAGAGTGAGACACTAAGAGAAAGAGAGATTTACTTACCTTAATATGTAGTGCGATCTTGTGGAGTCTCTTTCTGATATTAAAATTGTTCGGGATAGATAGAGAATGACATAGTTGTCCCCAGAAAGTATTGTCTTGGTA
This sequence comes from Cranoglanis bouderius, assembly GCA_023630585.1. NCBI lineage: Eukaryota > Metazoa > Chordata > Actinopteri > Siluriformes > Cranoglanididae > Cranoglanis > Cranoglanis bouderius. Next base: position 4,055,048 of record CM042565.1, read on the forward strand.
AGGGGTATCAGTGAAACACTGTCCATTAGACTGCAGTTTCGATACTTCTGTTAGAATTTCTTCCTTGCTTACAGATACATATCGATTCTGTTAAAAAGACATTACAGTTATGATACATTGTGGTTATGATAAGACAGCATTACAAACAATAATTACAAAGACAAACGAATTACAAAAAAACAATTTAAAGATATAAACACATACCTTTCCAAACACTTTGAACCTGTAATGACCACAGATAAGGATATTTGATTAAAAAACGCAAGAAAAAACTAAATATGGCATCATTCTTTAAACAACAGTAATCAAGACATGAAATGACAACTAATGTTGGACAGTTATCTATTATGTATCCTCAGAGTTAACATTAAGTAATAACAATTATTTCTTTCTTTAATTCATCCTCTCTTCCTTCCTTTATTTGTTGTAACTGTTCCTTATTAATTTTGGATGATTGAGTGAGTGATAAGTTGACTTTCAGCTATAACCAAGTTACTCGACTGGCCGCAGTCCATTACTTGTCGTAATAAACCATGCATAAATAATCAAATTATCAGGTAATGTTTATTTCTTAATTCTCTATTAATGCTTTGCAGACGTTTGCAACACATACTTATACTGAAATTTGATGCATAAAGTTGTTCGCTTACCTGTAAACTTGTTTAGACATCTTTTGAGTCGGTCCAGCAATGCAAGCTGCCAGACTGTAGTTAGTAATTGTCGGCGTAGGTTTATTTACTTGCGTGAACTTTTAACCCACCCTCAAAGTAAGCTGCGATATAACGCCTCCAACTGGGCCAATAATGCAATTGGTCCTGTTACTGTATTGGCATACCTGTCAAATGTATGGGTCCATAACTTAAAAATGCTACAGTAAAAATGTATGAAAACTTAAATAGTAACAGTCAAGTGCCCTGGGAATAAGGCATCAGTGGAACTTTTAGCGCACCCTCAAAGGAAGCTGAGATATAGCACCTCCAATTGGGCCAATAATGCAATTTGTCCTGTTACTGTATTGGCATACCTGTCAAATGTATGGGTCCATAACTTAAAAATGCTACAGTAAAAATGTATGAAAACTTACATAGTAACAGTCAAGTGCCCTGGGAATAAGGCATCAGTGGAACTTTTAGCGCACCCTCAAAGGAAGCTGAGATATAGCACCTCCAATTGGGCCAATAATGCAATTTGTCCTGTTACTGTATTGTCATACCTTTCAAATTTATGGGTCCATAACATAAAAATGCTACAGTAAAAATATATGAAAATTTGCAATGAACAGGCAAGTGCCCTGGGAATAAGGCATAAGTGGAACTTTTAACGCACCCTCAAAGGCAGCTGAGATATAGCGCCTCCAATTGGGCCAATAATGCAATTTGTCCTGTTACTGTATTGGAATACCTGTCAAATGTATGGGTCCATAACTTAAAAATGCTACAGTAAAAATGTCTGAATATTTGCTTTGTAACAGTTAAGTGCCCGGGGAATAAGGCATCTGTTACGACACGTGGGGTAGAAGGAAGCAGGATGCACTTGCAGGGGAAATTGGTCAGTTTATTAGGCACAGTTCAAAAAATAAACGAACATAAACAACACCATCAAACATAAATCCATGAAAAAACAAAGGTAAAAGTAATCCAAAATGAAAATGTACTTCACAAAAGGCAGTTATCCAAAAACACAGGGGAAAAACACACGCGAGGCGAGAAAGGTGGTCTGGAAACCACGAATAATGAGCTACGGGAAAAATACGCTCAATCTAAACTAAGGCAAGAGTCAACTCATCTAATCTAAACTAATACTCCGCCCCAAAAGTGGAAACGGAGCGGCGTATTTAAACACACAGAAATCACATGTCCAAATCAATGACAGCTGAAACTCATAATACACAGAATGAATGAGCCGAACATGAACCAATAAGAATTACGGAGGCGGAGACATGACATAGACCAAAACATGAGCACATGGGGAAACACAGGAGGCGGAGACATGACATGAACGAAAACACAAACGCACATGGCAGAGGTAAACAAAACGTGAGTCCATGAATGAAGGGAAAAGTCCAACAGAGAGTTTTTGAATGGGCTGGAATGCGCGCAGTGGCATGCGGAAGTATGCCACTCGCTACACTTTGCCGCGTAGCGAGAGCAGGGGAGGAAACCTAACAGCATCAGTAGAATCTTTAACGCACCCTCACAGTAAGCTGAGATACAGCGCCTCCAATTGGGCCAATAATGCAATTTGTCCTGTTACTGTATTGGCATACCTGTCAAATGTATGGGTCCATAACTTAAAAATGCTAAGGTAAAAATGAGTGTCGCGTTTTTTAAGGGGGAACGGATAGCGTCAATAAGAAGCTGGATTCAGCCTCGTGCCATCCTCTTCCTCCAGACATTGGTTAATGGGTGTGTTATATGGTGGAACTGTTGGCACAATCACACCCTGCTGTAATAATGCTAGAATAGCATTATCCCTATATATATATAGTGTATCCCTTCCTCCTTTTCTGAGGACGGAGAGTATTGTTTACAAAACACAGGACGATTATGTTACACTTTAGCTTGATATGGTGTACATGTTACCTGTCCTACTTCAACCCCATAATGTGCCAGGTATGTTAGCAAGATCAGGATGAGGGATGCCACCATAGCTGTTAGATTCGGAAATTGGAGACAGACAACTGGGAACACACAACTTCAAAGCCCATCATTAAATGTGAGTGACATGCATCAGATCAAGGCCTAGTAAATTAAAAGGTGAGGTTTTAATGATTACAAATCGATATGTGAGAAAAACAGAATAATCATCAGGTGATTTACTGTAACACGCAATGGGGGTGCAAGTGGACACTGAACTGGAACCCCATCGATTCCCACAGATTTAATATATGATGCTGTGACTGCTCCTTCATTTACTTATCTTATAGCCCTGTGTTGATTTCCTTTCTTTCCCTACTTACTTTCCCCCTTGGTCACTCACTTCTTCTAGATTCCTAAACTGTGTTATACTTAATCTTTCTTTTCTTCAGTTAAAGGATATCTTTGCCCTAATAAATCCTCACTGTTAGAGTTTCCCTCGTTTTTGGAGTCGCTCGAACACTTCCGCGTTCCTCGCGCCGCATTGCTGAAAACAGCGCGAGCGCCATTCACAAAAACCCCGCTGGACTATGCATTCATGAACTCTCGTTTTGTTTATATCACCATGTGCTTGTGTTTTGGTTTACGTCATGTCTCCGCCTCCTTTATGTTTATTGGTTCTCTGGTTTGCGTCATGTCTCCACCCCTGCTCATTCATAGGTTTGCCGTTTATGGTTTAATGATTAATTTCAGGTGTTCAGTGTTTAACGTCGTTTGTCTTTGATTGTTCTGTGTATATAAACCTCATTCCGTTTTCGCTTCCTCGCGGAGTATTATCAATGAATGTAGCCAAGTAAAGAGAAGTAATTGTACATTCCTTTGTGTTTTTGTTTACCACGCGTTCCCTGGACTTTGGATTATTGCCTTGTCATTTTCTGGATTACTGCCTTGCGATTTTGTGGATTACTACCTTGTCATTTTGTGGATTACTGCCTTGCCATTTTATGAGTTACTGTGTACTGTGCTTTTGTATTGAGTTTATCCCTGTTCTTTTAGTTTTGACTATCCCTAATAAACTGACTGTTTCCCCTGCGCATGCATCCTGCCTCCCTCCATCTGTGTTACATAACAGAATACTCCGCCTAACATTGATGCAGCAGGGAAATCTTGGGCCGGCCATGCCAAATTTTTCGTTCCTCCCTTTGATTCAGTTTCCTTTGAACAATGGACTTTTATTAATGCTGTGGAGGCATATGATGGTTTCTCCATGTGGCCTCAGTGTTTTTTGTGGAAGGCCCAAATGTACTTTCTCAGTTTGGAGGATCCCATGCCCACCGAAGAACAGTGGTTGAGGTTCCACCTGTCCCGCCTGGTCGGTTCTGCTCGCCAGTGGGCGGAGCTTCACCTTGCCAGTAGGTCCACTAGGATATATTCGGTTTCCAGTTTTGTGGATCTACTGGTCCAGGTATTTGGGAGCCCCGAATTCATGCCCGACCTCAGGACCTTCTTGGGGAAGGACCGCCTGGGCAATCGGTCCAGCCAGTCGTTCCTGGAGTACTATGAGAGGAAGCAGGCTAATGTGGCAGCCTGCACCTCTCAGCCCCGGACCCAGGAGTGCGCAACCAAGGGCTGCACCTGACAAGCCAGCTTACAGTGCCCCACCTATTGAAAACAGGGAACAAGGAGCTACTACTTCTGCTCGCAGGCCTGCTTTAAGGACAGCTGACGAGTGCATAAGCGGCTCCATAGGCGGACACCCACAGAGCTCCAGCAGGAGGCACAGCAAGAGCTCTCCTCAGTAGAGCTGCCCCTGGAGGTTAACGTGGCAACCTCCAGCCCCGAGCTCCAGCAGGAGGCCCAGCAGGAGGTCTCCTCAGCAGAGCTGCCCCTGGAGGTTAACGTGGCAACCTCCAGCCCCGAGATCCAGCCGGAGGCCCATCATGAGGTCTCCTCAACAGAGCTGCCCCTGGAGGTTAATGTGGCAACCTCCAGCCCTGAGCTCCAGCCAGAGGCTCAGCAGGAGGTCTCCCCAGCTGAGAGCCACCTGGAGGTTAATGTGGCAATCTCCAGCCCCAAGCTCCAGCAGGAGGCCCAGCAGGAGGTCTCCTCAGCGGAGCTGCCCCTGGAGGTTAACGTGGCAACCTCCAGCCCCAAGCTCCAGCTGGAGACCCAGCAAGAGGTCTCCTCAGCGGAGCTGCCCCTGGAGGTTAACGTGGCAACCTCCAGCCCCGAGCTCCAGCCAGAGGCCCAACAGGAGGTCTCTCCAGTGGAGCACCCTCTGGAGGTTAACATGGCAACCTCCAGCCCCGAGCTCCAGCAGGAGGCCCAGCAGGAGGTCTCCTCAGTGGAGCTGCCCCTGGAGGTTAAAGTGGCAGCCTCCAGCCCCGAGCTCCAGCCGGAGGCCCATCAGGAGGTCTCCTCAGCGGAGCAGGCCCTGGAGGTTAATGTGGCAACCTCCAGCCCCGAGCTCCAGCCGGAGGCCCAGCAGGAGGTCTCCTCAGCGGAGTGGCCCCTGGAGGTTAACGTGGCTACCTCCAACGCTGAGCTCCAGCAGGAGGTCTCCCCAGCAGAGTGCCCTCCAGAGGTCCACGAGGGGACCTCCATTCCTGTCCTGTTCCTGTCGGGGGTTCACGAGGAGACCTCCGTTCCTGTCCTGCACCTGCCGGAGGTTCACGAGGAGACCTCCACTCCTGTCCTGCTCATGTCTGAGGTCCATGAGATGACCTCCTCTGAAGCCAAGTCCATGTCAGAGGTCCATGGGATGACTTCCTCCGAAGCCAATTCCATGTCAGAGGTCCATGGGATGACCTCCTCCGAAGCCAAGTCCATGTCTGAGGTCCACGGGATGACCTCCTTTCCAAGTCCAGATCCAGGTTTCTGTCCTGACCCATATCCTAGTCTATGTCTCAGTCCAGATCCATACCCTAAGCCAGAATCATGTTCCAGCCCATGCCTCAGTTCAGACCCAGAGTCACATCCAGAATCTAGTCTATCTCTCAGTCAAGGGCCCAGTCCTGTTTCTAATTTAGTTTCCAGTACAGGTTCAGATCCATTTCCCAATCCAGTTTCCAGTGTAGGTCTCAGTCCAGAATCCAGTCCAGAGTCCACCTCTGTTTCCACCTCGGTTTCCACCTCTGTTTCTAGCCAGGTTTCTAACTTCATTTCCAGTTCTATTTCTAGCTTAGCTCTCAGTCCAGTTGCTAGTTTTGTTGCAAATCCACTTTCCAGTTCAGGTTCTAGCTTTGTTTCCAGTTCAGTTCCCTGTCCTGTTCCCTGTCCTGTTCCCTGTCCTGTTCCAAGTCTGTCTCCAATCCAGGTGCCAAGTCTGATTCCAGTCCTGATTCCAGGCCAAGCTCCAAGCTAGGCACCAAGTCAAGCTTCAAGCCAAGCTCCAAGCCAAGCACCAAGTCAAGTTTCAAGCCAAGCACCAGGTCAAACACTGCTCCAAGCCAAGCACCAGGTCAAGCACAGCTCCAAGCTTCAAGTCAAGCAACAGGTCACGCATCACTCCAAGCTCCAAGTCAAGCACCAAGCCAAACACCAGGTCAAGCACAGCTCCAAGCTCCAAGCCTCGGGACACTGGACATCGCCAGCCTCTGGTCCTGGGGGGCAGATGTTAGGATCCTGCCCAGGGGCCCAGGTCCACCAGAGCGGTCAGAACTTTTGGCGCTTCGGGAGAAGTGCCTTTGGGGTGGGGTGGGGGGGGGGGGACGAGTTTCCCTCGTTTTTGGAGTCGCTCGAACACTTCCGCATTCCTCGCGCCGCGTTGCTGAAAACAGTGCGAGCTTCATTCACAAAAAACCCGCTGGACTATGCATTCATGAACTCTCGTTTTGTTTATATCACCATGTGCTTGTGTTTTGGTTTACGTCATGTCTCTGCCTCCTTTATGTTTATTGGTTCTCTGGTTTGTGTCATGTCTCTGCCCCTGCTCATTCATAGGTTTGCCGTTTATGGTTTAATGATAGTTTCAGGTGTTCAGTGTTTAATGTCTTTTGTCTTTGATTGTTCTGTGTATATAAACCTCATTCAGTTTCCGCTTCCTTGCGGAGTATTATCAATGAATGTACAGCCGTGGCCAAAAGTTTTGAGAATGACACAAATATTAATTTTCACAAAGTCTACTGCTTCAGTGTTTTTAGATCTTTTTGTCAGATGTTACTAACTGTTACTGAAGTATAATCACAAGCATTTCATAAGTGTCAATTGCTTTTATTGACAATTACATGAAGTTTATGCAAAGAGTCAATATTTGCAGTGTTGACCCTTCTTTTTCAAGACCTCTGCAATTCGCCCTGGCTTGCATAATCAATGCTTGGAGTTTGTCAGAGTTTGTGTGTTTTTGTTTGTCCACCCGCCTCTTGAGGATTGACCACAAATTCTCAATGGGATTAAGGTCTGGGGAGTTTCCTGGCCATGGACCCAAAATGTCGATGTTTTGTTCCCCGAGCCACTTCGTTATCACTTTTGCCTTGTGGCAAGGTGCCCCATCATGCTGGAAAAGGCATTGTTCATCACCAAACTGTTCTTGGATGGTTGGGAGAAGTTGCTCTCTGAGGATGTTTTTGTACCATTCTTTATTCATGGCTGTGTTCTTAGGCAAAATTGTGAGTGAGACCACTCCCTTGGCTGAGAAGCAACCCCACACATGAGTGGTCTTAGGATGCTTTACTGTTGGCATGACACAGGACTGATGGTAGCGCTCACCTTTTCTTCTCCGGACAAGCTTTTTTCCAGATGCCCCAAACAATCGGAAAGGGGATTCATCAGAGAAAATGACATTACCCCAGTCCTCAGCAGTCCAATCCCTGTACTTTTTGCAGAATAGCAGTCTGTCCCTGATGTTTTTCCTGGAGAGAAGTGGCTTCTTTGCTGCCCTTCTTGACACCAGGCCATCCTCCAAAAGTCTTCGCCTTACTGTGCGTGCAGACGCACTCACACCTGCCTGCTGCCATTCCTGAGCAAGCTCTGCACTGGTGGTGCCCCGATCCTGCAGCTAAATCAACTTTAGGAGACGGTCCTGGCGCTTGCTGGACTTTCTGAAGCCTTCTTCGCAACAGTTGAATCTCTCTCCTTGAAGGTCTTGATGATCCGATAAATGGTTGATTTAGGTGCAATCTTACTAGCAGCAATATCCTTGCCTGTGAATCCCTTTTTGTGCAAAGCAATGATGGCTGCACGTGTTTCCTTGCAGATAACCATAGTTAACAGAGGAAGAACAATAATTTCAAGCACCACCCTCCTTTTAAAGCTTCCAGTCTGTTATTCTAACTCAATCAGCATGACAGAGTGATCTCCAGCCTTGTCCTTGTTAACACTCTCACCTGTGTTAACGAGAGAATCACTGACATGATGTCAACTGGTCCTTTTGTGGAAGGGCTGAAATGCGGTGGACATGTTTTTTTGGGATTAAGTTCATTTTCATGGCAAAGAGGGACTTTGAAATTAATTGCAATTCATCTGATCACTCTTCATAACATTCTGGAGTATATGCAAATTGCCATCATAAAAACGGAGGCAGCAGACTTTGTAAAAATTAATATTTGTGTCATTCTCAAAACTTTTGGCCACGGCTGTAGCTAAGTAAAGATAAGTAATTGTACGTTCCGTTGCGTTTTTGTTTACCACGCGTTCCCTGGACTTTGGATTATTGCCTGGTCATTTTGTGGATTATTGCCTTGCGATTTTGTGGATTACTGCCTTGCTATTTTGTGAGTTACTGTGTACCGTGCTTTTGTATTGAGTTTATCCCTGTTCCTTTAGTTTTGACTATCCCTAATAAACTGACTATTTCCCCTGCGCATGCATCCTGCCTCCCTCCGTCTGTGTTGCATAACACTCATACTGATTCTCTTTCCAAAAATATGTTCTTAACCCTTTTCTGTTCCCTATACTCTTCTTGAATTTCCATACAATTCACAGGGTAAAAATGTACATGACTCACACTCCTTAATCTATTCTCCCCTGTTTCTTTGTCAGCATGCAACTCTGTGTAGGTCTCTCAATTTATTGTTGGAAGTCTAAAAATAGGCCTGAGTGAGTCCCCTTCTCTATACACTGCATGTAGGGTCATAAATACTTAATTTAGGGGATACAGATGTTTACGTCTAATTGACTTGTTGTACAATCTTTATCCACTCAAATTCTGGATCTCTTACTCTCTCCACCGTCACATAAACTACCACACAATCAGGCCGCCTCATTCTTAATCTTCTACTTCGCTTATGTTTAATGTTTTTATTAGCCGCACTAAGTAATCGTTCTCTTTCCTTTCTGTTAAGGTGATCTCTAACTCCTTCTTGAAATATCTGATTTTATCTTGCATCCATTCACTACTTAGTTTAATGTACTTCTATGATCAAAGGAATAACACCTCTCATAAAGGTGATGTCATCTAGTCTCATTTTTGTTTAATCTACCAAATTGAGTTCTAGTCTGATGTCTGCAAAAATAGAACTCCAAGTGACAAAGATTAATTCTTCTCCCTTCCTCAACTGCTTTTCTTAATATCCTTCTGGTGAATGGAAAAAATCCTCTATTGTGGGACTATTTGTGGTGTACTCTAACCTAATATGTTCCAGTCCCAGCTGTATTAATGAGTGATAATCCCAGTAATACGGAACTAAACAATAGAGTATATGAGGGTGAGATCCAGACATGTATTTACATTTCCCTAGTCTCTTTTATTCCACAAATTTAATTAATTACAACGTAATTTAATTAAAAAAGTGGAACTTTCATATAGTCTAGATTCATTACACATAAAGTGAAATATTTCAAGCCTTTTTTTTGTTTTAATCTTGATGATTACGGCTTACAGCTCATGGAAATGAGAGACTGGAAAAATCCAGTATCTCAAAAATATTAGAATAAAGAATTTATAATACAGCATTGTCGACCTGAGAAGAGCTCTAATCAGCTAATTAACTCCAAACACCTTTTTACTCAAAACACCGTTGCTTAGTGGTCCAAAGTCGTCTTTTCAGATGAAAGTAAATTTTGCATTTCATCTGGAAATCAAGGTCCCAGAGTCTGGAGGAAGAGTGGAGAGGAACAGAATACAAGTTGCTTGAAGTCCAGTGTGAAGGTTCCACAGTCACTGATGATTTGGGGTGCCATGTCATCTGCTGGTGTTGGTCCACTGTCTCTCGACTCAAGTCGAGAGTGAATGCAGCTGCCTACCAGGAGATTTTAGTGCACTTCATGCTTCCATCTGCTGACAAGCTTTATGGAGATGCTGATTTCCTTTTCCAGCAGGACTTGGCACCTGCCCACAGAGCCAAAACTACTAGTAATTGGTTTGCTGACTAGGCACATGCACACATAGACATCAAAGGGGGCTTGAGCACCTGTCCTTTTTCTTCCTCAAGAGAAAGTGCCCTTTTTTCTGGGGTATATTCCTGTTTGCACACAGCTTCCCAGTCAAACAAATATATTTATTGAATAAAAAATCAAAATATCAGGTCAGGAGATGAGACTTTGTTGAATACCGATGCCCCCCCCCCTCCCCCCCCCAATAAGGCTGCCTTAGGCTAAACTTAGTTAATACTAAAGAACACCATGGTCTCTGTGTGAACTGATTATTTTGTAGAAATCTGTTGAGTATGAAACAATTGCGTGAGTGTGAGGGAATTAAAGTAAATTGGTAAGGAATCCATTTGAGCCCCTGCCCTCCAAAACATCTGTGCACGTCCCTGCCTACAGAGGATTGTTTAATACAACATTTATACAGTGTTACTTTGGACTTTTATGGCTCTTTGTATTAATATTATATTGAATTGGGATGTCTGTCTGTCATGTACAATTAGGGGCCAGGGTGTAAGAGCCATTATGTTGTATTGAATGTCTGTTGTAATTCCATTGTGGAGTGTGTGTCTAATTAGTATATAGGTAGCCAGAGAGTAAGAGAAGGTAGGGGTGTAATGGAGGGAAGCACAACAATTTTTGACTGTGTCAGGACCTGTGCAAGCTTGTGGGTTTACTATGTGTTTGTGCATTGGAACTTTGAGTTTAAAATAACATCGAGCTTTGTGATAAATAAAGTTGATAAAAGCAGTACTAGATGGGAAGTGTGTCTGGTTTGGATCTCATGCGTCAGAAACAACCCTACAAGACCTCTGAGTGGCAAGATGGTCATTTGTCACTTCACCAAATATTGATTTGATGTAGATTTTTCTTCTGTTCACTCACTTTGCATTTTGTGCATTTTGTTAATTGATAAATATAAACTATTTTTATATACATGTCTATTTTTGAAAGCAATCTTACTTTACAGCATTTTTCACAACTGCCTAAAACTTTTGCACAGTACTGTATATAGTCTAATATACAATTAATAGTATTAGAGGTCAACCGATTGATCGATTTTGCCGATTAATTGGCACAAAAATCCACACCGATAGTTTTTCCCGGTTGCGCCCGTTGCAGGAGCGGCTGAGAAGGGTCATTATACAGTACGAAAGCAAAAGGCAAAATAAAAGCTGTCACTGATGCCTCGAGGTGTTTGTTTTGAGACTACACTCTGCATGGAGCGGGATACTTCAGATGTGAATTTAAATCATCGACAACAAAAAGTTATTGGAGTGTTACTTTTTGGTTCAGTTTGGATGTATATCTTTTATTTACTTTAATATTTATTAATAGTTTGCTTCTGGGTTGTCATGTCTTTGCCACATGTGTTTTGTTTTGGTTTCTGTCCTGTCTCTGCATATATTGTGATTGGTTGTTTCCCTCATGTGTCATTATGATTTTCAGCTGTTTCTATTTTCCCATTAATTAGTCTCTCTATTTATACCCTTGTGTTTCTGTTTTACGTCAAGAAGTATGCACTCAGCTTTGTCTAGTGCAACTGCACTTGCATCCATTTCAGGTTGCATTCGGTGACACTGCCCAACTTAGTTAATGATATCGGCTCAACCGCTAAATAGTACATTAATACTAGTATACAGATTTAAAAAAACAACAAAAAAAAACAAATATACTATGAATATTCTAAATGAGTTGTACTGTATCTTAACATAATATGTTATATATGCTGTATAACAGTAAATGAAATTTGTAATGCTTCCAATGATGAGGCAGAGGTGGGCTCAGAAATCGAGGGAGAGCACTGAGCATCATGAGCCAAATCAGACAGGTAGAGGTGAGAGGGTTGTACTGACTGATTGTAAAGGGACGTGCTACAAAGAGTGTGAAGATTTGTTATTCATTCTCTATATTAAGATAATGACACCGTCTCAGAGTCAACTCAAAAGAGTCAAAGTCAAGGTCTTGGAACTAAGCCAGAGACAGGACATGGTACCAAATAGAAAGGTTTTGCTGTGAAATGAACAGACAAAGATTAACATGTAAATAGTTTCTGTTATTATCAGCAATTAATTCTATCAAAACGGTTATCTACAATAAAGTCTCAACTTTATAAGAGTGTATGCTGTCTTCTCTTTTAATCAGATATTTGTAACAATAATTTGTAGTTACAAGTTTGTCATCCTGGCACATTTTTTATTTGTCTACCTGCCGCTCAATAAATTACGCTTTTATTGCATTTGCGTATGTCTCCATTCGCATTACAACTTCAGAGTGGTAACGGGTTGCATTGTATCACACAGCTTGAATTATTTTTGTATAAAAGCATGGTCTGTCTTGTTTGATTCTTTACTTATAATATGTGGACAGAGGGCTGGAATTGGAGCACATCATTCTGCAGGTTCTATAGTAAAACTAATAAAACTGGGCCACGGGAACGCCTCTGCACTGCTGAAGAAAGAGGAAGAGAAAGAGTGGTCATGTTCCATCTGTGCTGAACATCACAAGACCGAAGTGGGATTAGTTGAGTTGTGAAATGTAAAATGTGGTAGGAACAAAAAGCATTCATGATGCATTCAGATGGATTGCTTACCCAGATTGTCAGTGTAAGAACATGAGATTTGCATTTCTTTGAACCTGGTGCTGCAGCTCAGAACACACAGCAGAGTTACATGGCGCCTCATTTGATATGACGGCTTATTCTGATACGCCTTTCAACCATTCTGCACCACTGCCATCCCATATTTTACCTTTCTCCCCTGGCGATCTAAGCTTAAGTCTCCTTCCAAGAACTGTTCACCAGTTGTCAGGCACGAATGTGCCATTTGATTTGACACTTGTTACTTAAGCCAAGAATCATCAGCATGCTCACAGGAAGATGGAGTCAAACACTCAACCAAATGACTCAGCAAAGCATTAAGCATGATATAACAGCATGATATGCAAGTTCAGTGCAAAGAGATTATTTTCTTCAAATATCCCAGCTTTTTAGAAAGGTATGGCACCCATGGAGCAGAGAGGGTAAGGGTCTCAACATTGAGAGTTTGGCAGTGCTGGGATTTGATACATGATTGTAACTGGAGTGGGGGGAAGAGCAATGAAAGCATCACTTTCCAAGCGGTGATACTGTCCATATAAAGGAATTCCCTTTAGTTCCTTAGAGTCTCATTGTTTCTGGTATACCCTGTTATCAAGATTAGATTCATTATTATCAGAACTAAAGATACTTTAACTCTGGCGATGTAGAAGTTGTTTGCTTTTAGTCTAGCTTTGGAGGCAGAAAATCGAGAGAAATTGAGTTGGTTATGTAATTTGACAGTGGGCACAGTTGTTATGTGGGGTCACTTTGCTTACTGGTGAATATCGCAAAAATAGACATGTTGCAATATTGGCAATAAACTATTTTTACATTCAGCATCACTCACTACCAAGACAAACTTTTCACTGGCATTCCATGTTTCCTCCATAGTTGTTTACCTCCCTTGCTCGTATGAATGTGCAAATTGTTCAACTTTGGAAGCTTGCTTTGGGAAAAATTTTTAAACCTTTTTAAAATGAAACACTTCTATCAGAATCCCTTTTTAAATTAAGCTAGAATGAATGTGATTCTTACTGCAATCCTGAAGCAGCTCTCTTGGTGTTTCATTAATGCTGGTTCTTGGGTTGCTAGTGTTTTCGATTTTAAACTTGTGTTAAGGACCAGTTCTTATTTCTCTCCAGCTGAGGTTTTCACTCACAGCAGACACTTTGCAGCTCAAATCCAAACAAAACTGTATATAAAGTGGCCACTCCCAGGTTTTTAGGCAATTGTAATTACCAAAATGCGTATGGGTTTGTGCTGTATAATGAAATCCAGCTCTCTTTTTAGCCATTTAAAAAAGCAATAAAATCTAATGGAGAAGGCATGATTGTATAAGAGAGTAAATGCCCATTGAAATTGAAATTTATTTTTATTTATTTATTTTTTTTGTAAGCTGTATGACTGGCTGTAGATATTTGGACCTTTATAGCTACAGCTATAAACAGATCACTTATGGTGCTGATGATGAAGATGAGCATGTGGACATAATCGCTTAACATTTTATATTTATATATTCGCATCAATGTGCTTGTTCTTATATGTTATTGTTTCTGTAGTAACAAATAACACAGACAAACATGCCACATAAATGAATTTAAAAGCCGTGTGTAACTGCTTTCTGTACGGAGATGTTTGTTTAACAATTATGGAAGGAGTCTCCAGGGTCCAGGAATAAAAACGTTCGGGATGTGCTCTTATAGGAAAATAATCCACTTGTTGGTGGTAACCGTGACTAGGAACCTCTCTCTCTCTCTCTCTCTCTCTCTCTCTCTCTCTCTCTTTCCCCTGTTTTTGCTATGTTGACGACACCCACAAGAGGGCACTCAGACACATCTCCTTCTTCGACTACAAATAGATGACCTAGGACAACTATGTTGAGACGTTTGAATTTCCAGCATCAGCTCTTCAACTTCCACGAAACACACACACACACACACACACACACACACACACACACACACACACACACACACACACACACACACATTTAATGCATACTACAATTACGGGCTTTTGTTTCATGATTGTTAGCTTAATGCATGGTTAATGAGTTCTAGCTAGAGTTTTATTATTTTAATATTATTTTTAGTCACATGTTATGATCAAGTTCAGATAAGAACTGACATAGAGAAGTGTATATGACTCATATTTATACATTAAAGGCTGGACATGTTTCTAGATATTATAGATTTATGCATACACACACACACACAGAATGCACATTTTCATCACAAGCTAACTACACTGCACTGATGACTGCTGGATCCCCACATCAGAACCAAGTATTCGGTATTAGATCATGTGACTTTTCCCCAGTAACTGATTTACCATTTTATGTGGTTGCAAGTAATGATCAATAAGAGGATTTCAGCTAACGCTAATCTAAAAGCTTTCAAATAGTTAGACATTAGATATTATACAAACTGTGACTAGATATTCTGTCTTTCTTTACTTCTGTTGCGCTTTTGCACATTCTGTTGTCAGCAGTTTCAGTTAACACATTAAATGAAGTGTTAAATAGCACACAGCAAGTGTTAAAGAGCAGCACTTGGCTAAAGGTTACCTATGGAGTAGGTAATTAATAAGCTGCAGAAACTTCATATTACAGCTAAAAGAGCTTTGTCCAGTGTACAGAGTTTGTGGTACCTTTGTGTTTCTAAACTGTTTTTTGGCATTAGTAACATTAGTCACATATTTTTACTAAAGGGTAAGCCGTAATACAAATAGCATTCTACAGCTGATATTAAAACACACACTCACACACACACACACACTTTTCCTGTTGCAGGCATGCACCCATGGCCGTATACACAATTCCATCACAGTCTGATTACACCCTTGGTAAATATGAGCAAAGAAGGCTGTGAAAACTTGTCTTTATTGTTTAACCTTTTGATATTTTGTTTAAAAAAATTCACAAAAATATTCTGCTCTCATGGATATCAAACAATTGCAAACTCACTAAAAAAAGACAAATTTTTCACTGGCACTCCATGTTTCCTCCATAGTTGTTTACCTCCCTTGCTCGTATGAATGTGCAACTTGTTCAACTTTGGAAGCTTGCTTTGGGAAAAAAAAAGCAACATCCCTTTTTAAAACCTTTTTAAAATGAAACACTTCTATCAGAATCCCTTTTTAAATTAAGCTAGAATGAATGCGATTCTTACTGCAATCCTAATGCAGCCCTCTTGATGTTTCGTTAATGCCGGTTCTTGGGTTGCTAGTGTTTTCAGTTTTAACCTTGAAATTTATTTTTATTCTATTCTATTTTATCTGTGACTAGTTGTTCTGTCTTTCTTTACTTCTGTTCCGCTTTTGCACATTTTGGTGTCAGCAGTTTCAGTTAACACATTAAATGTGTTAAAGAGCAGCACTGGGCTAAAGAAAGAAACTAATTAAAGAAAGAAAGAAAGAAAGAAAGAAAGAAAGAAAGAAAGAAAGAAAGAAAGAAAGAAAGAAAGCACAATAATAAAATTAATAAGCTGCAGAAACTTCATATTACAACTAAAAGAGCTTTGTCCAGTGTACAGAGTTTGTGTGGTACCTTTGTGTTTGCAAACTGTTTTTTGGCATTAGTAACATTAGTCACATTTTTTTTTTAACATTAGTCACATATTTAGGGTGAGCCATAATACAAATGGCATTCTACAGCTGATATTAAAACACACACTCACACACACGCACACTTTTGCAGGCATGCACCCATGACCGAATACACAATTCCATCACAGTCTGATTACACCAAATATTATATACAGTCCCCTCCACTAACACCCTTGGTAAATAAGAGCAAAAAAGGCTGTGAAAAAAAAAAATATATATATATATATATATATATATATATATACACACAGTATCTCACAAAAGTGAGTACACCCCTCACATTTTTGTAAATATTTTATTATATATTTTCATGGGACAGCACTGACGAAATGACACTTTGCTACAATGTAAAGTAGTGAGTGTACAGCTTGTATAACAGTGTAAATTTGCTGAACCCTCAAAATAACTCAACACACAGCCATTAATGTCTAAACCTCTGGCAACAAAAGTGAGTACACCCCTAAGTGAAAATGTCCAAATTACTATTTCAACTGTTTTTGTTTGATTTGCTCATTGCAAACAGCTGAAAGTCTGTAAATTTTGACAATAAACGTATATATATATATATATATATAAGCAGTACAATATATATATAGGCAGTTGTGAAAAGATGCTGTAAAGTAAGAATGCTTTCAAAAATAGACGTCAATTGTTTATATTTATCAATTAACAAAATGCAAAGTGAGTGAACAGAAGAAAAATGTACATCAAATCAATATTTGGTGTGACCACACTTTGCCTTCAAAACAGCATCAATTCTTCTAGGTACACTTGCACAAAGTCAGGGATTTTGTAGGCATATAGTCAGGTGTATGAGTATCATTAGCACCTGTTTAGTATAATTGTTTAATCAATTGAATATGTAGGTTGAAACACAACCATTAACTGAAACAGAAACAGCTGTGTAGGAGGAATAAAACTGGGTGAGGAACAGCCAAATTCAGCTAACAAGCTGAGGTTGCTGAAAACTGTTTACTGTCAAAAGTCTTACTTCCCTTTGCAATCGGAAGATTTCCAACAGTGCCATCAGCTCAGACCTGCCAGAAACCAGTGGGAGCCTGGTACACCCATCTACTGTCTGGTCAGAAGTCTGGGCAGAAGAAATCTGGTCAGAAGTGGCCTTCATGGACGACTCGCGGCCAAAAAGCCATACCTCTGATGATGAAACAAGGTCAAGCAACTCAACTATGCATGAAAACACAGGAACTGGGGTGCAGAAAAATGACATCAGGTGCTCTGGCCTGATGAGTCAAAATTTGTTTGGCTGTAGCAGAAGGCAGTTTGTTTGCCGAAGGGCTGAAGAGTGGTACACGAATAAGTGTCTGCAGGCAACAGTGAAGCATGGTGGAGGTTCCTTGCAAGTTTGGGGCTGCATTTCTGCAAATGGAGTTGGGAATTTGGTCAGAATTAATGGTCTCCTCAGTGCTCAGAAGTACAGGCAGATACTTATCCATCATGCAATACCATCAGGGAGGCATCTGATTGGCCCCAAATTTATTCTGCAGCATGACAATGACCCCAAAACATACAGTGAAAGTCATTAAGAACTATCTTCAGCATAAAGAAGAACAAGGAGTCCTGGAAGTGATGGTATGGCCCCCACAGATCCCTGATTTCAACATTATCAAGTTTGTCTGGGATTACACGAAGGAAGAGAAGCAACTGAGGCTGCCTAAATCCACAGAAGAACTGTGATTAGTTATCCAAGATGTTTGGGCCAAACTACCTACCGAGTTCTTTCAAAAACTGTTTGCAAGTGTACCTAGAAGAATTGATGAATTGATGCTGTTTTGATGGCAAAGGGTTGTCACACCAAATATTGATTTGATGTAGATTTTTCTTCTGTTCACTCACTTTGCATTTTGTTAATTGATAAATATAAATTATTAATGTCTATTTTTGAAAGCATTCTTACTTACAGTACTGTGTGTGTGTGTCTGTGTGTGTGTCTGTGTATATATTACACTGTATATTTCTTCATACAGTCCTAGAGGATTCAAACCGAGTGTAAAAATGACCTGTCTGTCTGTACACAGGTCTCAAATGGTGGTCCGCGGTCCAAAAGAATGGCTAAAGAAGAATAAAGTTAATGTTTTGGAATGGCCAGTTCAAAGCCCTCACCTTAATCCAATAGAAGTTGACGGACCTGAAGCAAGCAGTTCATTGAGGAAACCCACCAACATCCCAGAGTTGAAGCTGTTCTGTACTGAGGAATGGGCTAAAATTCCTCTAGGACTGATCAACAGTTACCGGAAATGTTTAGTTGCAGCTGCACAAGGGCAGTATGCCAGATACTGAAAGTAAAGGTTCACATACTTTTGCCACTCACCAATATGTAATATTGGATCATTTTCCTCAGCAAATAAATGACCAAATATAATTTTTTTGTCTCGTTTGTTTAATTGGGTTCTCTTTATCTACTTTTAGGACTTGTGTGAAAATCTGATGATGTTTTTAGGTCATATTTATGCAGAAATATAGAAAATTAAGTGGACCTTTTAAATTTCTATACTATTCCTTTGCCATGCTCTGATGTTTATTGTTTATTTTTCACATTTATATGTACCATCTTGTCAGTTTATATTTGTTTATTTCTTATCTATTTCAATCTTACACATCTAAAAGTTCTGCATTTTCCAACAACTCGCACACGGTTGTTGGAAATAGCCATAAGATGATCATTCATTTACAACACATTATACAGTGTGTATAGAAAAGAATCACCCCCCTTTAAAATAATCATATTTTGTTGCTTTTCAGCCTGAAATGAAAATGGACACAGTTTTTGTTTTATCCAGCTATATTTACTCAGTGCAACTTATAACATCCAACATATAACACCAACATGTCAGAAAAAAATAAAACAGTAAAAAAACAGAGTTGGAAAAAGGATCACCCCCCATTTTGTTGAACCACCTTTTGCTTTAATTACAGCCTTTAGTCTGTTGGGAAATGTCTCTACTAACTTTGCACATCTAGACTTTGCAATATTTGCCCACTCTTCTTTGCAGAACTGCTCAAGTTCAGTTAAATTTGATGGTGACTGTTTGTGGATTGCAGTCTTCAAGTCATTCCACAGATTTCAAATGGGGTTTAAGTCTGGGCTCTGACTAGGCCATGCAAGGACAATCACCTTTTTCTCCTTCAACCACTGTGTGGTCAGTTTTGCTGTGTGCTTTGGGTCATTGTCATGTTGGAAGGTAAACCTTCTTCCCACTGACAACGTTCTGGCAGAGGGCAACAGATTTTCCTCAAGAATTTGACAGTATTTTGCCCCATACATTTTCCTTCTATCCTGACAAGTGCTCCAGTCCCTGCTGCAGAGAAACACCCCCATAACAGGATATTACCACCTCCATGCTTTACTGTAGGTATGGTGTTATTTGGATGGTGAGCTGTATTGGATTTCCACCAGACATATCGTTTGGTGTTGAGGCCAAATAATTCAATTTTAGTCTCATCTGACCATAACACCTTTTTCCATGTGGCCTCAGAATCTTCAAGGTGCATTTTGGCAAAGCTCAGCCATGACTGCATGTGGCCTTTCTTGAGGAGTGGCTTTTTTCTTGCAACCTTCCCATACAAGCCACATTTGTGGAGAATTTGTGATATTGTTGTCACATGCACACAATGACCACTCTTTGACATAAATTCCTGCAACTGTTTCAGAGTTGCTGTAGGCCTCTTTGTAGCCTCTCTGACCAGTTTCCTCCTGGCTATTTCATCTAGTTTGGAGCGACGTCCTAATCCAGGAAGGGTCTGTATTTTACCAAATACCTTCCACTTCTTAATAATAGACTTCACTGTGCTTCTAGGCATTGGTAAAGCCTTTGAATTTTTTTTGTATCCATCTCCTGACTTGTGCCTGTCCACAGTTTTATCCCGGAGATCTTTTGACAGTGCATTGCCACCCATAGTTGATTGTTTGCTTCAGTTGCACTAGCAAGGACTGAAATGCTCCAGGAAAGCTCTTTTCATGCTGGGCTAATCAAAATGACCACAGCTGATCACAGTTGAAAGTCAAATGGCTTTGTGTGTCATTGAGAAGGTGATTAGCTACACCTGATTGAGTTCACAAGTCATTTTTAGGAGGGGGGGGTGATCCTTTTTCCAACTCAGTGATTCTGTTTTTTAATTTTAAAAATTTTTTTCTGACATGTTGGTGTTATATCTTTCACTTGGATGTTATAAGTTGCACTGAGTAAATACAGCTCTATAAAACAAAAACTGTGTCCATCTTCATTTCAGGCTAAAAAGCCACAAAAAGTGATTATTTTAAATGGGGGTGATTCTTTTCTATACCCACTGTATATCTGCTCAGAAGTATTTTCAGAATGTGTGCAATGTTTTTTTTGTCATTTTACCATAAGGCTAACACTGCAAAATTGTGTCGGCAAGTTAGTGGTTTAGCGCTAATAAAACATCGGCCTCTCTAAATGTGCTTTGGAGGTCTGTGGTGAAAGACAGGAAAAGACCCCCACCCCCCCTTATTGACTGCTACACAGCCAGCACAAGCACAAGATATTTTTTTCACTAAACCATATATATTTAGTATATATTCATAAGTATTATTAAATATTATTAATTGTTAATAAGGAGTATTGCAGACAGAGAATTTACCCTCTGTTATGGTATTATGGTATTATAGTTGTCAACTTATTCTGTGAATTTTACTCTAAATCCTGTCTCAGTTAGTAATGGGAATACCGATGCATTTTTGGTGAGATCATTTGACTCAGCTTACCAATAAGAATCCACTCTTTTGGCTCCTAATTTGCTCATTTTCTTTTTTATTTTCTCTTTTTGTCTCAAAATCAGACTTTGCTATATTTTGACCTGTGACTGATCTTTCTTGCATTTTTATTTCTTTTGCACCACACTTTATAAAACATATTTAAATAATTGAAAAAAAAGGCAAAGCATTACAAATATGCTTTATGCACCCCTGCATTACAGTTACTGTGCTGGTGTGTCTGTGCTTCATTTCCATTTATCTTGATAACTTCTGCTAATGCACGTGACTACATGCAGTACATCTTCACCAAGCAGCAGTGCAGCAAATCCTCCCTGTCACACTGCCTCAAACACACAGCTGAGAGTCAAACACGCATCATAACACAATCATAGGGTTGCTAGTGTTTTCAGTTTTAACCTTGAAATTTATTTTTATTCTATTCTATTTTATCTGTGACTAGTTGTTCTGTCTTTCTTTACTTCTGTTCCGCTTTTGCACATTTTGGTGTCAGCAGTTTCAGTTAACACATTAAATGTGTTAAAGAGCAGCACTGGGCTAAAGAAAGAAACTAATTAAAGAAAGAAAGAAAGAAAGAAAGAAAGAAAGAAAGAAAGAAAGAAAGAAAGAAAGCACAATAATAAAATTAATAAGCTGCAGAAACTTCATATTACAACTAAAAGAGCTTTGTCCAGTGTACAGAGTTTGTGTGGTACCTTTGTGTTTGCAAACTGTTTTTTGGCATTAGTAACATTAGTCACATTTTTTTTTTAACATTAGTCACATATTTAGGGTGAGCCATAATACAAATGGCATTCTACAGCTGATATTAAAACACACACTCACACACACGCACACTTTTGCAGGCATGCACCCATGACCGAATACACAATTCCATCACAGTCTGATTAGACCAAATATTATATACAGTCCCCTCCACTAACACCCTTGGTAAATAAGAGCAAAAAAGGCTGTGAAAAAAAAAAAATATATATATATATATATATATATACACACAGTATCTCACAAAAGTGAGTACACCCCTCACATTTTTGTAAATATTTTATTATATATTTTCATGGGACAGCACTGACGAAATGACACTTTGCTACAATGTAAAGTAGTGAGTGTACAGCTTGTATAACAGTGTAAATTTGCTGAACCCTCAAAATAACTCAACACACAGCCATTAATGTCTAAACCTCTGGCAACAAAAGTGAGTACACCCCTAAGTGAAAATGTCCAAATTACTATTTCAACTGTTTTTGTTTGATTTGCTCATTGCAAACAGCTGAAAGTCTGTAAATTTTGACAATAAACGTATATATATATATATATATATATATATATATATATATATATATATATATATATATATATATATATATATATATATATATATATATATATATATATATATATATATATATATAAGCAGTACAATATATATATAGGCAGTTGTGAAAAGATGCTGTAAAGTAAGAATGCTTTCAAAAATAGACGTCAATTGTTTATATTTATCAATTAACAAAATGCAAAGTGAGTGAACAGAAGAAAAATGTACATCAAATCAATATTTGGTGTGACCACACTTTGCCTTCAAAACAGCATCAATTCTTCTAGGTACACTTGCACAAAGTCAGGGATTTTGTAGGCATATAGTCAGGTGTATGAGTATCATTAGCACCTGTTTAGTATAATTGTTTAATCAATTGAATATGTAGGTTGAAACACAACCATTAACTGAAACAGAAACAGCTGTGTAGGAGGAATAAAACTGGGTGAGGAACAGCCAAATTCAGCTAACAAGCTGAGGTTGCTGAAAACTGTTTACTGTCAAAAGTCTTACTTCCCTTTGCAATCGGAAGATTTCCAACAGTGCCATCAGCTCAGACCTGCCAGAAACCAGTGGGAGCCTGGTACACCCATCTACTGTCTGGTCAGAAGTCTGGGCAGAAGAAATCTGGTCAGAAGTGGCCTTCATGGACGACTCGCGGCCAAAAAGCCATACCTCTGATGATGAAACAAGGTCAAGCAACTCAACTATGCATGAAAACACAGGAACTGGGGTGCAGAAAAATGACATCAGGTGCTCTGGCCTGATGAGTCAAAATTTGTTTGGCTGTAGCAGAAGGCAGTTTGTTTGCCGAAGGGCTGAAGAGTGGTACACGAATAAGTGTCTGCAGGCAACAGTGAAGCATGGTGGAGGTTCCTTGCAAGTTTGGGGCTGCATTTCTGCAAATGGAGTTGGGAATTTGGTCAGAATTAATGGTCTCCTCAGTGCTCAGAAGTACAGGCAGATACTTATCCATCATGCAATACCATCAGGGAGGCATCTGATTGGCCCCAAATTTATTCTGCAGCATGACAATGACCCCAAAACATACAGTGAAAGTCATTAAGAACTATCTTCAGCATAAAGAAGAACAAGGAGTCCTGGAAGTGATGGTATGGCCCCCACAGATCCCTGATTTCAACATTATCAAGTTTGTCTGGGATTACACGAAGGAAGAGAAGCAACTGAGGCTGCCTAAATCCACAGAAGAACTGTGATTAGTTATCCAAGATGTTTGGGCCAAACTACCTACCGAGTTCTTTCAAAAACTGTTTGCAAGTGTACCTAGAAGAATTGATGAATTGATGCTGTTTTGATGGCAAAGGGTTGTCACACCAAATATTGATTTGATGTAGATTTTTCTTCTGTTCACTCACTTTGCATTTTGTTAATTGATAAATATAAATTATTAATGTCTATTTTTGAAAGCATTCTTACTTACAGTACTGTGTGTGTGTGTCTGTGTGTGTGTCTGTGTATATATTACACTGTATATTTCTTCATACAGTCCTAGAGGATTCAAACCGAGTGTAAAAATGACCTGTCTGTCTGTACACAGGTCTCAAATGGTGGTCCGCGGTCCAAAAGAATGGCTAAAGAAGAATAAAGTTAATGTTTTGGAATGGCCAGTTCAAAGCCCTCACCTTAATCCAATAGAAGTTGACGGACCTGAAGCAAGCAGTTCATTGAGGAAACCCACCAACATCCCAGAGTTGAAGCTGTTCTGTACTGAGGAATGGGCTAAAATTCCTCTAGGACTGATCAACAGTTACCGGAAATGTTTAGTTGCAGCTGCACAAGGGCAGTATGCCAGATACTGAAAGTAAAGGTTCACATACTTTTGCCACTCACCAATATGTAATATTGGATCATTTTCCTCAGCAAATAAATGACCAAATATAATTTTTTTGTCTCGTTTGTTTAATTGGGTTCTCTTTATCTACTTTTAGGACTTGTGTGAAAATCTGATGATGTTTTTAGGTCATATTTATGCAGAAATATAGAAAATTAAGTGGACCTTTTAAATTTCTATACTATTCCTTTGCCATGCTCTGATGTTTATTGTTTATTTTTCACATTTATATGTACCATCTTGTCAGTTTATATTTGTTTATTTCTTATCTATTTCAATCTTACACATCTAAAAGTTCTGCATTTTCCAACAACTCGCACACGGTTGTTGGAAATAGCCATAAGATGATCATTCATTTACAACACATTATACAGTGTGTATAGAAAAGAATCACCCCCCTTTAAAATAATCATATTTTGTTGCTTTTCAGCCTGAAATGAAAATGGACACAGTTTTTGTTTTATCCAGCTATATTTACTCAGTGCAACTTATAACATCCAACATATAACACCAACATGTCAGAAAAAAATAAAACAGTAAAAAAACAGAGTTGGAAAAAGGATCACCCCCCATTTTGTTGAACCACCTTTTGCTTTAATTACAGCCTTTAGTCTGTTGGGAAATGTCTCTACTAACTTTGCACATCTAGACTTTGCAATATTTGCCCACTCTTCTTTGCAGAACTGCTCAAGTTCAGTTAAATTTGATGGTGACTGTTTGTGGATTGCAGTCTTCAAGTCATTCCACAGATTTCAAATGGGGTTTAAGTCTGGGCTCTGACTAGGCCATGCAAGGACAATCACCTTTTTCTCCTTCAACCACTGTGTGGTCAGTTTTGCTGTGTGCTTTGGGTCATTGTCATGTTGGAAGGTAAACCTTCTTCCCACTGACAACGTTCTGGCAGAGGGCAACAGATTTTCCTCAAGAATTTGACAGTATTTTGCCCCATACATTTTCCTTCTATCCTGACAAGTGCTCCAGTCCCTGCTGCAGAGAAACACCCCCATAACAGGATATTACCACCTCCATGCTTTACTGTAGGTATGGTGTTATTTGGATGGTGAGCTGTATTGGATTTCCACCAGACATATCGTTTGGTGTTGAGGCCAAATAATTCAATTTTAGTCTCATCTGACCATAACACCTTTTTCCATGTGGCCTCAGAATCTTCAAGGTGCATTTTGGCAAAGCTCAGCCATGACTGCATGTGGCCTTTCTTGAGGAGTGGCTTTTTTCTTGCAACCTTCCCATACAAGCCACATTTGTGGAGAATTTGTGATATTGTTGTCACATGCACACAATGACCACTCTTTGACATAAATTCCTGCAACTGTTTCAGAGTTGCTGTAGGCCTCTTTGTAGCCTCTCTGACCAGTTTCCTCCTGGCTATTTCATCTAGTTTGGAGCGACGTCCTAATCCAGGAAGGGTCTGTATTTTACCAAATACCTTCCACTTCTTAATAATAGACTTCACTGTGCTTCTAGGCATTGGTAAAGCCTTTGAATTTTTTTTGTATCCATCTCCTGACTTGTGCCTGTCCACAGTTTTATCCCGGAGATCTTTTGACAGTGCATTGCCACCCATAGTTGATTGTTTGCTTCAGTTGCACTAGCAAGGACTGAAATGCTCCAGGAAAGCTCTTTTCATGCTGGGCTAATCAAAATGACCACAGCTGATCACAGTTGAAAGTCAAATGGCTTTGTGTGTCATTGAGAAGGTGATTAGCTACACCTGATTGAGTTCACAAGTCATTTTTAGGAGGGGGGGTGATCCTTTTTCCAACTCAGTGATTCTGTTTTTTAATTTTAAAAATTTTTTTCTGACATGTTGGTGTTATATCTTTCACTTGGATGTTATAAGTTGCACTGAGTAAATACAGCTCTATAAAACAAAAACTGTGTCCATCTTCATTTCAGGCTAAAAAGCCACAAAATGTGATTATTTTAAATGGGGGTGATTCTTTTCTATACCCACTGTATATCTGCTCAGAAGTATTTTCAGAATGTGTGCAATGTTTTTTTTGTCATTTTACCATAAGGCTAACACTGCAAAATTGTGTCGGCAAGTTAGTGGTTTAGCGCTAATAAAACATCGGCCTCTCTAAATGTGCTTTGGAGGTCTGTGGTGAAAGACAGGAAAAGACCCCCACCCCCCCTTATTGACTGCTACACAGCCAGCACAAGCACAAGATATTTTTTTCACTAAACCATATATATTTAGTATATATTCATAAGTATTATTAAATATTATTAATTGTTAATAAGGAGTATTGCAGACAGAGAATTTACCCTCTGTTATGGTATTATGGTATTATAGTTGTCAACTTATTCTGTGAATTTTACTCTAAATCCTGTCTCAGTTAGTAATGGGAATACCGATGCATTTTTGGTGAGATCATTTGACTCAGCTTACCAATAAGAATCCACTCTTTTGGCTCCTAATTTGCTCATTTTCTTTTTTATTTTCTCTTTTTGTCTCAAAATCAGACTTTGCTATATTTTGACCTGTGACTGATCTTTCTTGCATTTTTATTTCTTTTGCACCACACTTTATAAAACATATTTAAATAATTGAAAAAAAAGGCAAAGCATTACAAATATGCTTTATGCACCCCTGCATTACAGTTACTGTGCTGGTGTGTCTGTGCTTCATTTCCATTTATCTTGATAACTTCTGCTAATGCACGTGACTACATGCAGTACATCTTCACCAAGCAGCAGTGCAGCAAATCCTCCCTGTCACACTGCCTCAAACACACAGCTGAGAGTCAAACACGCATCATAACACAATCATACACTCTAATTTTGACAGTTGCATTTTGACTAAACTATGCAGCAAGAATAACAATTTTTTTTAAATTAAAGGAAAGGAAAAATGTCTCGTATAAGTGTGTCAACACTCAGCGTTCCCTTAAAAGAGTCGACTTGTTTGCAAATGACACATCACTAACCCAAGTTTAACCATTTAAGGAGAAATCAGGTTGGAAAGATTTTGTGTGACATCTCAGATCAAATCCTTCCTTCATTATTATTATTATTATTATTATTATTATTATTATTATTATTATTAGTGGTAGTAGTAAGTAGTAGTATTAATAGTAATAGCATGTGAATGTGTGACATCTGTAGGCAACTTGTGTCTTAACTCGTTCCCTCCATCTTAAGGGGCTACTTATACGCTGGCCTGGAGTTCGGAGCGGAGTGTTACTGTGGCCACAGGATCCAGAACAGAACATGTCAGAACATGTCAGACAACGAGTGTAACATGCAGAGTAAGGGTGAGAAGAGTAAGCTGTGTGGAGGAGCCAACCGCCTGTCCATCTACAGACTGGAACTGAGCCAGGAGTCAGCACAGAGATGTGAGCAATTACCCACACACACACACACACACACACAGACACACGTTAGTTGCATTAGGAGGCGACATTGTTGTGTGTGTTGTGATAGGAAGAGATATTGTTGTGTGTTAACTAACCATCAACAAAATCTATGATGGGGTAAATAAAGTAATGTGAAAAAAACAGACTATGGCACCCTTGTACTCTCACCCAGGGAATTTGGGTCTATAGGGAAAAGGCATACAGGCTTGTTACACCTAGAAAGCAAAGAGACGTGTTTCACATGACATAACAAAATAATAATACTGGTAAAACACATTGGGCTTAATAGTGTATGCTTTTAACAATTTTAAGTTTCGGGTACGGAGGAACCAGAAGGGAGGCAGGCTTAATCCATCTTGTACACTTTTATTTCTTTCTTTTTCGTTCGGTTTGTGGGTTTTTCTTTTATTTCCCCAAACACACACACACACACACATGCACACACACATGTGGCTCTGTGCCGGCGTCTCTTTCTCTCTCTCTCTCGAGGCGCGTGTCTCTCCTCCTTTTCTCTTCTTCCCCTCACTGCAACACAGAACACTCGTTAGTCTCATTTCCTACAGGTGTGTAAACCTTACCACTCGCTTTCTCCGGCTCCGCCCTCCATACACAACTGGTGCTTGACCACGCCCCCGCCTCCACATACCCCCACCACCCGACTCAGGCCGGGGAGCCATCCAGCCTGCCGCCAACTCCCCCCCCCCTTGCCGAGAGAGGAAGTCTGCCACAGCCATCTGCGCCCCCGGTCTGTGGATCACCTCAAACTTAAAAGGCTGAAGTGCCAGGTACCAATGAGTGATCCACGCGTTGGCATCTTTCATGCGGTGGAGCCACTGGAGCCGGGCATGATCCGAACAGAGGGTGAAGGCCCGTCCCAGCAGATAGTAGAGGAGGGTGAGGACCGCCCACTTGATGGCCAGGCACTCTTTCTCGATTGTGCTGTACTTTGTCTCCCGTACCGAGAGCTTGCGGCTGATGTACAGCACGGGGCGCTCCACCCCCTCCACCACCTGGGACAGCACGGCCCCCAGCCCCCTGTCCGATGTATCTGTCTGCAAAACAAAAGGGAGAGAGAAGTCAGGAGAATGTAAAAGTGGTCTGCCACACAGTGCAGCTTTTACCTGAGTGAAAGCCTGTTGGCATGGCTCCGTCCACTGGACCGGGTCTGGTGCCCCCTTTTTAGTGAGATCAGTCAGCGGGCTGGTGACGTCCGAATAATTAGGCACAAACCTACGATAATCACCTCCTTTTTGGTCTTGGGCCTTGGGCAGGTCGCAATCGCTGCTGTCTTATCAATTTGGGGATGCACCTGTCCATGGCCCAAGTGGAAGCCCAGATACTGTACTTCCACCCATCCAATCGCGCACTTCTTTGGGTTGGCTGTGAGTCCCTCAGCGACCTCAGCACTGCCCTTAAGTGCTGCATGTGTCACTGCCAGTCATTACTGTATATAATAATGTCGTCTAAATAGGCATATGCAGCGTGTGGATGGAGTATTCGGTCCCTGAGCCACTGGAACGTCGCGGGAGCCCTGAACAACCCAAAAGGAAGGGTCACGAATTGGTGTAAGCCAAACGGGGTGGAAAAGGCCATTTTTTCCTGGGACATTGGAGTCAAGGGATCTGCCAATATCCCTTTGTCAAATCCAGTGTCGAATAAAAGCGAGCCACGCCCAACCGATTGAGCAGTTCGTCAATCCGAGGCATTGGATATGCGTCAAATTTAGACACAACGTTGACTTTTCTAAAGTCCACACAAAACCGGACCGTCCCGTCGACCTTGGGAACCAAGACCACCAGGCTGCTCCAGTCACTGTGAGACTCATCGATTACTCCCATTTTGAGCATGGCCTTAAGTTCATCCCAGACAACATTTTTTTTGTGTTCCGGGAGCCAATAGGGGGGCTGCGAACCATCACCCCTGGGGCTGTCTCAATGTGGTGCTCTATGAGGTTAGTGTGGCTGGGGAGAGGCGAGAACACGTCAGAAAACTCTGCTTGTAGGTTTTAATGTCTGTAATTTGGGCTGGGGAGAGGTGGTCCCCGCACGGCACCGGGGGGGGGATTGACTTATCAATTTTACATCTACCTCCGGTCCTAGCTCCTCCCTTTCATGAACTACCATCGTCAACGCTACAGATGCCATCTCCCTCCATAGTTTTAGCAGGTTGAGATGATAAATCTGCCACGCCCCACCTCTATCCGTTCACCTTACCTCATAGTCGACATCCCCGACTTGCCGTGTGAACTCAAAGGGTCCTTGCCACTTGGCAAGTAATTTGGAGCTCGACGTGGGTAGTAACACGACCACTTTATCTCCCGGCGTGAACTTGCGTAGCCGTGCACCCCTGTTATACAGCCAGGACTGACGTTCTTGTGCCTGTAGCAAATTCTCCTGAGTTATGTGACTTAATGTGTGGAGTTTTGCTCTCAGGTCCAAAACGTACTGAATTTCATTCTTGCTGGTTGAAGGCCCCTCCTCCCAATTTTCCCGTATGATGTCAAGTAATCCATACAATAATTAAAATGGAGAGAACCCCGTGGAGGCTTGCGGGACCTCTCGTACTGCAAATAACAGGGGCTCTAGCCACTTATCCCAATTCCGTGTATCTTCCTGCACAAACTTACAAATTATATTTTTAAGCGTTTGATTAAAGCGCTCCACCAGCCCATCGGTTTGCAGATGATAAACGCTGGTGCAAATCGCTTTAATCCCCAAAAATTTGTACAGCTCGTGCAGGGTGCGTGACATAAAAGATGTGCCCTGATCAGTTAGGATCTCTTTCGGGATCCCAACCCGGGAGATAACACGGAAGAGTGCATCCGCAACATTCCTCGCAGAGATATTGCATAGAGGCACCACTTCCGGGTACCGCATTGCGTAGTCCACTAATACTAACACAAAGCGATACCCTCGTGCAGATCGGTCTAATGGCCCGACGAGGTCCATGCCAATTCTCTCGAAGGGGACCTCAATTAACGGGAGTGGGCGCAATGGCGCTTTAGGGGTGTCTGGTGGATTCACCAGCTGGCATTCACGGCACGCCGCGCACCACCGGCGAACGTCACCACGAATGCCCGGCCCATAGAAGTGAGCCAAGAGCCGACCTAATGTTTTCGCCTGCCCTAAGTGCCCCGCCATAGGGTTATAATGCCTGGAATAATAATTCCCGACGGTTCTTCGGAACCAACAATTGGGTCACATTTTCCTGCGTCTGAGTGTCCTGCGTCACTCTATAAATCCTATCTTTAATAATCGCGAAGTAGGGGTGGGAGAGCGCAACATTGGGCTGGATCGGCTGACCATCGATTACTCTCACTTGATCAAAGGCGTGCGTCAGGGTTTCATCGCGCGACTGCTCCAAGGGAAAATCCCCAAGGGGAATCCCTGCTAAGAGGGGGGGAGAACCACTCCCCCCACTCTCATTGTCATGCTGATGTGGAGCTGTCATCGACGGCCCTGGCACCGCCTCTCCCGCTAAGGCTGCGCACATTCCATACCACCTCTCCCTAATGCAGGACCCATCCACAAACATTTCTCTCACTAATAAACGAAACCCCGGCCAATTAGTTCCCAAAATTAGTGGATGGGTGAGACGGGGACTAACCACTGCCTCACCTATATTTTTTTTCCCTTGAAATTTGATGACAATGGGCACTAGTGGGTACTCGTGAATATCCCCGTGCACACACCTCACCTTCTCCAAACGTGCATTTTCCAATGCCTCCCCTTGAACCAAGCCTTGGTGAATTGAGGTCTGATTGCATCCTGAATCCACCAAGGCTTGGTATGTACCCCCCTGAACACTCCCTGGAATGTGCTATGTCCCTGCTTGATCGGGGGCTGCCTGCAGCACGTCGGGGAGCCAGACCATCGCTCCCACCTCCATGACGGGGCACTGGTCCTGGAAATGCC
This sequence comes from Cranoglanis bouderius, assembly GCA_023630585.1. Taxonomy (NCBI): domain Eukaryota; kingdom Metazoa; phylum Chordata; class Actinopteri; order Siluriformes; family Cranoglanididae; genus Cranoglanis; species Cranoglanis bouderius. The sequence goes on from CM042565.1 coordinate 4,086,327, forward strand.
CCAGCTCCCCGCAATGCCAGCACGCCGACCCAGGCATCCCTCCTGCACCGGCAGCTCTAGATTCACCCACCTGAGGAGCAGAAGAGACAGAAACAGGGAGAGTGGAGGGAGTGGGAAGGGGAGGGGGAAAGGAACAGGTGTGGGGCATGGGTCGGGGTGGACCCAGCCCGTGTCTCTGGGGTGTAGGGACAGGAAAAGGATGAGGAGAGGCACGAGGTCTAGAGAGAGAGAGAGAGAGGAAGAAGGGTGGGGCTCGCCTGCCCCTGGATATGCCGCCAGGTGATCCTCTGCCAGCTGAACCGCCTCATCCAGCGACGCGGGACGATGGCACTGAACCCACTCCGCCGTCCTGTTGGGAAGCCAGGTGATGAACTGCTCCAGCATCACCAGGTCGATCACTTCCTCCAAGTCGCGCTCCTCAGCCAACAACCACCTCTTCTGGGCGAAGGCGAACGGACGGCCAAGCTCAGCGAAGGTCAGTGCTCTGAAGCGCTGACGGTGCTCTTCGGGGGTCCTCCCGACCCGCTGCAGAATCGCCCACTTCAGGTCCGGGTATTCCAGCATGCTAGCAATGGGCAGCTGCTGGACCGCAAGCTGCGCCTCGCCCAACAGGAGTGGCATCAGGCGCCCACTGACCCTCAGGCCAGCCCCATGCCCGCGCAGAGCGCTCATACAGCTCCAGGAATGCCTCTGGGTCGTCCTGTGGTCCCAGCTTTGTCAGCGCGACGTGGGGCAGAGCAGTGGGTGCGGCTGCTGCAGGGCCGGCGGCTGGAATCCCGGACTGCTGCACCAGGTCCTGGAGCACCCGGCGGTCCTCGGCCTGGGCGTCGAGGAGGTCCTTAAACCGCTTCTCCTGGTCGCGTTGTAGCTGCAGGAGGGTCTGGTGTTGGGTCTGGTGGAGGTTGGCCAGCTGGGTGATGAGGTCGGCCAGAGGTGAGCCTTCCATGGCGGCGATTTCCTCTTGGAATCCTGGGTTTCGGCACCAGTGTAACAATTTTCAGGTTCGGGTACGGAGGAACCAGAAGGGAGGCAGGCTTAATCCAACTTGTACACTTTTATTTCTTTCCTTTTCGTTCGGTTTGTGGGTTTTTCTTTTATTTCCCCAAACACACACACCCCCACACGCACGCACACATGTGGCTCTGTGCCGGCGTCTCTTTCTCTCTCTCTCTCGAGGCGCGTGTCTCTCCTCCTTTTCTCTTCTTCCCCTCACTGCAACACAGAACACTCGTTAGTCTCATTTCCTACAGGTGTGTAAACCTTACCACTCGCTTTCTCCGGCTCCGCCCTCCATACACATCCGGTGCTCGACCACGCCCCCACCTCCACAATGCTGTAGTAAATGTTCCTAAATATATACTGTAACAAATTGCAATTTCATCAGAAAATATTAACTATATACCTTAAGTTTATTCTCCCCTTTTTATATTGACTCAAACATTAAGCAACAACCAGTTTACATCTACACACACACACACACACACACACACACACACACACACACACACAGATCACCACTAATAACCAAAGGGAAGAAGAAAAATATAGGGCAAAGCAGGAGGGTGATAGAGAACCTGGGGTATTCACTTGCCCAGTAACCCAAAACCCCCCAAAAATATTTTTAAAAATCATGCAATAAACCCAATTGAATGCTGGTCACCAGGAGGAGGAACACCTCTAGGCTAAGCTACCAGCTTCAATTTAACAACATTTTTATTAAAGGGGGAAACAGGAATCCAGAAATAAACAGACGCTCACAAAACAAAATAACTTAAAACCAAAAGTGCATCCAACCCAAAGAAAACAGGAAATAAAATAAGTAAAGAAATCCTAAGCAATAATGGAACAAACTCACACCATAACATGAACAGAAAATTACACACATAACGGGACATGTGCTTGATGCAGATTTAAGGAACATGATGCACTAATAAAAAGAAACAGAAAACGTCTGGGTTACGCATGTAACCCTGTTCCCTGAGAAGGGAATGAGTCGTTGCATGAGCTTCACGCTGTGGGAAGTGCCTTCGTGCACAACTGGAATCTGTAGTCAGAAATTACAGATGCACTTTTGGTTACTGGCTGTGGTAAGGTGATGTGGCAATTAAGCGCGTCGCGTGATATAAATACGGCACTTGTGAACCATGCCGTCAGCCTCTATTATCTGAAGCGAAGATACAATTCACAGGCATGCCCCAGTATGACAAAGCTACGCAATGGTTTGTTCCTTTCTCAGGGAACAGGGTTACATGTGTAACCCAGACGTTCCCTTGTTAAGGGAACTCAAAGTTGCATGAGCGTCACGCTGTGGGAACGAGTATACCCACTCTGTCATACTGAGGGTATGGCCTGTCACAGAGGCTCCATCAATAGAGGCGTGGCTGGCTGAAATGGAGGCCATGGAGACCCTAATTATAGAGGGAGCCAACCTTCCTGAGAAACGTTTCTGTTAGAATTCCAGGACTGTAGCTATTGTGCAGTTCACTGGGTCACACTGACATTCATAGCATTTAACATGATCTCTACAGTCTTGGTTGAGAGACTGGAATCTATGAGCTGGTGACCCTCAGGGGCCAGAATCACAGTTTCCATAGTTCCGGCCGAGGGTGATAAATCAACCCCTATGACTTGAGACAATAGATCCCTTTTGTCTCTAACTGCATGTGCAAGCGTTTTATTTCTCTTCTTTTTCCATTATCTTTGAAACAAACCCGCAGTGGACAGATTGTATATATGTTTGTGTTGTGATTGTGTTTCAGATGGGAGTGCCATCTTTAAAGTCTGTTTCAGGAGACCAGACAACATCACACTAGCACTTCCTGCTGCTGCTGTCATTCAGAACATGTCCGTGGACAAGTGTGTAAGTGTGTTCTCACATCAGCAATTTAGCTTGGTTGTGTGTATATGAGTGTAATATTTCTCGTAGTGGTTTTTATTTGTGCCAAATGTGTAATCACTGGAAATCAGTGAGCAGAAAAAACACTAGGGGACATGTCAAATGAGAAAAATATATGAGAAAAATATGTGTTTTTGAGGCACTGCCACTGTGGGCATGTGGTGTACGTATATATAAGCTGTTGTTATAGGTCACTAAAACATTATGTGACAAATACAGCTGACTAAGGAACACAACGGACTCAGGGTGAGATTGCACGTGAGCTTTAGTTGAAGACTCGTACCACAAAAAAGAAAAGCTGCTCTACACTTCATGTCCTGTTCCTAAACACACTTTAGCTCAGACAGACAGACAGAGAGAGAGAGAGAGAGAGAGAGAGAGAGAGAGAGAGAGAGAGAGAGAGCGCTTATTAATATTGCAGGAAACGTGGTTACACGTGCAGCATTAATCATCCATATACCACCCACACTTCCATATACACATACACTTCCTTTTACCTAGTAAGAGAAAGAACCTCACTTGAAGTTATTACTGAAGATGGTTGAGTAATATCCTGATGTTCCTTTTTAACACATGAGTACAGGATAAAAGCTTCTCAGAATTAAGACAACTTGCTAAAAGGCCAGGCTTTTATAGCCTTTTATATAAACTTTTTTAGCTGAAAGAGCTAAACGATCCAGAATATTTTACTCTACATGGTTCATTTTAGCCCTAGGATTAGAGTTACCATAAAAGTTACTTTGATGTGGAGGACAAATGGCCAGATTTGTAAAAAAAAAAAAAAAAAAAGAAAAGAAAGAAAGAAAGAACCAGCCAAATGCCCCCATAATTGTTTTTTCTAATATCAATACTCATACTAAAACCTATGAGCCAATGTCAATACTCATCCAAATTCGAAGGTTTTTTCTTTAAAAGCTTTAAAATTATATATTTATATAAAATTGTTTATTAAATATATAGGCATAAAATGAACCACGTAGGGTAAAATGTTCTGAATCTTTTAGTTCTTTTTTGAGATACTGTGTCCTATAACAGCTGAGCCTTTTAACAATCTCTTGAACTTTTAGAAGCTCTTACCCTGAACTTCCCCTCATGTGGAAGAAAAGAAGGAACATCAAGATATTACTCAATCTTTAGTAACCATTTTCTCCAGATCGGGTTCTTTCTCTATCTATGTATAAGGAAGTGTACGTGAGAGCATTTTATGTGTGGAATTAGTCCAGATTTGACATGACACTTTTAGTATTTATAAGTCTATTCATTAACTCAGAAACTGTTAATGAAACACTGGGGTTTTTGTTGTGAACATTTCAGGTATGTTTAAGAGAAAGGTCATAAATAAGTGGTCGATCAGCAGAAGTGGGAAGTTTTAAAGCATCTATACTTAACTTACCTAATACCAATTACTATAATCTACCTTATCTGAAAAGTTTTTTTTTTTATTTATTCAAAACTGCAAAAGAGCCAGCTGTGGTTACTATGGTTAAGATCGAGGTTTTTATGTGTGGTGAAATCCCCAGTTTTGAAGTAACACTTACAGTCAAAGAAAAATATGTGATCTATAGTGAACTATAGCCGTAGAAAAGTTAAGTGGCTCATAGCAGGCTGAACGAGCACTTTCTGCCCAGTGAAATTAAAACTCCCTCTTTTTTTTCCAGAAGTGCATTATGAAATATCACGCTTCTGGTAAAAACCATACATTTATAACCCTGCGACATCTGATTATTTGGCCATCATGGGGAATGAACAGTACAGGTATTTGGCTATGCCAAGGTGGAGATGTCGCTTGCAAGCTACCTCTCTCCATCGACGGCAGGGAAGGCCACCTTGGTGTTGGTTGGCAAAGCCTATGCAGCGACGGGTCTCGCTTGTGGGCCACTGCATACAAGGGCAGTGTAATGGATTGGAGGCTCCATCCACAAATGGTGGAGTCCATATGGTGGAGGTTCGGCCAAGTGGAGCTGGATGTGTTTACCTCCGAGGAGATGACACACCGCCCACTGTGGTTCACCCTCACTCCTCCCGCACCATTACGGCTGGACGCCATGACACACATGTGGCTGAGGTCACGTCTGCATGCCTTTCCCACAGGCTCTAGCAAGAGTTCGCCAAGATCGTGTTACGTCTGCTGCTAGTAGCATCGGATTGGCCAGCTTGAATTTGGTTCTTGGAGATATCTCTGCTGGACGGCACTCCCTGGGAGATTCCTGTTTGTAGGGATCTATTGTCTCAAGCCAGAGGGTTGTAGATGATTCCTAAATACCTATGTCTGCTGCCCAGCTGCTAGTGTTGCAGTAGTGGAAGCAATCTCTATTGCTTATGAGGTGCACGGTCTCGCTATGCCTCTGGGCATGGGGCTCATTCCACTAGGGAGGTCGCCTCCTCAAAGGCTTTATCTAAGTGGTCACTTCAGATAATAGAGGCTGACAGCGTGGTACATAGGTGCCGATCTTATATTATGCGACGTGCTTAATTGCCACATCACCTGACCATGGCAGGCCTATAAATAGATGCGTAACCTACATGTTTTTGTGCATAGTTGAGTCGCTTGGCCTTGTTTCCACGTCAGAGGTATGGCTTTTTGGCCACAAGTCTTCCATGAAGGCCACTTCTGACCAGAATTCTCCTGAGCTGATGGCCCTGCTGGACATCTTCTGATTGTGAATAATAATAATTTTGACTGCAACTGTAAATTATTAAAATTACATGCTTCAAACCGATTGCCAACTTACTGCCTAATTATTTTGTTATTAGATCTCCATCATTTGCCAGTGTTTTGCTTCCTATTTTCATCTTCTTCTTGTTTTTCTTCTTTCTTTTCTGGTTTCCAAAAAAGTTATCTTCTTTTTGAAAAGTACAAAATAAAATTGCACAAGTCCCACATGTGTGTGAGACTGGGCCCCTTTAGGGGGATTCCTCGTATAGCATTGTACATTACCCATTGGTGGATTTTGGGGCGAGTTATGTATTTTGAGTGTTGATGTTTTCATGGACTTAGTGTCGGCCTTTAGGGCGCCCCTCAAAACTCATATCAAAACATATTATGTCTGCCATTTGTAATTTGTCTGAGGCAACGATAGAATAAATAAGTTTTGCAGAATCGATTAACACTAATAGTGATGTAATTTTGTTATGATGTAATTTTAAATACTACCTCACTACTAGCTACCATCATACTGCTTGGCTATTCATGGGTAGTTTAGGGCAGTGGTGTTAAACTCTTTTGGGGCTTGCCTACAGTTGTGTGTCTTTCCTATACCATTTCTAACCAAATTTAGTCCAGGACTTTTCCACCACCATCAGTAAAACACCAACTGAATGAAAATCTTTAAGAAGAATGGAGTTCCTCGCTCCAGTACAGTTCCAGAGACTTGTCAAATGCCAAAGAGCACCGAAGCTGTTTTGTTTTGTCTTGGGCTTACTAAGATTTTTAGGTTTTATTATGTTGTTTTTTTTCCCTATTTGTCACCCATCTGTAGGTAAACAATTCATTTTAAATCTTCTTGTTGGATGTTGGTGTTACGATGTCGGGAGAAGGCTGGACACAGTTGCGGTGAAAAGCTTCGACACTTTATTCAGCATACATATGAAAAGGAAACAGGGCAAACAACAGGTTTTTAGAAGGCTTCGAGTCTTCGCTGGATATAGAAGCAGAGCTTGTACACACTCTCAAAAGTATTAGCGCTAGCAGTACAAAAAACACACACTAAACCACGGAAGGAAAAAACGAACAAAAACAGCATCCAGCAATGAACCTTCACAACAAAAGAGTGGTAATAACAAAAGGTGTGCAAACTACTAGCGCTAACAGAAAATCAAACACTTGTGCAAGTAACCCTATCACAGAGATGTGTAAAATAGGAAGAGGGCTAGAGCGGAAATCGGAATCCAGGGTACTTAGCTGAATGTCAAATGCCGTGAACATCAGTCCAGAGTTTAATCGCTCGGCACAGTGAGATTCGGGAGGAAACGGACATTCGACATAAGGAAGTGGTTTGGGAACCACAAACACGGAGCTTCGGACATCTAAATTAGAACAACGGAATCAAGAACTACGGAAATCGGAATCCGCGCTACGGAACTAGAAACATTTCTATACTTCAAAGTGAAACTCCGTTAAACTGAACTACAAACTAATAATCCGCCCCGAGTGGAAGAAAACAGGGCTTTTTAAACACACAGAAAACATACATGAAATCAAAGGCACCTGGAAATGATAATCACATAACATGGAGAACCAATACGAAATAAGGAGGCGGGGACAGAGACATGACGCAAGACAATAACAAAAGCGCACATGGCCGAGGTAAACAAAACGAGAGTCCTTCTGAATGGAGCTGGAATGCGGAAGTAAGCTACTCCATTCGCTGCGAGAGAGGGAACATAACAGAGCCCCCCCCTTAAGGCGCGGCTCCCGAAGCGCCGCAAGCTTTGTCCGTTGTGGCGGACCCGGACCCCTGGGCAAGATTAGCACATCTGCCCCCCTGGAACCGAGGCTGGTGCAATTTAATGTCCCGCAGCCAGAGTCGACCGGGTCGTGACGAGGACTTGGACGAGGACTTGGACGAGGACTTGGACGAGGACTTGGACGAGGACTTGGACGAGGACTTGGACGAGGACTCATGCTCGGCCTGGATCGTGGAGTAGCGCGTGACCTGATGCTCGGCCTGGATCGTGGAGTAGCGCGTGACCTGATGCTCGGCCTGGATCGTGGAGTAGCGCGTGACCTGATGCTTGGCCTGGATCGTGGAGTAGCGCGTGACCTGATGCTCGGCCTGGATCGTGGAGTAGCGCGTGACCTGATGCTCGGCCTGGGTCTCGGGGTTGCGCGTGACCTGGTGCTGGACCCGGGTCTCGGGGTTGCGCGTGACCTGGTGCTGGACCCGGATCTCCGAGCTGCGCGTGACCTGGTGCTGGACCCGGATCTCCGAGCTGCGCGTGACCTGGTGCTCTGCCTGGAACCTGCTTCAGCTCCTGGATTAGAGATAGTGGAGTGAGTAGGGTAGGAAACAGAGGAGGAGATAGTGGAGTGAGTTGGGTTGGAAATAGTGGAGGAGACAGGGCTGGGGACGGAGGAGGAGACAGGGCTGGGGACGGAGGAGGAGACAGGGCTGGGGACGGAGGAGGAGACAGGGCTGGGGACGGAGGAGGAGACAGGGCTGGGGACGGAGGAGGAGACAGGGCTGGGGACGGAGGAGTGAGCTGGGTTATGAGTGGAGCTGGGAGTGAAAACACCCTCTGCACTGAGGAGGAGGGCTAACACCCATCCCGAAATTAAACCCATGTAGCCCTCATAAAAATCAAAAACTGGACTTGGGAAATGATTGGAAATGGGGCTTGGAACCGGATTGAGAACGGGGCTTGGAGCCGGACTGGGAGCAGGATTGAGAACCGGAGTAGGAACCGGATTGGGAGCCAGGGTGAGAACTGGATTGGGAGCAGGACTGAGAACTGGATTGGGAGCAGGATTGAGAACCGGAGTAGGACCCGGATTGGGAGCAGGGCTAAGAACAGGATCGGGAACCGGAGTAGGAACCGGACTGGGAACAGGATCGGGAACCAGAGTAGGAACCGGACTGGGAACAGGATCGGGAACCAGAGTAGGAACCGGACTGGGAACAGGATCGGGAACCAGAGTAGGAACCGGACTGGGAACAGGATCGGGAACCAGAGTAGGAACCGGACTGGGAACAGGATCGGGAACCAGAGTAGGAACCGGACTGGGAACAGGATCGAGGACTGGATTGGGAGCAGGACTGAGAACAGGATTGGGAACCGGAGTAGGAACCAGACTGGGGACCAGGGTGAGAACTGGATTGAGAGCAGGAGTGATATCTGGACATGGGCTTGGAGTGGAGGTTTCTTCTAGAACCTCTGAGACGAGCAGGCCAGGAGAGGTTTCCTCTCTATTCGCTGGCTGCTGCTTGGGGCTGGAGGTCACCTGGTTAACCTCCAGTTGCAGCTCCGCTGGGGAGACCTCCTGCTGGGTCTCTTGCTGGAGCTCGGGGCTGGAGGTCGCCATGTTAACCTCCAGTTGCAGCTCTGCTGGGGAGACCTCCTGCTGGGTCTCCTGCTGGAGCTCGGGGCTGGAGGTCGCCTGGTTAACCTCCAGTTGCAGCTCCGCTGAGAAGACCTCCTGCTGGGTCTCCTGCTGGAGCTCGGGGCTGGAGGTCGCCAAGTTAACCTCCAGTTGCAGCTCTGCTGAGAAGACCTCCTGCTGGGTCTCCTGCTGGAGCTCGGGACTGGAGGTCGCCTGGTTAACCTCCAGTTGCAGCTCTGCTGAGAAGACCTCCTGCTGGGTCTCCTGCTGGAGCTCGGGGCTGGAGGTCGCCAGGTTAACCTCCAGTTGCAGCTCTGCTGAGAAGACCTCCTGCTGGGTCTCCTGCTGGAGCTCGGGGCTGGAGGTCGCCTGGTTAACCTCCAGTTGCAGCTCTGCTGAGAAGACCTCCTGCTGGGTCTCCTGCTGGAGCTCGGAGCTGGAGGTCGCCAGGTTAACCTCCAGTTGCAGCTCTGCTGAGAAGACCTCCTGCTGGGTCTCCTGCTGGAGCGCGGGGCTGGAGGTCGCCAGGTTAACCTCCAGTTGCAGCTCTGCTGAGAAGACCTCCTGCTGGGTCTCCTGCTGGAGCTCGGGGCTGGAGGTCGCCTGGTTAACCTCCAGTTGCAGCTCTGCTGAGAAGACCTCCTGCTGGGTCTCCTGCTGGAGCTCGGGGCTGGAGGTCGCCTGGTTAACCTCCAGTTGCAGCTCTGCTGAGAAGACCTCCTGCTTGGTCTCCTGCTGGAGCTCGGGGCTGGAGGTCGCCTGGTTAACCTCCAGTTGCAGCTCTGCTGAGAAGACCTCCTGCTTGGTCTCCTGCTGGAGCCCTGAGGGTGCCCGCTGGTGGAGCCGCTTGTGCACCCGCCAGCTGCCCTTGAAACAGTTTTGGGAGCAGAAGAAGCTGCTCCTTAATCCCTGGTTCCTGCAGGTGGGGCACTGCAGGACGGCCGGGCGGGTGCATCCCTCGGTGGAACACTCCTGGTTTTGGGGGTCTGAGGAGCAGGCCGCCACGTTAGCCCGCTTACCCCCATAATATTCCAGGAATGAGCGGTTAGGTCGGTCGCCCAGACGGTCCTTCCCCAAAAAGGTCCTGAGGTCGGGTTGGAAGTCTGGGCTTCCGAACACCTGAACCAGTAGATCCACAAAGCCCAAAACTGTTTTGAACTTCATGGATCCACTGGCAAGGTGAAGCTCTGCCCATTGGCGAGCAGAGCCGACCAAACGAGAGAGGAGGAACCTCACCCACTGTTCCTCGTCGGGCTTGGGGTCCTCCAAACTCAGGAAATAAATTTGTGCCTGCAAACAGAAACACTGTGGCCAGGTGGAAAAGCCATCAAACTCATCGGGGGGATAAACAAACGTCCATTGGGGAAAAAAAATTGAATTGTTTGCAGGCATTTTAACTGTGGCGTGGCGTGGCATGGCGTGGTGTGGCATGGCGCGGCGTGCCCTTACTTTTCCCGCTGCATCCATCTTTTGGGCGGATTATTCTGTTACGATGTTGGGAGAAGGCTGGACACAGTTGCGGTGAAAAGCTTCGACACTTTATTCAGCATACATATGAAATGGAAACAGGGCAAACAACAGGTTTTTAGAAGGCTTCGAGTCTTCGCTGGATATAGAAGCAGAGCTTGTACACACTCTCAAAAGTATTAGCGCTAGCAGTACAAAAAACACACACTAAACCACGGAAGGAAAAAACGAACAAAAACAGCATCCAGCAATGAACCTTCACAACAAAAGAGTGGTAATAACAAAAGGTGTGCAAACTACTAGCGCTAACAGAAAATCAAACACTTGTGCAAGTAACCCTATCACAGAGATGTGTAAAATAGGAAGAGGGCTAGAGCGGAAATCGGAATCCAGGGTACTTAGCTGAATGTCAAATGCCGTGAACATCAGTCCAGAGTTTAATCGCTCGGCACAGTGAGATTCGGGAGGAAACGGACATTCGACATAAGGAAGTGGTTTGGGAACCACAAACACGGAGCTTCGGACATCTAAATTAGAACAACGGAATCAAGAACTACGGAAATCGGAATCCGCGCTACGGAACTAGAAACATTTCTATACTTCAAAGTGAAACTCCGTTAAACTGAACTACAAACTAATAATCCGCCCCGAGTGGAAGAAAACAGGGCTTTTTAAACACACAGAAAACATACATGAAATCAAAGGCACCTGGAAATGATAATCACATAACATGGAGAACCAATACGAAATAAGGAGGCGGGGACAGAGACATGACGCAAGACAATAACAAAAGCGCACATGGCCGAGGTAAACAAAACGAGAGTCCTTCTGAATGGAGCTGGAATGCGGAAGTAAGCTACTCCATTCGCTGCGAGAGAGGGAACATAACAGTTGGTTTGCTCAGTAAATGTAAGTGGTCATTTATGAAAGGGAAATTGTTTATGTGAAGGAAAATAAGGGTAAATAAATGTGTGTAGTAAATAAGGGTAGGGCTACCAATAATTCATGAATGATGATGGAATATTAAAGAGACAGACTATTAAAGTTAAATCTATCAGTCATGGGGAAATCACCTTGCCTGCATATTTACACATCTAATAATATCTCACACACATCTCATTTTAATACAACTGAGCCATTGAAGGTTTAAGAGCCTTGCACAAGGGCCCAGCAGTGGCAGCTTGACAGTGTTGGGATTTGAACTCACTGATGTATTGATTCAAATCATTTAATTGTTACACTTTTACCTCTTACCTGAATACTGAACCCAGCCCTATGAAACATATTCCACATGTCACATGTTCAGTAGGAAGGTGCATCATTCAAATTTCCTGAAGATCATACGAAGAAGAAAATTTGCTCTCTCATTCTTTTTTAAATAATTTTTTTTTTAAGTACCATACAGTTCCCCAAATTACTGATTGAAAATACGTTATTAAAATTCATTATGAAAATTCATTAGAACTGCAGCCCCCTTTTTTTTCTTTAATATGTTGTGAAATATTTGCAGTTTCTGCAATGTGTAAGATATTGTACTTCACACATAGATGCCAAAATTTTATTTTCATATGCATGCTGATGGGGTCACGAATGAGGTCTTCAGCATGTTTTTATGTTTTGATATACTCAGTAACTATGTGTATGGTAAATTTAAATTATATGGTAAACTTTATTTCCCACCATTTCTGAATACCTTTATTTATCATAAGAGCTTTATCATAAGCTTTGTATTGTTAGTTGCATAATAACTTGATTTCAACTGCAGTACTGGTTTAAGTAATCTGGTAGTTTTGTTTCAAAATGACCTCAGGAGGGAAATCTTTCTGGAAATAACCCTAGCAGCACTGGGCTTCTTTCGTAAAACTTGTGTCTGTATATTATATCTGGGTGATTCCATGATTGGGGTTCCATTTGTGCCCCACAGATATTACATTTTCTAATATGTATGTAAAGTAAAGGTAAAAGCCATTTTAAACACAGGTAAAGTGTCCTTCACAACAAAGGTTCCTGTTTTCGTGATGCAGGCGTTGCGGCATTGCCATGAAATTGGGTCTCAGCCATTAATTGGAAAGGTAGGTAGGGCAAGGGTATGAGGGCGTCATCAGTGTCGTGTCCCAGGTGGCACAATGAAGGTAATAGTCGCTACCTGCCCTGAACAGTACTCAGGGGGTACGGTGTTGTTTGAGCCACTTGATGCTGGCCTCCCGGCTGGCCTACTGGCCTCACCTGCTTTAGTGCCAGTGATTCGAGGTACGGTCTACATACCAGTTGTTAATGTAGGAGTTTTAGATGCAGTACTTTACCCAAACACCTTGTTAGGCACCCTTTATGGCGTGTATGTCATTAGCTTACCTCCAGGGGTGACCGAAGTGAAGGAGGTGGTCGTTATGGTGGGTTCCCAAGGTTGTGTGGTAGAACCCTCAGTGCAGGAGCAGATAGAATCTGTTGATTTATCTGCTTTGGGAATGGAAGAGCAAGGTAAGGTTAGGACCTTGTTACGGCGCTACCAGTCTGTGTTCTCAGAGCATGACAGTGATCTAGGGTGTACTAACCTGATATCTCATGACATCCCCCATACAGATGATGTCCCAGTCCAGCAGCGATACAGGTGCTTGCCCCCCTCGGAGTATGATGTGGTGAAGATGCACATCAACCAGCTGCTTGAAGCCCAGACAATTCGAGAGAGCTGTAGCCCTTACACCTCTCCTATTCTCCTGGTTAAAAAGAAAGACGGTAAAGAAGACCAGGAAGGATGCATTCCCGCTGCCTCATATAGAGGAAACCTTAGATGCACTGACGGGGGCCTGCTGGTTTTCCACATTGGACCTAGCCAGTGGGAACAACCAAGTTCCAGTCACTGAGAGGGATAACTTCAAAACTGCATTCTGTACTCCGTTCGGATTATTCGAATGGAATAGGATGCCCTCTGAGCTTTGTAATGCTCCCAGCACCTTCCAGCATTTGATGGAAAGGTTGTTTGGTGATCAATGGCATCAGTCGTTGCTGTTATATCTGGACAACATTGTGGTATTTTCCTCCTCAGTGATTCAACATCTGGAATGGTTGGAAGTGGTTCTGGGTCATTTGAAGTGGGAAGGCCTCAAAGCAAAGCTAGAAAAGTGTGTGTTCTTCAAACAACAGGTAAAGTATTTGGGTCATGTGGTGTCTTCCCAGGGGGTGGCCACGGACCCAAGTAAAGTAGAGGCTGTGGCAAGGTGGGGTCGCCCAGGCAATGTTACAGAGCTTTGTTCATTTTTGGGGTTTACCAGTTATTATCGCTGCTTTGTGGAGGGTTTGCCAAGTTGGCTGCCCCTCTACATAAGCTGGTGGCAGAGTTCCTTGGGAGCAGGCACAAGAAATCTTCTGGGTGAAGTTTTGTTAGCGCTTGGACAGAGTTTTGACACCTTAAAGGAGAATCTCACCACTGCACCTATTCTCACATATGCCGACTTTGTGTTGCTATTCATTCTGGAAGTGGATGCGAGTCACCGGGGGCTGGGTGCAGATCTTTCTCAGAAGCAGGAGGGAAAGATCCGACCTATTGCTTACGCTAGTCATAGTTTGCAGCCCACTGAGCGCAATATGGTAAATTATAGTTCTATGAAATTAGAATTTTTAGTGCTCAAGTGGGCAATGACAAAAAAATTCAGAGAGTATTTGTTGGGGCATAAATGCGTTGTTTTTATGGACAACAATCCTCTGAGTCACTTAGTGTCAGCAAAGCTGGGGGCCATGGAGCAGTGCTGGGCTGCCCAGCTTGCTGTTTTTGATTTTGAAGTTCGGTATAGGCCAGGAAAGAGTAATAGCAATGCCGATGCCCTTTCGAGACAGCCTCCAGCTGATAGTGATGGTGTGGGGCAGCTTCTACCGGCTATGGTGGTCCCTGCATCTGTACAACAGGCAGCAGGAGTGGAGCCAGTGTACCAGGCCACCCAAGCTGTGCTTAAGGTTTTTCCCAGCCATTCTGCAGCTGATTTGAGGGCATTGCAAGAGTCTGATCCAGATATTGGGGGGGTCTTGTTTTTTTGGCGGCGCAAGAGCTTTCCCAGCTTGGATGAATGCCAATCATTATCTGAGAGCAGTTTGACTTTGCTTCACCAGTGGGACCGCCTTCTGGAACGTGACGGGGTTCTATATTGTTGGCTCTTCCGCCCTGATGGGAGGGAGGAAATTTTTCATGTACTTCTGCCGTCTGTGTTAAGAAAGGAGATTTTGAGGTGCTACATCAGGAACATGGACACCAGGGCATTGAACACACGACTGAACTAGCACGTCAGTGTTGTTATTGGCCTGGTATGTCGGGAGAGGTGGCCCGCTGGTGTAAGGAGTGCCAATCTGCTAAGGATGTACAGCCAGTTGCCTCCAGTTTTATGGGGCATTTGCTTGCCTCCAGGCCAAACTAGATCCTGGCCATTGATTTCACAGTGTTGGGGCCGTCCAGCTCAGGTCTGAAGAATGTGTTAGTGATGACGGATGTCTTCACAGAGTACACTTTGGCGGTTCCTACACAGGATCAGAGGGCAGAAACAGTGGCTCAAGTACTAGTGGTGGAGTGGTTCTGTAAGTTTTGGGTTCCTGGTCACATACATTCTGACCAGGGCTGCCACTTTGAATCTTTACTCATTCAGCAACTTTGTAGTCTGTACAAGGTTGAGAAATCTTGGACCACACCTTACCATCCCGCAGGGAATGGCCAGATCTTTCAGAAAAGTGCATTGTACATTGACTATATTAATGCTGAATAAACATGTCTAAAAAAAAGAGAAAAAAAATTCCACCAACATGTGGACTTTGCAACAAGAGGGGAGAACACACTGGATCTTGTTTACACAAACATCTCCGGTGTGTACCAGGCAGAGCCCCGGCCCCCACTTCGGCTACTCTGTTATGCTAATCCCAGCATACAGACCACTTGTCAGATGTTCCAAACCGGTTTTGAAGCAGGTGAAAACCTGCCCAGCAGGAGCCATCTCTGCTCTTCAGGACTGTTTTGAGCACACTGACTGTTCAGGGAGGCTGCAACTGACAGTGGCTCCACCAACTTGGAGGAATACACGGCATCAGTGATTAGCTACATCAGCACATGCATTGATGACGTCACTGTCTCCAAGACAATCCCTACACGCTCCAACCAGACGTTGTGGATGACTGCGGAGGTGTGTGCACTGCTGAGGACCTGAGACTCCACCTTCAGGGCAGGTGACAAGATGGCCCTAAGAATAGCGAGAGCCAAACTCAAACTCAAAAGCCATCAGAGAGGCAAAGCGTGCACACGCCCAGAAAATCAAAGTCACTTCATGGGTAGCAGCAGCACACGTGGTAGGGCATTCAGACCATCACCAACTACAGGACAACAACACCCACCTGTGACAGTGATGCCTCCCTTCCAGATGCGCTGAACAATTTCTACGCTTGGTTTGAGGCGCAAAATGAGGTGACAGTGAGGAAGACCACCCCTTCCCCCAATGACCAGGTGCTGTGTCTAACCACGGCTGATGTGAGGAAAAGCACGGAGTCAACCCATGGAAAACTGCTGGACCAGACAACATTCCTGGCTGAGTGCTCAGAGGATGTACAGACCAGCTGGTGGATGTTCTTACTGACATCTTCAACATCTCCCTGAGCAGCGCCATCGTTCCAACGTGCTTCAAGGGCACCACCATTGTCCCAGTGCTGAAGAAGTCTTCAGTGTCCTGCCTCAATGACTACCGTCCCGTCGCATTCACACATATCATCATGAAGTGCTTCGAGAGGCTTGTGATGAGGCACATCAAGACCTCAGTCAGTCCGGATTGGGAACAGCATCTCCAACACCACCACACTGAGCACTGGGCCCCCCCAGGGCTGTGTGCTCAGTCCACTGCTGTTCACTCACCGTGGTGGGTCTCATCAGCAAGAACGACGAGTCAGCATACAGAGAGGAGGTGCAGCAGCTAACGGACTGGTGCAGAGACAACAACCTGTCCCTGAATGTGGAAAAGCAAAAGAGATGGTTGTTGACTTCAGGAGAGTACGGAGCAACCACTCTCCACTGAACATTGATGGCTCCTCTGTGGAGATCGTCAAGAGAACCAAATTCTTTGGTGTTCACCTGGCAGAGAACCTCACCTGGTCTCTCAACACCAGCTCTTTAACTAAGAAAACCCAGCAGCATTTCTACTTTCTGAGAAGACTGAAAAACGCCCATCTCCCACCCCTCATCCTCACCACATTCCACAGAGGAACCATTGAGAGCATCCTGAGCAGCTGCATCACTGCCTGGTTCAGAAATTGCACCGTATCGGATCACAAGACCCTGCAGCAGATAGAGAGGACAGCTGAGAAGATCATTGGGGTCTCTCTTCTTTACTTGGCTTTTCCAAACTCAATACCCAGAGACTGGACTGACACACACACACACACTCACACACACACACACGCACACACATACACACTGATACTGAACTGAACACCATCCCACTCCCCTTGCAATGTTTGCACATTTCTGTACTGACTACCAGTACTTTTGCTGCTACTGTAAAATTAAATCTTTAAAAATTTAAATTAAATGTTTCATTTCTTGTCATTATTATACACTTTACCTGGCTGCTACCACAATAACTGCTATGTCCACATATGGTATAAGATAATCTGCTGTATACTATGTCATAGTATGGTATGTTTACAGTTACAGTATTTTTTTATTATATTGTAATCTTTTTGCACTACCTGTTATATCTGACACTTTCATACTAGAACTGTGTACTGGTCGGCGCTACACTGTCACTTACTGTGCCCATTGTCCTGTTTTAGTAGTAACTGTACTGTCTTGTGTTGTTTGCACATGTTTACATGTGTACTTTATGCAGAATGTGTAGGTCTTCTTTAGATCTGTGTCATCTCTTGTGGTTAGTGTGTTGTTTTATGTAGCACCATGGTCCTGGAGGAATGGTGTTTCATTTCACTGTGTGCTATACCAGTGTTTTGGGAAGTGTAGTCCAGGGCAGCCATGTTTGTAGGCCACAGTGCGTCCGGGAGCACTATTCTTCCTAGGCCTCCCCCTAGGATGAGGCCCTGGACATTCTGGATGTCTGGAGTGGAACTCTTGGCGAAGGCTGTCGTGTGCTGGGATCCAGCACTGTTCCTCTGAACCATACCCCTTTTATTTGATGAGGTATATGTTCTCCTTATTGGTTTGTGTCACTTGTTTTAGATGTTGATGTGTGCTTTCCCAGTGGTGAATGCTTTCCTTTGAAACCAGTCATCCACTGTATCTACATCAAATCAATATTTGCTGTGGCCACCCTTTGCCTTCAAAACAGCATCAATTCATCAATTCTTCTAGGTACACTTGGCTCTGTGGGGGCCATACCATCACTTCCAGGACTCCTTGTTCTTCTTTACGCTGAAGATAGTTCTTAATGACTTTCGCTGTATGCTTTGGGTCGTTGTCATGCAGTAGAATAAATTTGGGGCCAATTTTGCATGATGGATAAGTATCTGCCTGTACTTCTCAGCATTGAGGAGACCATTAATTCTGAACAAATACCCAAGTCCATTTGCAGAAATGCAGCCCCAAACTTGCAAGGAACCTCCAACATGCTTCACTGTTGCCTGCAGACACTCATTTGTGCCCTCAAGACACTCTTCAGCCCTTCTGCAAACAACCGGCCTTCTGCTACAGCCAAATATGTCAAATTTTGACTCATCAGTCCAGAGCACCTGCTGCCATTTTTTTGCACCCCAGTTCCTGTGTTTTTGTGCATAGTTGAGTCACTTGGCCCTGATTCCAAGTCGGAGGTATGGCTTTTTGGCCATGAAGGCCAAAAGTCTTCCATGAAGGCCACTTCTGACCAGAATTCTCTGGACAGTAGATGGGTGTACCAGGGTTTCACTGGTTTCTGGCACATCTGAGCTGATGGCACTGCTGGACATCTTCCAATTGCGATGGGAAGTAAGCCTGATGTGTCTTTCATCAGCACTAAGTTTCTTTGGCCGACCACTGTGTCTACGGTCCTCAACATTGCCCGTTTCTTTGTGCTTTTTCAAAAGAGCTTGGACAGCACATCTGGAAACCCCTGTCTGCCTTGAAATTTCTGCCTGGGAGAGACCTCGCTGATGCAGTATAACTAGCTTCTGTCTTGTTGCTGCGCTCAGTCTTGCCATGGTGTATGACTTTTGACAGTAAACTGTCTTCAACAACCTCACATTGTTAGCTGAGTTTGGCTGTTCCTCACCCAGTTTTATTCCTCCTACACAGCTGTTTCTGTTTCAGTTAATGATTGTGTTTCAACCTACTGTCATGAAGGAGGGTCCATAAAGGCGGATGCAGATGCAGAACTTCTTTATTACTGACAGACACAGGGAAACAGGCTCAGGGAAACAGGTATGGGTAAACAGGCTCAGGGAAACAGGTTCAAGGAAAGAAACACAAGGAAAACACACTAGGAACCGGGATATCCAGAAACTAAGAAAACTAGAAAAATAAACCCTAAGGAAAAATTTTTTACTAAACAATCAAAACACTGTGCAAAAACAGAAGCAACAACAATTACAAATGAAGAAAACACAAACATATCCTGACTTGACTTAATGATCCAGCAACTGAGGAGAAAACACAAGGAACTTAAATAGAGCACTAATAAATTAGGGAAAATGAAACACACATGGGTATGATTAAACCAGGAAATAAGGGGAAACAACAGAAGAAGAAGTTCTACACGGGGGACAGGGGTGCCCTCTAGTGGTTCATGAAGGAATAACCCCTGGCGGCCATGACACCTACATATTGAATTGATGATCATTAGCACCTGTTTGGTATAATTGTTTACTCATACACCTGACTATATGCCTACAAAATCCCTGACGTTGTCCTGTTCCAACAGGACAATGATCCCAAGCATACCTCAAATTCCACCAATGCTTGGTTGCAGAAGAAGTCCTGGAAGATTCTACAGGGCCATCACAGTCACCTGACTTGAACCCCATAGAAAATTGTCCGAAGACGGACACAGTTTTTTGTTTTATCCAGCTGTATTTACTTAGTGCAACTTATAACAACCAAGTGAAAGATATAACACCAACATGTCAGAAATAAATTTAAAAAAAAATCAAAATCAGAATCACTGAGTTGGAAAAAGGATCACCCCCTTGTGTCAGTATTTTGTTGAACCATCTTTTGCTTTAATTACAGCCTTTAGTCTGTTTGGATATGTCTCTACTAACTTTGCACATCTACACTTTGCAATATTTGCCCACTCTTCTTTGCAGAAATGTTCAAGTTCAGTTAAATTTTATGGTGACTGTTTGTGGACTGCAGTCTTCAAGTCATTCCACAGATTTTCAATGGGGTTTAAGTCTGGGCTCTGACTAGGCCATGCAAGGACATTCACCTTTTTCTCCTTCAACCACTGTGTGGTCAGTTTTGCTGTGTGCTTTGGGTCATTGTCATGTTGGAAGGTAAATCTTCTTCCCATTGACAACTTTCTGGCAGAGGACAGCAGATTTTCCTCAAGAATTTGACAGTACTTTGCCCCATCCATTTTTCCAAGTACTCTATTCCCTGCTGCAGAGAAACACCCCCATAACAGGATATTACCACCTTCATGCTTTACTGTAGGAATGGTGTTATTTGGATGGTGAGCTGTATTGGATTTCCACCAGACATATAGTTTGGTGTTGAGGCCAAATAATTAGTTATGGTCTCATCTGACCATAACACCTTTTTCCATGTGGTCTCAGAATCTTCAAGGTGCATTTTGGCAAAGTTCAGTCATGGGTGGTTTTTTTCTTGCAACCCTCCCATACAAGCCACATTTGTGGAGAATTTGTGATATTGTTGTCACATGCACACAATGACCACTCTTTGTCATAAATTCCTGCAACTGCTTCAGCATTGCTGTAGGCCTCTTGGTAGCCTCTCTGACCAGTTTCCTCCTGGCTCTTTCATCCAGTTTGGAGTGACGTCCTGATTCAGGGAGGGTCTGTGTTGTACCAAATACATTATACTTCTTAATAATAGACTTTGTGCTTCTAGGCATTGGTAAAGCCTTTGAAATTGTTTTGTATCCATCTCCTGACTTGTGCCTCTCCACAACTTTATCCCGGAGATCTTTTGACAGTGCCTTGCCACCCATAGTTGATTGTTTGCTTCAGTTGCACTACCAAGGACTGAAAAATGCTCCAGGAATGCTCTTTTCATGCTGAGTTAATCAAAATGACCACAGCTGATCAGAGTTGAAAGTCAAATGGCTTTGTGTGCCATTGAGAAGGTGATTAGTTACACCTGATTGAGTTTACGTCATTTTTAGGAGGTGGATGATCTTTTTTATTTTTTTCTGACATGTTGGTGTTGTATCTTTCACTTGGATGTTATAAGTTGCACTGAGTAAATACAGCTGGATAAAACAAAAACTGTGTCCGTCTTCATTTCAGGCTGAAAAGCAACAAAATGTGATTATTTTAAAGGGGAGTGATTCTTTTCTATACCCACTATATATAAATATATATATGTATATATATATATATATATATATATATATATATATATATATATATATATATATATATATATATATATATATAAAACCTGAGCCAAAGACTTATTTCAGTACATAATATTTTAGTACTTATGTGGCCATTAGTTAATTATTCAGAAGGAATGTGTGACAAAGTCTATTCACTTTGAGAATTCACTTAAGGTGACACAGGGTGATGATATGTCTGTGTCGCAACACCAGTGACTCCAGTATGCATCATTATAAGGTTGACATAAAGCAGAATATAATCTCATCTCAGTCATGTTAAAGTTCCTGTTGTCACAGTGGTCTAATTCAGACCCTACTGTAGCTGCACAGTGACCATTACTGTATTTTAACACTGTATTATTGTGTTTATGGCAAACGCGATGAATTATAGGTGTAGAATAAGAATTGTGTATACAGACGTGGCAGAAGCTTTGGAACAAATGCTATTGATTCCTAAAACTCAACTTCCTCTCCACTTTCTATTTCAAGACCCCCCCTCCCCCCCTCTCTCTCTCTCTCTCTCTCTCTCTCTCTCTCTCTCTCTCTCTCTCTCTCTCTCTCTCTCTCTTTCAGACAGCTTTTTTGCAAGACCACTTTTTTTGAACAACAATTGTTTTTGAAATGCGACAGTAGAAGTTTTTCCTTTGAAAAGATGAGACTGTTGCCATTAAATCAGCTTGCGATCTCTTTCTCAGTATAACTGTATTAACTGTGGAAATGAAAATCCAAAAACAAAGAAAATGTCTCAAGGAACTGTATATGTGCTAATGCCTCCTTCTTCAGACCAATGATAAACTGCAGACTTTGATATTCAAATAGTGATTCATTAACACCTGCATGACTTACCACAGATTTTTCCCCTCATCTCACTGATTTGTGTTTACATTACACTACCCTGTTACGTTATCACGCTCTTCATTATTTTACTGTTGCCATGACAGTGTGTGCCTTTGACATTGTAGGCCTCATTTAACAAGCTGAATACAAACTCATTTATTTGTAAATTGTTTGCAGGAACATGTACAAGAGACGGTATTCCAGTTTGTTTTTCCTGAGTTTGTGTAAATTTACGTGTAAGGGGACTCACAAATGTGAACCTTGTTTGATCGGCTTCAAATCATATAACTGTTGATGAGATACTGCAAATTTATATTTAGATGGCACTGTCAAGTTTAAATCATGTTTATTTCAATTACACACACAGATTTAATGAACATTTTGTGAAACTCATTTTATATTTCATGTCAAAATCACTTTATGTTAATGACCTGAAAGGAAGAAATGCAAGGCAAATCCATAAATTAACAAAAATAAAATAAGACAAGCCATTTAACTAGGACAAAAGTAATGACAGCCTAAGCATTAGTGGATGAAGCATTAGTGTGCATCTGCAGTCGCTGAGTTGCATTACTGGAAGATTTAGGACACCTCACGCTTAGTAGGCACCCTTTCACTGTTTAATTTAATCCATTTAATCACTGCTCAAAATCACACACCTGGTTGCAAACCAAGTATTGCTTCCAGTACACACATATTTTTGTATGGCTTCAAAACTCTATTTGTAGGCTGAGACTGAAAGAGACGTAATGTCGCTCCTATTTATTTTGACAGAGCCTCAGAACCCCAGTCAATCTGAATGTATTTTCAATGGAATGAATGTAATGTAATACTAATGAGGACTATTAGCTGTGTGATGTTGAAAGATGATGTTCTTTTCGCTATACATTATGTCATTGTGGACAGACTTGGCTTTCATTTCCTCAAAAAGTGGAAAAACATGTAATACAATGTACTATTTTTGTACTTGCCTGAATGAGGCTCATGGGCCCTCGATAATAAACAGCTTTAAATGCAATCGCATTCTTTACTGGCATGACCATATGCTGAAATACATATATACATACATATATATATTTGAGTCAGAAGAAAAAAAAATACTCTATAATGTGATGTTGAGCTACTGTAAGTCACCCTAACAATCCTGTAATAGTAATTCACAGTCAGTGCTATATCAGGGGTGTCGGGACAGTAAAATTTGTATGCATACATCATAAGCCAGCTCAGATATGTCACACGTCATTGCATGCCAATTTTAGGGACAAAATAAGTCTGACTTCAGAGTGACAGACAGGAGCTGGTAGCCAATCAGAAGAGCGTGAGAGTCTGTGAGTAAAACAGTCCCAAATGTATTGGAAAAAGGATTCAGGACTGATTTAGCTGTTTTACCTTTTACTGTTTTAGTTTTAGCTTTATCTCCTGAACAGGTAAGGCATTTATTTGTTCTGTAGCTGCTTCACTAGTGAATGATTCTGAGCTGATTTATTATCTTTGTGGAATTTGTATCATTACCCACTTGTTTAAGCTGGAAGCCGGAAGGTGTTTGTGGGCTCCTCTGAATTTATATATATATAAATTATATATATCTGTAATTTGATTGCAGAAATTTAAACTAATCCATTAACCTGCTCTGCTCAATCAAATTAGCACCACACCAAAATTATACCAGCAAATAATAGCCCATAAGTGCAAAACTATGTACTGTACTCAAAATAATACCACATGCAGTGAAACAGGAATGTTTAATGTAGAATTAAAGGTATTAAATCAAACATGAGACACAGAATATATATTATTCATTTAATTAGATTTTTTTTAATAATAAATGAGCACTGCCCTATACATTGCAAACTAATACATAAGATAATAACAAAAATAATAATAATTTTTTTTTAATGTTTAAAAAAATAAAAATAAAATAAAATTACAGAAATAATTCAAATTCAAAAAAGGAGAAAAAGAATACAATCACATTTATTAGGCATTAATGCACAAACTGTATTAATATAAGGAACAGAGTGAATGTCAAATAAAAGGTGACTTAAAACCAATCTGAGAATAAGTATAAAGAGTGATGTAGAAGGTGACAATAAATGCTCTTGCATACATTTACAGGCAACATTTTCAGAGTGAGATAATTTCATAAACACTTTTTTGCAGATACAAACCAGTAACACCTAAACTTTATAATATTATGTAAGGACTCAAACTCTTGGGGGATGATGTTATTGGAAAATAATCAACGATGGGGTGGCCCACTGGTAAGCAAAGTTACTGTTATCACCCTGAATTGATTGATTGATTAATTGATTATTGTCTTATAACAGCATGTTTTGAAGTATTACTCATGCAGCAGAGCAAATTGCTGACAATTCTTTTTATTTATTTCTTTAAAGAACAACATATTGTACATTTCACATCCATCTATGTTTATATTTAATGCTGTCGAACGTCTGTGAACCAAGTTCCTGTCATCACTTATAATAGCTATAAACAATTGTTCCCAAACCATTCTCTTTTTTCTTTTCTTTTTTTCTTTTTTTATACCCCGTCATGTTTTATTACTTATTTAATTTATTTAAAAAAGAAAAACGTAATAATAATGTAATGTAATAATTCTGTGTAAATGTTTCTTTCCACATACATTCTCTTTATTCATTATTCAATATTATAAAAAGTGCAATTTATTTGTATTTCTTTAGTTGACTGTTATTGAGCTGGCTGTTAAGAAGCAGAAATTAATTCCTCTTTTTATTAATATGGGATTCTTAAAAGGCCTTATAACTTTAAACAGTACTTGAAAGTTTGCCATCTCCTGAGTTAGTAATAGACGTCCCTCGTAGTGTACTCCGGGCTTCCTCCTCAAATGTGCTCTCAATCTTAGACAGAAGTGCATAATATTTCCTCTTAAAGTCCTTTCCCATGAAAGCATAAAGCAACGGGTTCATAAAACTGTTGGCACTGGCAAGAGTGCTTCCAAATCTTTGCCCAGTGTGGATGACATGAGCATATTTTAGGTTTAGCTCCAATAAGTTAAAAAAGTGATAAGGCATCCAGCAAATGAAGAAAGCAGCTATCAGTGCTGTCATGACCTTAAATGGCTTATTGGACTTCGCCATCTGGTTATTTTTCAGCTTTCGGATGATGAGGACATAACAGATGATGATGATCAGTAAGGGGATCACAAATCCAAAAATGAATCGGCATACCACTACAGCAATATGTTCTTCGTCGTGCGTGTAGTTGTAGTAACAGACCTGTTTTGAGTTGTGTATTCCTATTTCTCGGAAAATGGCCGCTGGCAAGCTAAGCAATGCTGAGATAATCCAGGCTAGTAGAACCATCACCAAGGCCTTGTGTATGCTGCGCTTGTTTTGTGCCCATACAGGAAACATAACCACAACACAGCGATCCACGCTAATGATGAGGAGGAGGAAGATGCTGCTGAACATGTTGAGGAACAAGATAAAAGACGTAAACTTGCACATGAAGTGCCCAAAGCCCCATGATCTTTTCACAATATAGGCAATGGATAAGGGCAGGAAGGCGCAGAAGAGGAAGTCGGACACAGCGAGGCTGAGGTACCAGACAGTGTTGACTGTTTTCTTTATCTTAAACCCTGCGATCCAGATCACCAAACCATTTCCAGCGATACCAAGAGCCATAATAATCACATTGGCTGTTGCCAGTAAAACACACATTGCATCAGTGCAATATGCTGGAGCCACTAGTAGGGGCACGTATGGTTTCGATGAATTGTCTGTATAATTATAATCATAGTCACGATATCCAGGGTAGTCATCTGTAGTAGAATTTAAGACTGAATCCATGATGATGTTTGAATCTGTAAAATGCAGAGAGAATAGCTGAAAATAAAATATGAGTTTTGTTAGAAAAATAAGCAAGACATATTGCTCAGGGTCATGAATTCTGTGTTTTGTTGAAACGTTTTGTATTGTGAATTTTATTAAGTCCTTATATATATATATATATTTTTTTTTTTTTGTTTGTTTGTTTGTTTTTTTTGAGTCAGAAGAAAAAAAAAAACTCTATAATGTGATGTTGAGCTACTGTAAGTCACCCTAACAATCCTGTAATAGTAATTCACAGTCAGTGCTATATCAGGGGTGTCGGGACAGTAAAATTTACTCAAAGTAAGTAAGTCTAAGGAAGCATAGCTAAAGTCACCCACCACATAATCAGATGTTCTCAAACTTTTTGCGCATATATTTCTGTATTTTCTTTCTTTCTTTTTTCTTTCTTTCTTTCTTTCTCTCTCTTCATATATGAAATATATGAAATGCTTCAGTGCATACGCAGTGCTTTATTTTCAGTTAGGTGGTTTAAGACTTTCACCAGACGGATAGATTTCACAAGCAAATTATTAAAATTGAATTCAGCTGTGCAGAGAGAAAGTGAAAAGTGAGCAGAGCAGCAGCTACTGAAATAACGAACGTCCTGATAGCATCAAGCTTATCAAGCATCAAGCTTATCTTCTAACTTCAATAACACCATATACCATAACACTCAGACTTTCACTCAAATCTCGGGTTTATTTCATCATGAGCAGTGACTCACCTTTCAAATGCCTTCTTCAGTACAATATTTCAGACCTAAGATATTCAGACCTCTTAATGGTGCAGGTCAAACGTTTTGGACGATTTCTGTCTTTCAGTTCTCTTTTGAGAGCTGACAGTTCTGAGAAAACAAAAATGAGTTGATAACCACACACTTCCCCACCCTACTGCACCCTCCTTTAAACAACAGGTCACTGTGGTTGCAGTGCTGGGGTAACATAGGAAGAATTTTTTTTTGCTTGTTTTTTTAATGTTCAGATCAGCTAACCACCATATCTCTACACACGCTAACTCACACACACACACACACACACACACACACACACACACACACACACACACACACACACACACACACACACACACACACACACACACACACACACAGCCATGCACCAGCATGTACAGTGAGTTCCTCCTGTGAAAAAAAATATAGTGGCTTAATTTCTCCAATTCATGTCAAGAGAGACAACATAACTACAACATTATACTGTATACTGTGTACAGCAGTGATGTATTTGAGGCCATACCCTATATGCTTATTTTTTCCCCAGGGCTGTTTGCATATAACGACTTCAAAGTCTCAATATTAGTGTTTACCCTCGGTATACCCACTTGTTTTGCTGCTTCAGAAGTCCCTAATCTACTTTTGTGTTAGCGTCCCCTTTAGCTGTATCGCAAGTTTTTTTTTTTTTTTTTTTTTTTTAAACTTGAGATTCTTTGTTGTAATTGGTGCATTTTATTATATATCAGTTTAGCAAGCCTCTCTTAAACCCATTGATCTAGACCACTGGCTGAAACCTGGTGGCTGGCCTACAGGATGAAAGCCCTGACCCTCAGCTGATAACTTTGGGAAAAGTTGGGTGACTCACCCACACAGGCGAGGACCTTTGTTTGCTCACCCAGTTCATCCTACCCTTGTCACACCGGTCACACCGACTGCATCAGGACACCTCATATATTCTAGAGAACTGAGGACTGGACTAGTAATAATACCAACCATCAACAATATTTAACCATCATCTGAGTTATAAACCATGCATCAACAGCAAGGAGTTCTCTGCAATCAACATCTGCATGAGCCGGTTCCTCCAAAGCTTCCTGACTGTAGTAGTGAAAGAACCAGAAGAACGGCTGCCAAGGTCATTAAGCAACCTGCCTACAAGACTCCACTCCATTCATCATTCCGACTGGTCTTCCTAGATGCTGCTCAAAATCAACCAGACCGCTGACGAATCCCCCTTGTACACAATCTACACAATGATGTAACGAGGGAATTCCCCATCTAGAACAACTTAAACATAAGTACAGCTCCTCCAGGTCTAGGTTGAAGCTGGTGTATTTCATAGAGCCCTTCTAAACAAAGCAAAAATGAAAATAATTGGTTGTTTGTTCAGGTCGAGGTCTAAGAACAGCATATGGTGTTAAAACTAGGGAGCCATTCATTCTTCGTCAAAGCGATTTTCACCTCTGTTTATGTGTGTGTGCGTGTGTGTTTATGTGTTAGATTAGTTTATGTGTATTAGAATAGTTTAATAAAGTCTCGCCTGTTTTAAAGATACATGTCTTATTTGCTTTACAGTCTACTGTCTTGAACTGCCAATCTTGTTACTGTGCTCTTAATATAGAGTTTCACTATATTTACCAAATTATTGCTGGTGGCCACGGAGGTCATATCTAATGCATAATTAATAAATACATTAATTATAGGTAACCTAACCTAAATAGCTAAACTTCCCTTACATATAATGGGGGAGGGTGCAGGCAGCTTAATCTAAACAGCTAATTTTCCTTATAGGCTTATCTTTTTCCCCCAACTGATTAAAAAGTAATCAGTAGTTAAATATTCACACTGAGATACTGTGTTGGCAAAGTTACAAATAAATATAAAAAATCTGGCTTATGCTTTTCCTTAACTGGTGTCAAATGTTATTTTATATACAGGTGCATCTCAAAAAATTGGAATATCGTGGGAAAAGTTCGTTTTTTGCCATAATTTAATTCAAAAAGTGGAACTTCCATATATTCTAGATTCTAGATTTTAGACCTTCCAACAGGACAATGATCCCAAGCATACCTCAAATTCCACCAAGGCTTGGTTGCAGAAGAAGTCCTGGAAGATTCTGCAGGGCCATCACAGTCACCTGACTTGAACCCCATAGAAAATCTCTGGTGGGATTTGAAGAAGGTGGTTACAGCACTCAAACCCAAGAATATTACTGAACTGGATGCCATTGCTCATGAGGAATGGGCTAAGATTCCTCAGGAACACTGCCAGAAGCTGGTGTCTGGCTATGCATCTCGTATGCAGCAGGTCATAACAGCAAAAGCATGCTCTACTAAGTACTAAAGATGCTTGCCATTAAGGGGTTGAATAATTTTGAGACTGGAGAAGTCATTATAAGTTGCATTTCAGTTGAATTTGGGGAAACCACTTGAAGCATTCGTTGTGTTGAACTATTTCAATTGCTTTTGTTTGATTTGTTCATTGCAAACAGCTGAAAGTCTGTAAATTTTGATAATAAACCTGATTTGCAATGGGGGTTGATTAATTTTGATTGCAACTGTATTTAGGATTGATAAAATTATCATTTTGCCCTGAGAGGAACAAGGTGTTATAATTAAGCAATATTCCCTCTGTCTCTTATTTACATTCCCACCTGCACAAATACACCTGCCATCAGGAGATTCCCCAAGCACTAGAGGGGCTTCTGTAAAACTATTTCCACAATTATTGTTTATAACTGAGATGTCTAGAATTGTAAAGCAACCTTGGGCTTGAGAATGGTGCTGTATAAATTAAACATGAAGATGGCCTGAGTCAGTAAATCTATACAATCTGAAGTACTGAACAAATCCTTCAAATGTTACCTGAAAACCCATTTCCTTTTTATGACCTGTTTTTATTACATTTTGCCACTGACACAACCAAGAACATATTAGTAAGATGATAAATTGACCATTGGACAATTACCAAAAAAAAGATGGAGTACAAATTAAATTAATTAATTTATTATTAATTGAGCAGCTGGTTAGCAGGATTAACAGGTTATTATATCCTCACACATACTCCTCAAAATACAAGAGAAAGTGCTTCACCTTTAATTATACACTGCATATAGTTCTTACCCTGAAATGTCATAAAATCTAGCAAAAGAAGACAAGTGCTTTCTTTTTTTCCTGATAGCAGGACTTTTTGTCCATTTTCTTAAACATTCTAAAGGTACATACTTTCAATGCACCAATTTTTGACAGCTCAGTAAGCAACTTCTGCTGATTTCCAGTTCTTCATACTTGTGCAAATCCAACCAGATACACTTCATGATCCCTTTATCAGGTGTGTCACCCAGAGGAGGATGGGTTACCATTTCAGGGAAAGTTTCTTCATGTCCTCTCAGGAATGTTTTTATTGCCCCTCTGGCTTGTTTATTAGCGATCTAAATCTACAGCTGAATTTCTGTAAAGCTGCTCTGTAACAATACATATTGTTAAAAGTGCTATACAATTAACATTGAATTTAATTGAATCACTTTGAGACCAAAGGATTATTCAAAGTGTATATTTCCTGACAGAATATGACCTATTGATATATAGTATGTACAAATGAATCAGGGTGTGATTTTCTATCAATTTTATAGTTCCAGGTCAAATCAGATGTGAGTCGATCCTCTGGCATCCACAGAACTGGAACGGGATAAGTAACGGCTCATGGTGCGCCCTTCTTCTCCTATTGCATTCTCGATCTTAGAAAGGATGGAGTTCTTAAACTTCTGCCTGAAATCATTGCCCATGAAGACATAGAGAATTGGGTTGAGGAAGCTGTTAGCTGAAGCGACTGAGGTTCCAATCTTGAGACCGAAGGCGATGATGTCATTGGGGAGGCTCTGGTTCAGTTCAGCCAGCACAAATGTGTGGTACGGCAGCCAGCAGATGAAGAAAGTCCCGATGAGAGCTGTCATGATTTTGAACGGCTTTGTGGACTTTGCCATCTGGTTGCGTCTCAGCTTGAAGATAATGACTGAGTAGCAGACAATGATGACCAGGAAAGGTATAAGGAACCCAAAAATAAACCGGCAGATGGCTACAGATTTGTGGCTGTGCTGGCTAAAGTAATTATTGTGGCAACGGGTTCTGCCTAGATGGTGCTGAATGTCACGGAAAATAGTGGACGGGATACTCAAGGACACTGATAAAACCCATGCAAGAAAAACTATCAATGAAGCCTTCCTTATGGTACGCTGGTTCTGTGCCCAAACAGGGAACATGACAGTCATGCAGCGATCCACACTGATGATGACGAGAAGAAAGATGCTGCTGAACATGTTGAGGAACATCACGAAGGAGGTGAACCTGCACATGAAAAGTCCAAAGGTCCAGTCAGATGTGGCTATGTAAAAGGTGTTGAAGGGCAAGGTGGCACAAAATATGAAGTCAGAAATGGCCAGGCTGAGGTACCAGGTGGTGTTGACTGTTTTCTTCATCTTTAAACCTGCGATCCAGATCACCACACCATTTCCCACAACCCCCAGCAAGATGATGATCACATTCACGACCAGCAGCAACATGCACAGAATCTCTCCAGAGCAAATGTGGTGTACATTGTGAGACATATCCATGTACGTCTGGTTATCATCCGTGTAGTTTGCATAGTCCGTAGACATGTAATCAAGCGTGAAGTCGGTCGTGTCCATGGTAAAATTGTAAACGCTCATCCTACTTTTCCCCTGTGGAAACAAGAATACTGCTTTAGCTTCATGTTCTTATTACAGCAGGAGTTATGTACAATTAGGGCATGGTCTTCTGCAACTTATTATTATTTTATCATTACACTTGAGACAATTGTTTTTATTTAGTCACAAGTTTCCATTTCAGTTCCTGATTGAGAATCTTTAACTGATTTAACAAAATCTACTTTTAGTAAACATAAAACACAGTTTAACATAAACATCAAAACCTTCAAATGGTGTTCAATTTGCCATGTTCCAGATACTTTATATACTTTCCAGATGTATATACTGTTCCAGATGCTGATTATTAAGATACTGATTATTTAGAAGGTGTTATTAATTTTCTATAACAGTATCTTTAACAGTAGTTCTGGCTGTAATTCACATCACAGGTTTTATTTTAATGTGCTCATTCTAATACATTATGGTTTCTATAGTAACAGAGAGACTTGTATGGCAGATGCTCCACATAATCTAAGCCTATAAATAAATAATAACTGGATTTAGAAATACTTTATCTTTCCAATACTTGATCATTTCTATAGAAACAACCTACACAGGGACTTGCATGATGACCTTCCACATAAACAGATTAAAAATGAGAGCAGTTGTTGATATTGTGACGTTTTCTGTGAGGAGACATTTATTTAGGAAGTAGTCTCCAGTGTCAGTGAATGTTTTCTGATTTTATGAGTCTGGGAAGTTCTTGATAACACAACAAGTTTCATTTTTTTGTTTTTTTGTTTTGTCGTATTAAATTTTGGAGAGAGGGAAAAAAAGAGTGGCTGGTGATAGAATGATTGTTTATAGCTGCAATGGAAGCGATAACAGGAACTAGGAGGAATAAACACAGTAATTTTTTTTTCATGGACATTACACAACATTAAATGGACAAAAAGTATGATGTCATTCTTTAATAAATACATAAAAATTTAAAAAAAATAAAAATAAAAAAGTGGACAATAATCAAGTTTGAGATGATAACATCAACTCTGTTTCCCATCAGTCTGTATCACACCACCTTGTATTTTCCTATAAGAGCACGCCCCCAAGTGCATTACATTACATGACTGCTGTTGAAAAGTCTGCCATCTATTAAGATAAACTTTATTCATCCCTAAGTAAAATTCAATAATAAATTATTAGTAAAAAAATGTTTTAATAATATTAAAAAAGTAATTTTCCTAGCTAATTTTTGACTGACTGAATACAAATAACCATGAAATTGTGGCAGGAGGAAATTGTCTGACAAATGAATCTGACACAATTCTTAATCAACTGCTCATATTCTGTCACACTGTCAATCAAAAAGTTAAAATGTGAACTGAGGAATGTTAACTGGAAAATGTTGGATCACTCTAATTAAACACATTCTTGTTCACCAATCAAGCACAGTTTAATAAAGCACTTAATACAGTTCCATTACATTTGAGAGCGGACACTGAATAAGTCCTTAAATACAAACAGTTAGTTTGTTAGTTAGTGATGGAGCGCTTGTTTATTTATTTATTTAATTAACTGGTAATTGTGGGTAAACTTTAATAAAAACATTTTTAAAAAGTGAAAGTAAATAAAGAAACCAATTCTGACTAAAATACCTTGAAAATATTATTATTTTTCTATTCATTTCAGTAAAAAATAGTAAGAGCACTTACCCTAAGGAAATCAGACTGTGTGTCATGCTGGTCTTTGACAGCTGTACCATGAAGACTATTTATATGGAGTTAAGAGTCAGGTGCTACCTCTTATGAAACAACTTCCGCAAACACCCTTCCAAAACGTGTTCTTTTTTCCACATCAACAACATCCCCTAATTTCACTTCTGTTTAAATCCTAGACAATAATGGACAAAATATGTCCTTTTTACATCTTGGTCTAGAGCAGCAGATCCTAGTTCCTGCTTTTGAACAGTATGTCTGGAGACGAGGAAAGTTGGCTGATATTTCTGCTGTAAAACTACTCATTTAAAAGTCACATATTTTATTTCCAAGTATTTTTGTGTTATTCCTAAGGGAAATACACCTCAAGTGGTTTTTATCCTGAAAATCCTGCCTATGTATTTTAATAAGTAGTTTAATTAGTAGAGTTCCTTTCTCTGCCTCTCTCTCTCTCACTTACAGCCAGTTTTTAATGAGATCGCCTACCACACATGAATATATGAGGTTCTCACCAGTGGAGAAGCTCTTCTCGTGGGTGGAGCTGTTCCACTGCTCTCGCCAGCCTGAGGAGGAAACACACATGTAATCATCTGACAGCCACTCTGCCATTCATGTTTAAACCAAATCATAACCACATCATAATACTGTGCTTACTTACTGCAGACTGTGATTTAAAAAAAAAAATTTAAAAATTAAAAAAAAAAACATTTTGCAATGAATAAACTGCTTGTTTTTTCTGTGCACTGAATTAGAGGTTAGATGGACTTACCATTTCTAATGGAATAAAACAAACATTTAAACCATATTTCTGAACTTTCTAACTTAGGTCTAGTTATATCTATTTATAAAATATATATACATAAGGATCTTTAATAAAGAAGCTGAGTGCTAAGTACTGCTGAGTTTGTACCTCACAGCTCAATTTAGCAGCTCACATCTACAGAAAAATGTTGCCTGTAAACCAAACCATGTGTCTAACACTAACAGTAATAGTTGGGAATTGAGAATGTTGTGCAGACTCTGGAATAGAGAACAGAGGTGGTCATGGGGACTGGAATCCTGCAGAGCACAAAAAAGAGGTTTTTATTATTATGTGATGCGGGCATGAGTAAGATGTTCATAGGACAAACAAAGACCACATTCATTAAGAAGTACATACACCAGTCCTTAGTAAATATAATTTAAAATAGACTACTAGTTTGTTTATAGTTTGGGGAAATAGAACAAAATGTTTTTTTAGGATTGAATGAGAATTGTATGGAATGAGAAATGTGCCACTACTGTCTTGATTTAATTTCAAGCATTTGAATTTTATCACTTTATATGAATTTGGAAATACAGTTTTATAGTTGAATGACATCCAATTAAAATTGTACTCATTAGCTTGAATTTGTGTAATGTAACATGAGCAACAGTTCAAAAAGATGAACTTTTACCTGACTTCAAATGTACAATTTTAGGTTTTTTTTTAGATATAATGTACAATTTTAGATAATCCACAATAGCAAAATGTGTAGCTGTGGTTGAGTTATTCAGAGTTTGCATGTGTAAATTAGTTGTGGAGAGCTATTTAGTTAAATGAGTATGGTGCTTGGAAGCTGACAAAAGTATTTGTGTTAGAGTTTCCTCCCCTCGCGCTGCTCGCGGAGGCTAGCGAGTAGCGCAATTTCCGGTTTCACAAACTCGGTTGGACTTTTCCCTAGTGCTGCTCGCTGAGGACAGCGAGTAGCACAATCCCTCATTCATAGACTCTCGTTTTGTTTATTTCACCATGTGCTTCTTTGTTTTGGTTTACGTTATGTCTCCACCCCTGCGTGTTTATTGGTTCTTTGTTTTTGGCTCACATTATGTCTCCACCCCTGTTTGTTCATTGGTTCTCTGTTTTATGTTTCATTATGAGTTTCAGGTGTTTTGTGTTTTCCCTTGTTTCGTTCACATTAATTAAGCCTTTTATTTCTCCGCCTCGGCACGGAGTATTAAACTGAATTAGATGAACATTCTGTGGATTTATGCCTCGATATTCTGTGGAATACTACCCTGCCTTTATGTTGAGTTCCTCCCCCGTTTTGTATGTGTCCCGATAGTTTTGAGTTGTTCCTAATAAAGTGACTTTTCCCCAGCACTTGCATCCAGCCCGTCCCATGTGTTTAGTAACAATTTGCATATAAATTGTTTATATTTTAATTATGTGCAAATCACACTGGATACAATTTTAATTGTTTGTGGTGTATCTATTTATTTATTTATTTATTTTTAAAGATTCAAAATCTTAAATACAAATCCCAAAAAAATCTAATCTTAAAAATACAGATTTGCAGATATTGTAATAGTTTAGTATTATTTAGTATAAAAATCTGTATAGTTTTTTCCCCATTTTAATTTATGAAGTAATACCCATTTGCTGCTATAGTGTATTTACTGATATTGTCTTATATCTCTTGTCTGCTGCTCTAACACTGTAATTTCCCACCTGGGATTACTGCACTATACTTACCTTGGTATACCCTCTAAAAATTTAAGACTGAGACTCCAACCCTTCACATTATTAATTGACCCTAAATGTGGAACTGTGAGCAATCTTGAGCATTACATTTGGACTTAGGTTCTAAGTCTAAGGAACAAGAATGTGCAAAATGCACTCAAAAAACTCAATGGATGAACAAAACTTAATTGAGGGCAAGATTTCCATCCCATTCCAATAAATATATATAGCCCCAACTCATGAAAAAAACTGATTCATGCAATGGAATGTAATTGAGTTGGTCCAACTTAATTTCATCAAATACAGTTTAAATAAAATGGATACATTTATTAAAATTTACAGTTTAAATGAAATGGATACATTTATAAAGTGAAACGGTTTTATGTGTGAAACTAAAACATTTAATTGGAAAATATATTATTAGGTAGAAATCCTTCTAATTTTATTCCCCCTATATAGAGACAAGAGAGACAGAACTTGGTTCAGATGTTTTTATTTAAAACACATAAAAACAAGTACAAAACAGGTATACAGTTGGCAGTACTGTTATTTACTGCCAAACAAGCATAATATTTTGGTTTATTTGGTACCATTGTCTGATCAGTATTAAACAGGGGAATAGAATAGGGAGAAAACACTTAAAACATATATTTTTTATGTGTTTATCTGTTTTTAATATATTTTATGTTATGTTCAATATTTAATATTTAATATTTATTAAGAGATTAACTACTTTATTGTGCTTGTCCATGTTGATGATCATTTAAAAAAAACTAAATTTAGATCTGGTTTGTCATGTTATTCTGAAGAATTTCAGTCTTCTTCACTGGCATTTGTTCTTTGACTCAAATGTATGTTAACTGGTGTACTGTACAGTAAAAGGTACCACACTGGGCACAAACACAACTGCGGACATATTACTAACATTCAGCACCAGTATGTTTTTGTGCATTACTATGAAAGCATTTAGGGAAGAGCACAACGTAATAATACATATTACATAAACATCCCATAATACATATAGAAAATAAAAGATAAATGAATTATTTATCAAAATTTCACAGAAGACACAGATTAACTACTAATATGTTAAATCTTAGTATGTTGGGTTTGCGAGGTTATAAAATGGCGAGAATACCACAGAACTGGCTAAACTAAAGTGTGCGCCACAGAGGTTGATGAGCCAAGTGGCTGTATAGCTAGCTGGTTCTGCAAGTTGGAAAAAGGTGCTGGGACAAAAATACGAGGCATACTTGTTTAGACTCAGACATCTTGCTAGCCAGAAATCAATTTGTATTGTTAACATTTGTTCCCTGAGCTAGCAAACTTCAGAAGGTGAACTGAGTACTAGGGATCGACCGATATTGGTTTTTTTTGTTTGTTTGTTTTTTTTTATAACTGATACCGATACCGATACCGATTATTTGCATGTTTATGTGCCCGATAACCGATATGCAGAACCGATATTTACTTATTGTTTTACTTCGGTTTTTGACACAATGATAACACCACCACTGAACTGAACAAACCGTTTTATTTATAACAATTTTGTCAATGTCACTTCCTCCTTGCATACAAAACAAAACAACTCTTATTTATACACCAATAAATAGAGGGGTCTGAAAGACTGCAAAAAATAAAAAATAAAGTTCACTGTTACTAAAGTGTCTTTTTTTTTAAATAAAAGCTTCGATGAGGTAAACAAACAGGTAAAACAAATAAAGCACAAAAATGATTCTATCAAATAAACAAAAAACAGATGCAAAAAAAAAAAAAAACCATGCAATGCTGCAATGTCGGTCCTGCATGCAATTCTCAAAACGCCCACAAGCTGCCGCCATTTATCGGTGGAACCGATATTACAAAACCGAAATGATCATCGATGTCGAGCTCTACTGAGTACTCACTGACGATGCTAATTTGCACATTGAATGAGTCTGAATTTAAGCAAACGGTCGCTTGGAACATTTCACCTCGCTTAACTATTTCTACGCTGTTGCATATTTCACTCAACATTAAGAGATACACATTCTTTGACAGCGAGTTCAATTCTTAACTACAAAAAACGAACAACAGCCACATCGGTCCCTTTAGAGCCAGCATGAGAAAATGGTGGTTACACACTGGGTGTTTCTTTTTTATTTGTGCATCCTCGTTTCCTTTCCTCGCTTCCTTTCCTTGTGTCTTAGCTCCACCCCCTTAGGATGCGAGGGAAGGATGCAAGGATGAGATGCGAGGAGAGAGGAATCAAATCAAGTCGAATGGAATATCCTCGGTGTCTCAAACGACACTTCAAAGCGACGTCAATTAATGACTGTGCTCACCTGGATTACGCTTCAGGGATCTGCCGTTATGTTGTTGGAGCTTGGTTAATAACAGCACTCTTAATAAAGCAAAATGCACTAATAGTATGTGAAATGTCTGGGTTATTCAACAATAAATTAATAAACAATACATAATTTATCATCTTTTGTGCAGCTTTGCATATCCAAACATACAAGGATCGATTAATTACAATACTCATTGTAAGCACATTATTATGTAATTATATTTCACACAAAATTCCATCACATCATCAAAGGACTTTTTGTTTGATGTTATATGTAAATGAGGAGGGGAATTTATACGTGCATCAGTTTTTTTGACAAGAAACACCTGTGTATCCTCACTCCTAGCTCCCCTGAAAGCTTCCTCACTCCTCGTTCCTCACCTCCTCATGGCACAATTAGAAAATTTATATGTCCTTGAATATGGTTGACTTTGTTCGATTTCCGGGTCACGGGCTGGAAGACAGAGGAGCGAGGAAACGAGGAAGCATCAATCTGAGTATTGAGAAGCACCCACTGTGAGCGCGATGTCTTGCACATGCGCAAATACGTGAAATTAAACTAATCAAATTGAAATAAATCTCATAGATGACACTATTTGTACACTTTATGTTAGACTAGTTAAAAATACATACGTATTACTCCTAATTAGATATGTTTAAATAAAGTAAACAAAAATTAAAATGTCATATCTATGAAGGGCCTGAATAATGTTTTGAGTGTGCTTATATATGTAGATTGTAATGTGCTCTAGAGATTTTTGGTTCAGCTGTTGTTCCATGGAGCTAGGACCATCCTGAGCCGAGATATTGAGGTTTCCGTAAACAGCTGTATAATCAAAATTTGTTGTGTGCCATGCCATTTAGGAATTTAGTCAAAATATACATGTGAGAGACACAAGTAACAAATAAAACACAATAGGGCTATTATTGGAAAATAATCAACAACATTGTGGTGTGATGAAGTGGAGTTGATTATTTTCCTATAAAAACATGCCCCCAAGTGTTTTATTCCTCTTACACCACAGCAACTTACCAAAAACTTTTTTTTTTTAAATTTAGTAAAGAACGAAATATCACATTTTTGATTGTTTAAAGTTACATTTATTGCTGTGGAACGTCCTTGAAACAAGTTAGTTCCTTTTCTCACTTACGTTATAGCAGCTATAAACACTCGTTCCCTCACCAGCTTCTCTTTATTCTCTCTCTTCAAGATAAGAGATAAGATCAAAAAAAGCGAGGAACCGCAAAGAAGCGTAAACTCCCCTGTATTCTGTGTAAGAAGTTACAGCTTTACCTTTGACTGTTACAAAGTGCTGACACTGGAGAATCCTTCCATAAATGTTACATTTAACAAAAAATTTCACCACAGCAAAGATTACACTTGGTTTTTTTGTGTGTGTTTATGTGGAGCATCCCTGGTACAAGTTCCTGTGAATGTGCTGTTACTATAGAAATGATAACGTATCAGAACGAGCGCAATAATATAAGCCTGTGCTACTTTCAGAGCTGCTGTTATAGAAATTTAATTAACACCTTCTGACCAATCAGAATCCAGAATTCGACAGCGCCGTGGTGTAAGTGTGGATAGTTTTTTTGTCCAGTTTTTTTTTTCTTTCCTTTTCCATCTACACAGAAGTGGTGTAATTGGATTTTGTAGATTTTGTAGTGACAGCCATGACTTTCTCCCACAGATGAACTTGAGCTCATTATATTAAAAAATAAACAAATAAATAAACCAGCACTGCAGTTTCTTAATTGGATTCCAATATGAGTTACAGAGAAGCACGGCCACTGCCGTGGGAGTGGAATACGGGAATTGAGGTCGGCTAATCTCGTTTAGGTTTTCCTTTCCTCTATTTTGGCAAATTAAAGAGCTCTGGAAGCCATATTTCTCAGAGAGGCTGCTTAGCTTGTTATTAGCTAACAGACTCACAAATCAATTAGCATCAACTTGCTGCCACGAGCTTTCACCCGGAATAAAGGTCATGCCATGTTTCTGGTTAGAAAAACAGAGGGACATGTAGAGGACAAATAACACCACAGGACTTGGGGTTCAGTGTCTTGAAGGACACTTTGGCATGTGGAGGCATGTCAACATTTCAACTCACTCCACAGCTCTTCTCTTCACTTCACTTTGAACTTGACTACTCCAATAGCATCTCCTTTTCTCTGGGTATCCCTGGAATGATTATCTTTGAATAGACATAAAATCTGTATTTTTGAGATTTGAATTTTGGGGATTTGCATTCATTGGGGTAATTTAGGTATAATAACCTGAAATCTTAATTTATTAAATACACCACAAAATTTTTTTAATTGTATTTAATGTTATGTGTATATAATTCAGATATACAAAATTCATATTCAAATACTTTTGTCAGCTTCAAAGTTCCATAAATGAGCAGTTGAAATTTCATAGTGGTCATGCACTGAAGGCATGAGCGCCAGCCAACATAATTTATGGAGCTATATTGCCATGTACTGGGCATTTACACCTGCAGCATTCATTCAGTTTTGTTTTTGAATCTTTAATGTAAAAAAATCTATGTAAAAATAATTAATAATTTATACTGATTATCTGACTAGTGGGGTCAGGTTTTTGAATCACATCTCCATCCAAGAGGGAAAGAACTTCTTTGTCAGAGCGACATGTTTTTGGGGTCTGAAAATGGTGTAGCCTTGAGTCCAGAGATGGTCAGAGGTCAGCAGCAGAACTGGAGTTTATACCTGCAGCATGGTCATCGGGATCCAGTGGTCTGATTTAGCCTGATCATACTACATTTTTATAACTTTGTTGAACCTTACCAGTTAGAAAAAGCCTTATCAACCTGACCAGCTGGAAATACTTGACCATAATTGATTATATATTAATATAATATTAATATATTAATATAATTGTAATTGTATTGCTTATGTTTATGCCCTTTATTTTTATACTTTTGTGGTAAAGTCCTGGTATGTATGGTTAGGTTGTATAGACAGAGCATATAAAGCTGGAGTTTGGTAATAATTATTTACATTTATATATTATTATATATAATTATATAGTCCTTCAAGAGAAAGGATGGGTCGAGGCTCGCCAATCTGCCAACAGAATAATCCAACACTATGAGAACAACATTCCCCAAAGACAAATCGATAGGATTTGAGGCATTTCACCTTCTACAGTGCACAATATAATTAAAAGATTCAAGGAATCCGGTCAAATCTCGGTGTGTAAAGGGCAAGGCTGAAAACCACTTCTGAATGAACATGATCTCCGATCCCTCAGACGTCACCATCTTAAAAACCGTCATGAGTCTGTAATGGAGATCTTGACATGGGCTTGGGAATACTTTGGTAAACCTTTGTCAGTCAACACCATTCGCCGCTGCATCCACAGATGCAAGTTAAGGCTTTACTATGCAAAGCAGAAGCCATACATCAACACTGTCCAGAAGTGCTGCCGACTTCTCTGGGCTCTGTCTCATCTGAGATCGACAGTAGCACAGTGGAATAGTGTTTTGTGGTCCAACAAGTCAACATTTCAAAGAGTTTTTGGACAAAACAGCAGTCATGTTCTCCGGGCCAAAGAGGAAAAGGACCATCCAAGCTGTTATCAGTGTCAGGTCCAAAAGCCAGCATCTGTCATGGTATGGGGGTGTGTCAGTGCCCATGGCATGGGTAACTTGCACATCTGTGAGGGCACCATTGATGCAGAAAGATATGTACACATATTGAAGCAACATATGCTGCCATCCAGAGCAGGACAACTCCAAACCACATTCTGCCCGCTGATTACATGCGGATGGTTGTGTAAGCAAAGAGTGAGGGTGCTGCATGGCCTGCCTGCAGTCCTGACCCGTCTCCTATGGAGTGCATATCTGGTGCATTATGAAGCACAAAATAAGGCAATGAAGGCCCCGTACCATTGCACAGCTGAAGAAATGCATAATAGATGAATG
The DNA here is from genome assembly GCA_023630585.1 of Cranoglanis bouderius. Lineage (NCBI taxonomy): Eukaryota > Metazoa > Chordata > Actinopteri > Siluriformes > Cranoglanididae > Cranoglanis > Cranoglanis bouderius. The sequence continues at coordinate 4,127,789 of CM042565.1, forward strand.
AGGGAAAATTCCACTTGCCAACTTAACCAACTGGTGTCTTCAGCACCCAAACACTTAAGTGTTATTAAAAGAAAAGGTGATGTTACACAGTGGTAAATAGTCGAATGTCCCAACTTTTTTGGAGTGTGTTGTAGTCATCAGATTTGAAATTAGTGTATATTTTCAAAAATAAATTAAAATCACAAAGTAAAACATCAAATAATGTGTTAATGTATTTCCTATATTGTACAGGGTGAACTTAATTTTCAAATGACACTTTTTGTTTTGTTTTTTTGTTTTGCATTTTCCATACTGTCACAACTTTTTTACCCATGAAATGCACCAGATTTAAATATTCATGCAATTATTATTAATTGTGGCCAAAAGTTTTGAGAATGACACAAATATTAATTTTCACAAAGTCGACTGCTTCAGTGTTTTTAGATCTTTTTGTCAGATGTTACTAACTGTTACTGAAGTATAATCACAAGCATTTCATAAGTGTCAATGGCTTTTATTGACAATTACATGAAGTTTATGCAAAGAGTCAATATTTGCAGTGTTGACCCTTCTTTTTCAAGACCTCTGCAATTCGCCCTGGCTTGCATAATCAATGCTTGGAGTTTGTCAGAGTTTGTGGGTTTTTGTTTGTCCACCCGCCTCTTGAGGATTGACCACAAATTCTCAATGGGATTAAGGTCTGGGGAGTTTCCTGGCCATGGACCCAAAATGTCGATGTTTTGTTCCCCGAGCCACTTCGTTATCACTTTTGCCTTGTGGCAAGGTGCCCCATCATGCTGGAAAAGGCATTGTTCGTCACCAAACTGTTCTTGGATGGTTGGGAAAAGTTGCTCTCTGAGGATGTTTTTGTACCATTCTTTATTCATGGCTGTGTTCTTAGGCAAAATTGTGAGTGAGCCCACTCCCTTGGCTGAGAAGCAACCCCACACATGAGTGGTCTCAGGATGCTTTACTGTTGGCATGACACAGGACTGATGGTAGCACTCACCTTGTCTTCTCCGGACAAGCTTTTTTCCAGATGCCCAAACAATCGGAAAGGGGATTCATCAGAGAAAATGACATTACCCCAGTCCTCAGCAGTCCAATCCCTGTACTTTTTTCAGAATAGCAGTCTGTCCCTGATGTTTTTCCTGGAGAGAAGTGGCTTCTTTGCTGCCCTTCTTGACTCCAGGCCATCCTCCAAAAGTCTTCGCCTTACTGTGTGTGCAGACGCACTCACACCTGCCTGCTGCCATTCCTGAGCAAGCTCTGCACTGGTGGTGCCCCGATCCCACAGCTGAATCAACATTAGGAGACGGTCCTGGCGCTTGCTGGACTTTCTTGGGCACCCTGAAGCCTTCTTCACAACAGTTGAACCTCTCTTCTTCAAGGTCTTGATGAGCTGATAAATGGTTGATTTAGGTGCAATCTTACTAGCAGCAATATCCTTGCCTGTGAATCCCTTTTTGTGCAAAGCAATGATGGCTGCACGTGTTTCCTTGCAGGTAACCGTAGCTAACAGAGGAAGAACAATAATTTCAAGCACCACTCTCCTTTTAAAACTTCCAGTCTGTTATTCTAACTCAATCAGCATGACAGAGTGATCTCCAGCCTTGTCCTCGTTAACACTCTCACCTGTGTTAATGAGAGAATCACTGACATGATGTCAGCTGGTCCTTTTGTGGAAGGGCTGAAATGCAGTGGACATGTTTTTTTGGGATTAAGTTCATTTTCATGGCAAAGAGGGACTTTGAAATTAATTGCAATTCATCTGATCACTCTTCATAACATTCTGGAGTATATGCAAATTGCCATCATAAAAACTGAAGCAGTAGACTTTATGAAAATTAATATTTGTGTCATTCACAAAACTTTTGGCCACGGCTATACTACTACTACTACTACTACTACTACTACACATTACCTTCTAATATATACTGGGCTTCAGTTAAAAGAGGATTTTAAATGTTTTTTTTTTTTAATTTGACAATGAAAAGGTATACATCCGATAAATGACAAACAGTGTGCAATAACACTGTGTGCAAAGTACATCCAAGCTAGGGCCAAGATGAGGCCCATGCTCCAAGTTTGAGTCAGGAATAGGGTCACAGTCAGTGTTTGGGACAAGACTAGGGACAGGATGCCAGTGTACAAGTCCATAATAAAGCCAGTGTGTGTGAGTCAGGAGAAGAGCCAAAATCATGGCCAGAACTGGGGCTGATGTCAGAGCAAGAATATACATCACAGAAGCTTTGTTAGATCTTTTGCAGCTTCAGAAGGACAAGGACTGTTTCATTAGCATGATGAGGCTGTACAAAGGAGCTGGATACACAAGTGGCCTTGCTCAAAAAGAAACCGCTTTGTTTAGCATATTCGATGGATATGAGCACAGAATGTAGTAAGACCCCATGGAAATTGTTGGCTTTTTTGACCTATTTGGACAAGCAAACATTTGATCTTTTTTGAAACAATTCCTATTTAAAAAGTTGACACACTGTCAAATGGCACATAAAACTGACATTTTGTAGTAATTTTCACAATTTAAATGAACAAGAAAAACAGATCAGTCACATGGAAAAATAAGTACACCCCTACATTTATCACACATTCAAATCCAGAAAATTAGAATCAGATGTTCAATATTGGGTGCCAGTGATTAGAACCTGCTTACGGAGTGCAGGTGGAACCCGTCTTCTTTTTACCCCTCTCATACCTAGTCTCTGGTGTTCCTTTTGTTATTGAGGTGAGTGGTGTCATCATGCCATGGTCTAAAGACTTCTGTAAGGCCTAAGGTTGTGGATGCCTATGAATCTGGCAAGGGATTTAAAAATAGCTCCAAATTATTTGAAGTACATCATTTCGTTATAAGGGAAATCATCTACAAATGGATTTCAAATGACTGCCAATTTGTCCAGGACTGGCTGTCCCAGCAAATTCAGTCTCCAAGAACCTCAAGATTTCATTAGAGGATCTCCTAATAAGTCTTGCAACTGTTCGTGTCAAAGTGCATGCTTCTACAATCAGAGAGAGATTGCACAAATTTGACCTGCATGGGAGGTGTGCCAGGAAAAAGCCTTTGCAAGACTACAGTTTGTCAATGAGCATATAGGCAAAGACCAAGCCTTTTGGAATAATGTGCTCTGGACGGACGAATCAAAGACAGACCAAAGACAGCTTGGAGAAGCACCTTATACCATCTGTGAAGCACGGTGGTGGAAATGTTATGGTTTGGGATTGCTTCACTGCCTCAGGGACTGGACAGCTTGCATTCACTGATTCAACTATAAATTCTGCATCAAAGAGTGCTTGAAGATAATGTGAGGCCATCTGTCTGAAGTTATATATATATATAAAACTGGATAGCTCATGACGTCACCAACAGTGAAGCTACTGCGCATCTCAAAAATAAAGTGAAATATTTCAAGCCTTTGTTGTTTTAATCTTGATGATTACAGCTTACAGCTCATGGAAATGAGATACTGGAATAATCCAGTATCTCAAAAATATTAGAATAAAGAATTTATAATACAGCAGTGTGGACCTGAGAAGAGCTCTAATCAGCTAATTAAAAAACACCTTTTTACTCAAAACACCGATGTTCAGTGGTCCAAAGTCCTCTTTTCAGATGAAAGTAAATTTTGCATTTCATTTGGAAATTAAGGTCCCAGAGTCTGGCGGAAGAGTGGAGAGGCACAAAATCCAAGTTACTTGAAGTCCAGTGTGAAGTTTCCACAGTCAGTGATGATTTGGGGTGCCGTGTCATCTACTGGTGTTGGTCCACTGTGTGGCTCCTCTTCCCTCTACAACACACCTGCACTGGGCTCCTTTGCCCTCTATAACCACACCTGCACTGGCTCCTCTGCCCTCTACAACCACACCTGCACTGGTTCCTCTGCCCTCTATAACCACACCTGCACTGGGCTCCTCTGCCCTCTACAACCACACCTGCACTGGTTCCTCTGCCCTCTATAACCACACCTGCACTGGCTCCACTGCCCTCTACAACCACACCTGCACTGGTTCCTCTGCCCTCTATAACCACACCTGCACTGGCTCCTCTGCCCTCTACAACCACACCTGCACTGGTTCCTCTGCCCTCTATAACCACACTTGCACTGGTTCCTCTGCCCTCTACAACACACTTACGCTGGGCTCCTCTACCCTCTATAACCACACCTGCACTGGCTCCTCTACCCTCTATAACCACACCTGCACTGGTTCCAATGCCCTCTATAACCACATCTGCACTGGTTCCTCTGCCCTCTACAACACACCTGCACTGGGCTCCTTTGCCCTCTATAACCACACCTGCACTGGCTCCTCTGCCCTCTACAACCACACCTGCACTGGCTCCTCTGCCCTCTATAACCACACCTGCACTGGCTCCTCTGCCCTCTACAACACACCTGCACTGGCTCCTCTTCCCTCTACAACCCACCTGCACTGGCTTCTCTGCCCTCTATAACCACACCTGCACTGGGCTCCAACGGCCCTCTATAACCACACGTGCACTGGCTTTTCCGCCCTCTATAAACACACCTGCACTAGACTCCAACGGAACTCTACAACCACACCTGCAGTGGGCTCCGTTGCCCTCTACAACCTCACCTGCACTGGCTCCTCTGCCCTCTACAACACACTTGCACTGGTGTGGCATTTTCTGCCACTGGATATACGGTAACCTCTACACAAAACACTAAATTCAGTAAAAATAATACTCACAACACAGTGGATGAGAGAAGCAAAAATCAGATTTATTGCCCAGAAACAGCAGCCAACATGAGATCAATTCAAATGAGACATCCCAGGAATGATCTGGTCTACCCTGAGTTCAGTCCTTGTATTTATACCCTCTCCTCTCCTTGATGTCAAAAAATATTTACCATTATGTTTGGTTTTCAGAAAATTCAGCTACCATTAGAATCATAAAACCAAGTTTTTCAGCCACCATTATAACCAAAAACAGGGCAGAAAAATTGCCCATTAGAATCTGTTTTTTCAAGCCCTGAAGTAAAAAAAAATACACTCTCCTCCTTTCTTTTCTTCTGGTCCTGCCCCCTATAAAGGACTTCTGTGGCTCAATTTACCAAAATGTCTCCCAGCAATCTAGACAAGCAAAGCTTTCTCTGCGTTGTCTCTTTGGTTATCATATTAAACTTATTATTCTTCGCTTCAGTTTTATCTGTTTACATGGGTAAGTGTTGTTTTTATGTATTACAGATTCTGTGCATGATTTTAACATATTTTTGTGTTTTACACACTACTTAAAGCTCTATTATAATCTAAGTCTTGAGATTACACATATTTGATAGGATTCTAGGATTATGCTCGCTGCTATAGGATTATGCTTTCATAGTGCTTTTTACATGCATATTTATTCATTTACAATACATATAATATGATATAATATAATATTATATAACACGTGTTGTTTTCCCCCACATTTTTCTAGCATCTTGTGGACATGCGTTATCAGCTGCAGTTGTTATGGCTTTATCACGGACTGACCTCATCCTGGGAGCTCCTCAGCCATGCACACCAATGCACAGCGAAGGGCCTGTTTTTATATTATTCTCCTCCTTAATAAACTACACTGTGTTTCTGTCTTGTCTTCTGTGTTTGTTGTTTATATTTTATGGAAATTAATTCCCACATTCCCTCCTGTGAGCCCCCAAGCCTCATTAGTAATTAATTTAATGAGTGCCTATGTATAAAACACTGTTCTTTGTACCTTTTGTCCATCTCCTGTCAATTGCTGCATTTTTATCTGTATCCTTCCCTCATTAAGCCTTTGTGGTGCAACATCTTCCTCTGTGTTATCAAAATTCATCAATTAGCGAGGTTATTTCGACAATAGTTCTATGGGGGTAATACGTACACTATATTTTTTGACTAAGTTTGGTAAACGCTCTATTCCTGAGCTACTGTTCAAATTCCAGGAAATAGGTAGACACAGTACTGTGTTACAATACACGGAGGGAGGCAGGATGCATGCACAGGGGAAAAGTCAGTTTATTAGAAACACAGGCTTTGAACGTAATGGAACACACAAAACAAAGGAAATAAACAGTAATCCACAAAAAAGGCAAGCAATAATCCAAAAGAGATAATCCACAAGGCAGTAGTTACAAAAGAGATGATCCACAAAGCAGTAATTCCACAAAAGTACAGAACATGGGAACAAAACAAAACCGAACTGAAGCAAATGCACGAAACTAGGCTATGGTACTGGAACTATGAGCTGAGAGCTATGAGCTATGAACTATGAGCTATGAACTATGAGCTATGAACTATGAGCTATGAACTATGAGCTATGAGCTAAGGGCGAGAGAAAGCGAGAAGATAGCAGGCGTACAGCACATGACGAACTCTAATACTCCGCGCTGAGGCGGAAATGGGAAGAGGTTTAAATAGATGGAATAATCAGACACAAATGAGAAACACCTGAAACACATAATTAAACAGTGAATGGAGAATTAATGAACATACGAGGGCGGGGACATGACATGGACAGGGAACCAATACACATTCAGAGGCGGAGACATGACATAAACGAAAACACAAGCACATGGCAAAGTAAACAAAATGTGAGTTCATGAATGATAGACGTGGAATGCGGAAGTAAGCTGCCGGCTGTCCTCAACGGCGGCGGGGAGAATGGAATGCGGAAGTGTTCGCGCAGTGAATGACTCCGAGAGTCAGCCACTCGCTTAGCGAGTGACTCAGAGTGTGAGGAGATCTCTGACAGAGCCCCCCCCAAAGGCGCTGAAAAGTTCTAACCGCTCTGGCGGACCTGGGCCCCTGGGCAGGATCCTAATGTTTGCCCTCCAGGACCCGAGGCTGGCGATGTCCAGTGTTCCGTGGCCAGAGCAGAGCGTGTCTGGTTGTCCCTTCGGCCATGGTCGAGAGCTTGGTCGAGAGCTTGGTCAAGAGCTTGGCTTGGAACTTGGCTTGGAATTTGGAGCTGTGCTTGACCTGGTGCTTGGCGTGGTGCTTGACTTGGTGCCTAGCTTGGAGCTTGGCCTGGAAACAGGACTGGAATCAGACTTGGCACCTGGATTGGAGACAGCCTTGAGAACTGGACTGAGAACTGGACTGAGAGCTGGACTGAGTACAGGACTGGAAACTAGGCTAGAAACAGAACCGTAAACAACATCAAAAACCTGACTGGGAACAGAACTGGAAACAAAGCTAGAACCTGAACTGGAAAGTGGACTTGCAACAAAACTAGAAACTTGACTGAAAGCTAAACTAGAAACAGAACTGGAAATGAAATTAGAAACCTGACTGGAAACAGAGATGGAGACAGGGCTGGAGACTGGGTTGGAGACTAAGTTAGAAACTGGACTGGATCCGAAACTAGAAACTGAACTGTGGCATAGACTGGAAACTGGATCGGGAACTGGACTGGAACCTGAGCTAGAAACAGGATTGGGAACAGGATTAGAAACGGGGCTGGAAACTAAGCTAGAAACTGAGCTGGAAAGGAAACTAAGCATGGACTGGAATATGACTCTGGCTTAGGGTATGTATCTGGACTGAGACATGGACTAGGATATGGGACAGGACATGAACTAGGGCTAAGACTGGGGCTAGGACTTGGACATGGACTAGGACTTGGAAAGGAGGTCATCCCGTGGACCTCAGACATGGACTTGGCTTCGGAGGAGGTCATCCCGTGGACCTCTGACATGGACTTGACTTCGGAGGAGGTCATCCCATGGACCTCTGACATGAACAGGGCTGGAGCGGAGGTCTCCTCGTGGACCCCTGACAGGAACCGGACAGGAACGGAGGTCCCCTCATGGACCTCCGGAGGGTGCTCCACTGGGGAGACCTCCTGCTGGGCCTCCTGCTGGAGCTCAGGGCTGGAGGTTGCCACATTAACCTCCAGGTGGCGCTCCGCTGGAGAGACCTCCGGCTGGAGCTGGAGGTTGCCACGTTAACCTCCAGGGGCAGCTCCGCTGAGGAGACCTCCTGCTGGAGCTCAGGGCTGGAGGTTGCCACGTTAACCTCCAGGGGCAGCTCTGCGGAGAAGACCTCCTGCTGGGCGTCCTGCTGGAGCTTGGGGCTGGAGGTTGCCACGTTAACCTCCAGAGGGCGCTCTGCTGGGGAGATCTCCTGCTGGGCATCCTGCTGGAGCTCGGGGCTGGAGGTTGCCACGTTAACCTCCAGGGGCAGCTCCGCTGAGGAGACCTCCTGCTGGGCCTCCGGCTGGAGCTCGGGGCTGGAGGTTGCCAGGTTAACCTCCAGGTGGCGCTCTGCTGGGGAGACCTCCCGCTGGGTCTCTGGCTGGAGCTCTGTGGGTGCCTGCCTATGGAGCCACTTATGAACTCGCCAGTTGTCCTTAAAGCAGGCCTTCGAGCAGAAGTAGTAGCTCCTTGTTCCCTGTTTTCGACAGGTGGGGCACTATAAGCTGGCAGGCTGGGTGCATCCTTTGGTTGTGCACTCCTGGGTCCGGGGCTGAGAGGTGCAGGCTGCCACGTTTGCCCGCTCCCTCTTGTAGTGCTCCAGAAACGACTGTCCGGAATCACCGGGCAGGTGCACATTGTCAAGGATGGTGTTCAGGTTGTGATTAAACTCTGGGCGCCCATATTCCTTCGAGCAGGAGATCCACAAAACCCGAGACAGTGTTCATCTCCTGGTGTCCACTGTAGAGGTGGGCCTCCGCCCACCAGCGAGCCAAGCCGACCAAACGGGATTGGAGGAACCTCACCCATTGTTCCTCACTGGGTTTCTTCTCCTCCAAACTCACAAAATATCCCTGGGCCTGTAATAAAAAATCCTGGGGGTACCAGGAGATGCCATCATAGGCAGTAGGAGGAGGAATATAGGCCCGAAAGGAAATTGAGTCCAGTGGGGGAACGAAACATTTGGCACGGGTAGCCCAAATTTTCCCAGCTGCATCCATGTTAGGCAGAGTATTCTATTACAATACACAGAGGGAGGCAGGATGCATGCGCAGGGGATAAATCAGTTTATTAGGAACACAGGCTTCGAAAGTAACGGAACACACAAAACAAAGGAAATAAACAGTAATCCACAAAAAAAGGCAAGCAATAATCCAAAAGAGATAATCCACAAGGCAGTAGTTCCAAAAGAGATGATCCACAAGGCAGTAATTCCACAAAAGTACAGAACATGGGAACAAAACAAAACCGAACTGAAGCAAACGCACGAAACTAGGCTATTGTACTGGAACTATGAACTATGAGCTGAGAGCTATGAGCTATGAACTATGAGCTATGAATTATGAGCTATGAGCTATGAGCTAAGGGCGAGAGAAAGTGAGAAGATAGCAGGCGTACAGCACATGCTATGACGAACTCTAATACTCCGTGCTGAGGCGGAAATGGGAAGAGGTTTAAATAGACGGAATAATCAGACACAAACGAGAAACACCTGAAACACATAATTAAACAATGAACAATGAGAATATTGTGCTTGACACAAAACAGAGACAAGGGGTTAACTATGGATTGGTTAGGTGGAATGTGTATTTGCATAGAACAGGAAGCCTATCAATGTAAGACAGGAACAACACCATACGGTTTCTAGGAAGTAATAAAAGGACAATAGATATTGTTTGGGGAAGAATGTAAAAGCACGCAAATGGTATTGGGGAGACAGAGGAATACACAAATGGTGAGGGGCTTCATCTGTCTGTACCTGAGTCAACAGAGAAACAAAGAAGAGAGGTGCCACACACAGGAACCAGGAAACCAGGAAAGGGGAGAAACCAGGACGAAAACAGAAACCAGGAAAGGGAGAGGGTGTTCACAGAGAGGACAGGAGGGAAAGTGTTAATATGGGGACAAAGAGGGAAAAGTTGATAAGATTAATGCTAAACAGAGTGTTCACATTAAACTTATCATAATCTCTGTAGCTTTTATACCTAACCTCAGTTTAATGATTTATGTGTTTCTATGCCTCCTAATGGATTCTCTACTTTTCCTTTGAATATAAGAAGCCTTTCTACAAATTATGATAATTTTATTCATTACTTGTCTTCATTCAAACATAATTTTTCTATTATTGCCTTATCAGAAACATGGCTTTCAGAGGACTATTGAGAAGCCTTTTAAATTACCTAAATATATCCAGTGCACCATGTAAGAGAAAATAGATCTGGAGGTGGATTATCTCTGTTTATTCATGCTGATTTAATGTAGGGATGATCTCTCTTTAAAGCCAAATAAATTGAGGTGGAATCTGTATTTATAGAGCTCTCTGGGGTGTCTAGTGGAAAGAATGTTTTTGTTGGTGTTACCTACAGACCACCTAACTCTAGCATCAAGGATTTTAATGAAAGTTTGACCAGTTCTCTGTCTCTGATGGTGCCTTACTCATGGTGTTTATAGTATATTCATTCTATCAGACATGTAAAGAAAAATAGTTCAGCGTAAACTTTAAGAGGTGTTCAACCGATATTGAAACCCACATGGAAAGTAATCAATCAGTTGTTGCAAAGAGAGAAGACCACTTCAGAATTACCTTCTGTCTTTTTAGGAGGTGAAAATTCTTTTAATAATCCCTTTGACATAGCTCAAAAATTGATATTCTCATCCATCATTGATATTCCCACATCTTTTCTCTGTCTTTGAAAACAGGTGTGGTGCCAGAGGATTAAAAGCAGCCTAAGTTATTCCTCTGTCCAATGTAGATGATCCGCAATGTTTTAACAACTATAGACCTATAGCTATTTTGCCATGTTTTTCAAAAATATTAGGAAAAAATTAAATAAAAACAAATTCTCTTTCATCTAGACTCTACTTCAATTATTTGCAAACATCAGTATGCGTTTCGGGAAAATCACTCCACTTATGTGGTTCTATGAGATACAGATAGCTTCATTTGGGGAGATTTGTGACAAGCATAAAATCACTTTATAAATGTATCTATTTCACTTAAACTGTATTTGATCAAATTAGTTGGGCCAACTCAATTATAAAAAATTATACTAAACGCATGGCTCTTTTGAAAGTATACTGGGTTTATCAGTGCATTATTATCTGAAAAAAATAACTTTCACATGAAACCCAAATATTTTAAAATTATTTGCAGATCCTCATATTTTACTCATTGTATTGCATTCAACTCTAATAACCATATATATTTATCTCTCATACCCAGATAAAACACACACACACATGGTCACCCTGTCTCCAAAGCTAATTTCTCTTTCTGGGTCACATTGGAGACAACCAACCTACCAAACCCTGAGATATTTTCCTAATGTATCATTAACTTTTGTCTAAAATGCCCATTCTCACACATACAGTCACAGATGAGAAAATACTCCCACAAAATTTCTTCTCTCTCTCTCTGCGTTCCATACACACAGAAATACAGGTCAAGAGGCACATGGCATTTTGCATACAAATTCCCCAACTTTAGGCCTTCTTTGACTGTTCCATGACAGTTTAGGGGAATGAATGTCCAATGAGATACATACAACCACACAACAGTCTCAAGTCTACACAATCAGTCCCAGGACAAACACTTTAGACAAAAGGTCTGGGTCTACATTAAAGTGGAAATACTTAAGGAAACATAACGCTGGCTGCTCTGTAGCTTTTCAACACATTTTGCTCTTATATAAGGATCTTCTGTCTTACACTTACACAAAAATATCTCACGTCTTTATCCCAATGTATCCCATATAATATAATATGATATAATATAATATAATAATATAATAATATGATATAATATTATATAACACCCCCCCCCCCCCGTTTTTATATTATTCTCCTCCTTAATAAACTACACTGTGTTTCTACCTTGTCTTCTGTGTTTGTTATTTATATTTTACTGGCTCCTCACACTGGCTCCTCTGCCCTCTATAACCACAACTGCACTGGCTCATCTGCTGTCTATAACCACACCTGCACTGGCTCCTCTGCCCTCAACAACACACCTGCACTGGTTTCTCTGCCCTCTATAACAACACCTGCACTGGCTCCTCTGTCCTCTACAACCACACCTGCACTGGCTCCTCTGTCCTCTACAACCACACCTGCACTGGCTCCTCTGCCCTCTACAACACACCTGCACTGGGCTCCAACGAACCTCTACAACAAACCTGCCCTGGCTCCTCTGCCCTCTATAACACACCTGCACTGGCTCCTCTGCTCTCTATAACAACACCTGCACTGGCCTCCAACAGATCTCTACAACTGCACCTGCACTGGCTCCTCTGCCCTCTACAACACACCTACACTGGCTCCTCCACCCTCTGTAACCACACCTGCACTGGCTCCTCTGCCCTCTATAACACACCTGCACTGGCTCCTCTTCCCTCTATAACACACCTGCACTGGCTCCTCTTCCCTCTATAACCACAACTGCACTGGCTCCTCTGCCCTCTATAACCACAACTGCACTGGCTCCTCTGCCCTCTACAACACACCTGCACTGGCTCCTCTGCCCTCTATAACACACCTGCACTGGCTCCTCTGCCCTCTACAACTGCACGTGCACTGGCTCCTCCGCTCTCTATAACCACACGTGCACTGGCCTCCAACAGATCTCTACAACTGCACCTGCACGGCTCCTCTGCTCTCTATAACAACACCTGCACTGGCCTCCAACAGATCTCTACAACTGCACCTGCACTGGCTCCTCTGCCCTCTACAACACACCTACACTGGCTCCTCCACCCTCTGTAACCACACCTGCACTGGTCTCCTCTGGTCTCTACAAAACACCTGCACTGGCTCCGCTGCCTCTATAACCACACTTGCACTGGCTCCTCTGCACTCTACAGCACACCTGCGCTGGCTCCTCTGCCCTCTACAACCGCACCTGCACTGGCTCCTCCGCCCTCTATACCCACACCTGCACTGGCTCCTCTGCTCTCTATAACAACACCTGCACTGGGCACTATGTCTATTTTTTCCTCTTTGAGACACCTATAACATCCAACTTCCGTTACAGCTCATGCCAGAAACAGAAAGAAAAAAAAAACGTTGACAGACGCACATACGTATTCTGGTGAATTCTTCACCATCATAGCACTTCCTACTCCATACATACATAAAAACATGCGGGGAAGCGTTTAACAACCAACTCAGTCACAAAATAAAAGGGAACAAAAAGAAATATAAGTGGAGAGCAGCTATCTCCTCACACTCCCCATCTCTCTGCATTGCACTCATATGCGCAGTTGTATCTCTCCCCCATAAGTACCGTAATCCTTATAAGTTACCGGTATACATAGATTCCAACTATATACAAAAAGTATAGAAAATCCACTGTTGGTTAAAATGTAAAGTTGATGTATTTGCACAGCAGAAGAATTAGTTAGGGAAAAAATGTTTATCAAGAATCGTTTTGGAATCGGATCGTGTCTCCCAGAATCAGAATCGGGTCAGATCGTGAAGTGCCTAAAGATTCCCACCCCTACTGGCTCCTCTACCCTCTACAACACACCTACACTGGCTCATCTGCTCTCTATAACCACACCTGCACTGGCTCCTCTGCTCTCTATAACAACACCTGCACTGGACTCCAACGGGCCTCTACAACTGCACCTGCACTGGCTCCTCTGCTCTCTATAACAACACCTGCACTGGACTCCAACGGGCCTCTACAACTGCACCTGCACTGGCTCCTCTGCCCTCTACAACACACCTACACTGGCTCCTCCACCCTCTGTAACCACACCTGCACTGGTCTCCTCTGGTCTCTACAAAACACCTGCAGTGGCTCCTCCGCCCTCTATAACCACACCTGCATTGGGCTCCTCTGCCCTCTACAACACACCTGCACTGGCTCCTCTGCCCTCTATAACCACACCTGCATTGGCTCCTCTACCTTCTATAACCACACCTGCACTGGCTCCTCTATTCTCTACAATACACCTGCACTGGCTCCTCTGCCCTTTATAACACACCTGTACTTGCTCCTCTGCCCTCTACAAAACACCTGCACTGGCTCCTGTGCCTTATATAACCCCACCTGCACTGGCTCCTTTGCCTTCTATAACAACACCTGCACTGGCTCCTCTGCCTTCTATAACCACACCTGCACTGGCTCCTCTACCCTCTATAACCACACCTGCAGTGGCTCCTCTACCCTCTATAACCACACCTGCAGTGGCTCCTCTGCCCTCTATAACCACACCTGCAGTGGCTCCTCTGCCCTCTATAACCACACCTGCAGTGGCTCCTCTTCCCTCTACAACACACTATATTTGCTCCTCTGCCCTCTAAAACAACACCTGCACTGGCTCCTCTGCCCTCTACAACCACACCTGCACTGGCTCTTCTGCCCTCTATACCCACACATGCACTGGGCTTCTCTGCCCTCTATAACAACACCTGCACTGGCTCCTCTGCCCTCTACAACCACCAAGTATAGAAACTCCAATTTTGGTTAAAATGTAAAGTTGATGTATTTGCACAGCAGAAGAATTAGTTAGGGAAATAAATGTATATCAAGAATCGCTTTGGAATTGGATCGGATCTCCCAGAATCAGAATCAGATCGTATCATGAAGGGGCTAAAGATTCCCACCCCTACTGGCTCCTCTACCTTCTACAACACACCTGCACTGACTCCTCTGCTCTCTATAACCGCACCTGCACTGGCTCATCTGCTCTCTATAACCACACCTGCACTGGGCGCCTCTGCCCTCTATAACAACACCTGCACTGGCCTCCAACGGACCTCTACAACTGCACCTGCACTGTGCTCCTCCACCCTCTGTAACCACACCTGCACTGGTCTCCTCTGGTCTCTACAAAACTCCTGCACTGACTCCTCTGCCCTCTATAACCACACCTGCACTGGCTCCTCTGCTCTCTATAACCACACCTGCACTGTGCTCCTCTGCCCTCTATAACCACACCTGCACTGGTTCCTTTGCCCTCCATAAACACACCTGCACTGGGCTCCTCTGCCCTCTATAACAACACCTGCCCTGGGCTCCAACGGCCCTCTATAAACACACCTGCACTGGCTCCTTGGGGTGGGAGAAAAAATCAATGCATCGATGCATCGCGATTCTTTCTCCAACGATTCTGAATCGATTGTCAAAATTCAGAATCAATTCTGTGTTCAATTCAAATCATGACTGTGCGCTGTAACAGTCGCTTATAAGGATTACGGTACTTATGGAGAGATACAGCTGGGCATGTGAGAGCGCAGGTGAGAGAGCACAGAGGGAATGCAGAGAGATGGGGAGTGTGAGGAGATAGCTGTTCTCCACTTATATTTCTTTTTGTTCCCTTTTTGTGACTGAGTTAGTTGTTAAACGCTTCCCCGCTCGTCTTCATGCGTGTGAAAGAGGTAGTGCTTTTTTTCTGGACATTTAATTAAATACAGGATGAAACGCTAATTCCAGTTTGCCTCATGTCTCCTTCAAGTGAGTTATGTGTATTTTTTCCTCTTTGAGACACCTATAACATCCAACTTCCGTTACAGCTCATGCCAGAAACAGAAAGAAAAAAAAAACCGTTGACGTACGTATGCTGGCGAATTCTTCACCATTATACCGCTTCCTACTCCATACATACATAAAGACATGCGGGGAAGCGTTTAACAACCAACTCAGTCACAAAATAAAAGGGAACAAAAAGAAATATAAGTGGAGAGCAGCTATCTCCTCACACTCCCCAACTCTCCGCATTGCTCTCACGTGCGCAGTTGTATCTCTCCCCCATAAGTACCGTAATCCTTATAAGTTACCGGTATACAGAGATTCCAACTATATAAAAAAAGTATAGAAACTCCAATTTTGGTTAAAATGTAAAGGTGATGTATTTGCACAGCAGAAGAATTAGTTAGGGAAAAAATGTATATCAAGAATCGTTTTGGAATCGGATCGTGTCTCCCAGAATCAGAATCAGATCAGATCGTGAAGTGCCTAAAGATTCCCACCCCTACTGGCTCCTCTACCCTCTACAACACACCTACACTGGCTCCTCCGCCCTCTATAACCACACCTGCATTGGGCTCCTCTGCCCTCTACAACACACCTGCACTGGCTCCTCTGCCCTCTATAACCACACCTGCACTGGCTCCTCTGCCTTCTATAACCACACCTGCACTGGCTCCTCTGCTCTCTATAACCACACCTGCACTGGTTCATCTGCTCTCTATAACCACACCTGCACTGGCTCCTCTGCCCTCTACAACCACACCTGCACTGGCTCTTCTGCCCTCTATACCCACACATGCACTGGGCTCATCCGCCCTCTAGAACCACACCTGCACTGGGCTCCTGTTTTCTATATTTGTGCTGTTGTGAGGGATTCTATTCAGGGGATTGAATAATTTTGAGACTGGAGGTCATTATAAGTTGCATTTTCAGTTTGGGGAATTTGGGGAAACCACTTGAAGCATTTGTTGTGTTGAGCTATTTCATTTGCTTTTGTTTGATTTGTTCATTGTAAACAGCTGAAAGTCTGTAAATTTTGACAATAAACCTGATTTGCAATGGGGTGAATAATTTTGATTGAAACTGTAATAAAAAGTGACAATACCCCAAATATGACAAAACATACACTGTATATATTGTTCCAATGGTATTTCTGATGTACATTGTATGTACAATTCTTAAGAATAATCTGCTTTGGGCAGACCTTAAGGTAACTTGAAATTACACCTGGTTAAGCTGTCATTTAGCTTTGGTTCTGAATTAATTAATTACTTTGATTAATTCCAAAGTTACAGCCTGTTTAGTATGAAATTCCCCAGAGCAGACCCCTGAAGTGGTCCAAGAAGCTGATTGACCCCTTAAGTGCCCCTGTCCTGTCACTCATCACTAATCTGCATCAGAGAACTCCATTAGCTGAGTCGGTTCATTTGAATTTCAATTCTCGTAACCGTTTCTTTCTACCGCATCTCGTAATGGCTGTTGCAAAGACAGCATGTTTTCGTCATCCTTGTCCACTTAAGATTCAATGGTAAGTACCCATTCAACACTTTAACTAACGTCTCAAAGGACATTAGTGTTGCTGTCACTAAACTTCTCTTTATCTAATGTTAGGACGCTAGTTCTCATCAATTGGAAGTCACATGCTGCTGCTGAGGATGGCCCCACACGGTGCAGCCTAAAGATCATTGAGATTACTGGTATCAAGAGGATGGTACCACTTAAAAACCATAAAGATGGCTTTGGACCTCAATTCATATGAAGAGTTATGCTATGATGCCTAGGACTGCAATTGCCACAAACAGTTTTGCACTCAAGTCTCCATCAGTGAACAGTGGAGAAGCTCAACAAAACAGTCTTCATGTAAAAACTGTAATGAATTTTCCTGGTTACACAACTGCTATTTGACCATGTAGTATTGGTACATTTATAGAAGGGATTTATTTATTTATAACTGCACTATCCGGTGTTACCCAGATGAGGATGGGTTCCCTTTTGAGTCTGGTTCCTCTCAAGGTTTCTTCCTCGTGTCATTTCAGGGAGTTTTTCCTTGCCACCATCACCTCTGGCTTGCTCATTGGGGATAAATTCCTACATTTAAAATCTATATCCTCAATTTATATATTTCTGTAAAGCTGCTTTGGGACAAAGTCCATTGTTAAAAGCTCTATACAAATAAAACTGAATTGAATTGAATTGAATAGTTAGCTACAACAGGTTAGTTTATTAACTAGGCTAAGCATTGTTGGATGGTAGCTTGCTAGCTGGCTAATTAGTTCACACATTAGTTCAAAGTTGCACAGTTCAGGGAATAAAATATAGCAGCTGACACATAAAGCCTATAATGTTTGGTCATGCCACACAGCACAATTGTTGTAAATAAAACTAATGCTGTGTCCCGTATAAGTGGCAGCAGGGAAGTGCTTCCTGAAAGAATATTAAGCTGATTCTAGATGTAGCTTTGTGCAATGTCTGTGTCCAAACGTCATGTTCTTTTTTACTACCAGGAAAAGAAGAACTACCTAGTTTAGTTTTATGACATATTAGTTGGAATTTTAAACTTCAGACTTCTGACTAGATTTATGTCTGCCCTTTTGACCCCACTCCCCCATCCTCCCCCTCCTTTCTCTGCTCTTTGCTTGAAAGAAACCATATATATACTGTCTGTACACAATCATTAAACAGAGAGATTTTGATTACCTTGTGTGTGTCTGATCTCTCTCTGAGCGCTCGTAGAGGATGACATTCCTGACTCATCCAACACTGGTTTCCAGGAAAACCTAACACTTGAGCATTTTTGTGTTAACTACAATGTTTGGCAGAGGTAGAAAACATGAAGAGAATGGTTAAAAGAGACATTCAATGGTGTCTGACCAAAAAGTAGCCCAGCCTGCCTGTCACTGACAGTGACTGCAATCGGTGTGAAAGAAAGTGGGAGAGTCAAGCTCCCAGCAGCAGCAGAGAGCAGTGCAGCTCTCAGCTCTTTTCAGCAGGTTAGCAAAACTGAAGCACAGAAAGATAAGGACAACAGCTGAAAATAACTGTATATTCTTTATGTGACACTCAGGTTTACAATTTAAAACATTGATTGGTGAGATATGAAAAATATATATTTCTTGTCATTAATTCTTGTCCCCTGTTGTGATGAGGTTTAATGGCCCTATTATGCTATGCAGTGCATTTTCTTGTTCTCAATATATGGTTTAAGCATTCAGGCTTTTCTTTAAAAATTTCACCTGTGAATAGTTGTCAAAGATTTTATGTGAAAATATGCATGGACTTTTGTAACATTTATTTGTGTTTCAGTCATCAAAGAACTATTCTGCTCCCCAACGACCTGATGGTATGCCTTAGTTTCCTTTTTCTTCTTCTTCTTCTTCTTCTTTTTCTTCTTCTTCTTCAAATATTGTATTATAAATTATATTATATAAATATTGCATTATAAGGTCCCAGGACCTTTTCCAAGCCAAAATGGACCAAATTCTTGAAGGTCTTCATGGTGTAATCAGCATAGCAGATGATGCTGCAGTATGTGGAGCTGACAAGGAGGACCACAACAGAAATCTGATAAGCCTAATAGAAAGAGCTGTAGAAAATGTCTGGTATTCAACAGTGACAAGTGTATCGTCAAGCAGCAGAGGATATCCTTCTTTGGAAACTTGTACAAAGACAAAGGCATCAAACCAGACCTGGCCAATGTCCATGACATACAAAAAACTATGTATTAAACTACCTGTCCCCTTATATACCAAATTTGCAGATAAAGCCCACAATCTGAGGGGATTGCTGAAAAGTGACTTACAATGGACATGGGACACTGATTATCAGAAATGCTTCGATGACCTAAAGACAACAGACTGTTGATGCTTGCTTAAAGTACTACAATCCAGCAGCCACCCTCAAACTGGAGGTAGATGCATCAGAGAGAGGCATTGGCATAGCATTGCTTTTGGTTTAAAGACTCTAACTGAATGTCAGTCAAGATATAGCAACATTGAAAGAGAAATGCTTGCTATTGTGTACAGTATGCAGTGATATCACACATACTTGTGCTGCTGCCCCCAGGGTACAACGCATGCTGATCAAAGAACAGGGATATAACTACAGCATTGTGTATCGCCCTGGAAGTCAGATGATTCTAGCAGACACTCTCAGCCACCTGCCAAACATTGAAAACAATGAAGACATTGAACTTGAAGAATGCACTGATGGGCTGGATACAGAATTTGAAGACCCTCAGCATCATACTGTTGTAATCATAAACTTCCCCCCGAACAAACGGGAGATTCTCAGAAGACTCAGAGACCGCAAAAGATCCCAAGCTCAGTGCATTAAAAGAAGTCATCGATCAGTGATGCCAGACAGAATTCAAGACCTGCCAAAAGACCTACGAAGCTATTGGCCTTTCCGAGATGAACTTGCCATAGAACCAGGAGTTGTATTTAAGGGTAGACAAGTGCTTATCCCAGAATCCACAATCGACGACATTTTGACTCAGCTCAACGCCGTCCACCAAGGTATCAAAAAAACATGCAGGTTGACTCGAGAAAGTGTTTATTGGACAAAGATAAACTCAGACATTGAAAACATGTGCAGATCTTGAAATACCTGTGCAGAACATCAAGATGCACAACCAAAAGAACCTCTCATTCCACACAAAACACCCACAAAGCCATGGCAGTACCCGGCGTCGGATCTGTTCGAGATTCTTGGACATCAGTACCTGCTTACCGTGGACAGGTATTCCAAATACCCATTGGTTGATGAAATGCCCATACCAGCCAGCAGCCACACAGTTGCACAAAAAATGCAAATGTACATGTCTTTATTTGGTCGACAAGATGAAATAATGACAGATAACAGACCACAGTACACAGGACAACCTTTCAGGAAATTCATAACTGATTGGGGAATAAAACACACCACAAGTTCACCACACTTCCCAGGAAGCAATGGATTTATTGAAAGATATGTGAGACACATCAAATCCATCATCAAAAAACAATACAACACAAAGGAGATATACAAGCGGCCCTGTTGCAGGTGCGAGCGACGCCCATCGACAGTGATTTACCATCCCCCGCAGAACTACTCCTTGGCAGACCTATCACCACACTCCTGCCAAGTCATGCAGATCCAGGGTAACTGGAACACAGACTGGAAAAAAGGACAACAAGGATGAAAACGCATCATGATCAATGTAGTGGTAGGGACGTACCTCCACTGTATCCCAGACAGTGTGTAAGAGTGCTAGACAAGGAGAGGAACACATGGCACCCAGGGACTATTGTGGAAAGATACAGGGAGATGCAAGAAGTTACCTGATCCAAACACAAATGGAAACACAATCAGATGTACCAGGAGCCACCTCCCTGAAATGTATGCACCACACTCACAGAAAACCCAGAAAAAAGTACAATTTGCTGAAACACCCAAAAGAGATGTGGTGGAACAAAGCCACAAAGATCCTATTGAAAACAAAATCACACAACCTCTTGAAACAAGAACAGATAATACAGGCACTGAGACAACAAGACCAACATGCACAAGGTCTGGACCAATCATAATCAAACCAGTGCATTACAAGGATTATGTGTAAAGCCATATGAAAAGTCAAGTAGTTAATAATACCAAAAAGGGACTGAATGTTTATTTCTGCACACTTAATTGAACAGCTTATTATTGTTCATTATTGTTATAATGTGCACTCTATTGAAAATTTTTTTAGATACCTCTGTTTCAGAATACTCTGTTATACAGATTAAAAAAAAAAAAAGCAATCTAGTGTTGTCTTGGTTGTCTGAGATGTTTACACACTTATGTTAAACAGGGGGGATGTTGTGATACGTAATATGTTGTGATATGTAATGCACTGTGTACGTAATACGCTGTGTAAGTAATACTGTGTGCATTAATCTCTGATGCTGTCCAGTATTACTTCACCTTTCACTTTTCAACCAAATCGTCTGGCAAAGTTGTCTTTTCAATGTCTTTTCCACAAGTTTTTGTTGGGTGTGGTGGCTTTTGTCTGCATAAATGGATCAGCAACAGTTGAAAGGTGCTAGCCTCCATCTCACAAGCAGACAGGGCTAAAGAATAAAGGTTCTTGACCTTGAGTCCTGCAGTCTCCCTGTAGAACAAACTCTTGGCAAACAGTGGTGTGTGGAAACTAAATTTTGCAGTGAGCTAAAGGGTCAGCCATGTACATGAAGGGGAATTCTGTCAATCGTCTCATCTGTATATGATCCAATTGTATTTTCTTCTTATTGAAAAAAAAAAACCTTCTCCAAGAACTGTGCAAGCACAATTATGGTTGGGACAAAGATCTGCCAGAACAATATGTGCAATTGTGGAAAGAACGGAAGATGGGATTGGATTGCATTAGATCTCTCAGCATTGACTGATTGACTGATTTCATCAAAACAAGGACTTAGTATTTGTGACTCACAAATTCAATGAATCAAAGTTATCCTTCATTCATAATGGGAAAATCCAGAGTCGCACCACTGAAACAAACCACAATGCCCAGAATAGAACTGACAGTACTAGCAGCACACATGGAACAAATGCTCAAAACGAGTTGAAAAAGAGTTGCAGCTTCCACTTGACAAATCCATCCTCTGGACCAACAGCACATCTGTATTGAAATGAAATGAATTGAAATTTAAATGAAATACCCTGCAGATTGTGCATCTCATGGACTTAAAGCCAATGTACACCTGAATTCAAGTATCTGGTTCAACGGTTCAGAGTTTCTTAAATGCCCAGAAACAAAATGGTCAAATTCTGATGTGAGATTACACACATGCAATAATGAGAATGATGATGACCCAGAAGTGAAAAGGAATATTCTGATCATAAATACACTTGTATATGAACAATGCAATGCTACAAGTAGACTTGTAGGACGCACTGATTTACGATGTACTTATTGTGTTTGGATTGCTTAATGGCTCCATATTGTATAAGTTAATTATTGTATATCCTAAGCCAGTAACAATAAGAGGGTCAGTGTGTCTGAGCCATTTAATTTATTTTGGGTAAAAGTCAATACAATGACACCTGCTGGGTAAAGATACCCAATGATCTTTAGTGTGAAATATAACAGAACCAGGATATAGCAGTAAAGTACTGATAGTATTATTCAAATGTTGTTACTTAATTAAAGGGTATGTTGTGTACTATACAGCTACTACAATAAGCATATTTTGGCATAAACAGTAGACCATATCTTTCACAGGAAGGTACAGATTCTCTGTTTACCATCAATTGGCTCATTTATTTCTTTCATGTAGCATAAAAGAACATTCACATGGCATAGAAGCATAAATGCTTTTATAAAAGTATTATTTAAAAAAAAATACATACAGGTGAAAAGTGCAAAATGATACATGATCATCACATTTTGTTTAAAATGTGTATACATAAGCATATTATGTGTATACAGAAGCATGAATACAGAATACATGAATATAGAATAACAGAAAGGAACTGACATTAAATATAACTGTTGGTTGATTGGTCAGATTCTTGTGCTTGTTTCATCCACTGCATTTTAATGTCGTGACTCACCAAAAGATAGATCACTGGGTTGACACAGCAGTGAGCTGCAGCCAGCACAGTAGCTCCAGGTAATCCATGTGATGGATTGTCATCAATATTTCCAAAGGCCTGTAGGAGCCCCATGATTAGCAGGGGAGTCCAGCACACAGTGTAAGCCACGTTTATCAAACATGTGATTCGCTTCAGGTTCCTTTCCATGGCATAAGGTTGACAGCAGTAACAGATGCCAATCAGAAATGCAGGGATCAAAATCCCAAGTATGAACCTATAACAAACTACAATGTTTAGGATTGTCTTGCCATGTTTTGTCATTTTGTCATCATCAAGATCATAGTCATCGATGCACTGTTCCCCCAGGGCTGTGAATCGAAGTTCTCGGGAGTACAAAGATGGGATGCTTAGGATGGTAGCAAATACCCAGGAGCACAGAATCATGATCAGGACTACCGATGAACGCTGGAATACAGTGCAATGCTTTCCTTTGCATTTATTTCTCCCAATCCTGTCAGTGACAGTCCATAGAATCAGTATACCTGCTGTGGAGAACAAGCTGGCATAAAATACATAGGATGAGAGTTTGCACAGAGCTTTTCCATAGTGCCAGTTGAAGTGGTACCAGCTGTAGAGGAGCTGCAATGGCAGGAATGCTGAGCAGATCAAGTGGGTCACAGCTAATGCCATTACCCACTTAGCAGTGTCAGATTTGTGGTGGTAACATCTGCCTGCAATTATGACTGAAAGATTGAGAACCAGGCCAAGGGTGCAGATGATGAAATATCCAATGATGTATAGCATTCTGATTGAATTTAGGTACTTATTATATTTTTTTTGCTCAAGCAACAGACCATCGTAGTCATAGTCTGTAGTATTGACATAGTCTGTAGTATTGAAGAACATCTTGACAATTCTAATAAAGGAAAGTGAAATGGAGAGATATTAAATATCATATTGCTTTTCCAAGTCATCTGACTCACTCTCATTCATGCCAGTTCTTACACAATGTTAAGTGTTAGATAAGAATATGAAGAAAATAAGAATAAGATAACAAGAAGCTGATAATAAGAAAATGTTTATTGCCAATGTCCTTTAAAGAATGTTTTATCGGTATCTTTGCCTAACTGCTGTAGTTATCATGCATTGTGCATTATATCAAATCATTTGTGGTTGAAAAATGCTCAATAAAATCATTATGCACATCAGTAGTTATAACATTCACTTTATGTCAAAAATTGATTTATGACCCCCCTCACGTTGTATAATTTATGGCCTCGTGAAGGTCCCATGAACATGTGTGGTCATTTTTATTACTTTTTTTCCTGTCCTCTGTGTGTGTGTGTGTGTGTGTGTGTGTGTGTGTGTGTGTGTGTGTGTGTGTGTGTGCTGAAAAAGCTGTTGGTTAAATAAAAGCTGTGGACGGGTCAAAGTTTTTTGTTAAATTGATTTGTAAGAGTGTTTCAATAAATGAACAGACTGATGTTTGTGAAGCTGCTGAAACATTTTGTTGATTACGTTGTTGAGAAAAACACTTGTTCTCTTTTACTGAACTGAAATCCCCAAACATTTAAAAACCATCTGAGTTATTCTTTTGTGGAATCGAATCTGAATATCCTGTGTCATTCTTAACTAACTTCAGCCAATAATACTTTATTATACACACATCACATTCAATAATACAGATAACAACATGATCAAAATATGAGAACATGCAAAAAAAAGATTTTTTTTTTTTTTTAAACTTAGCCACTGACTCCGGTCATGAGGGGTGAATTGAATACATGGTCATCTGGGTAATTTGAATGTGTTGATGGTGAACTAGTGGGCGTTTTCTGTTTTTACTCTTCTTAGACGAGCGTCAGATAGCATGTGGTAATGGGCCCGAGCTCGGCAGCCCCGCAGTGCCTGCGGTTCAGACACGGCATCAGCTTGTATTATCCGGGGCCGAGTGTGGCCCACGGCTCGCTCTGACACGTGTGTTTTTGTTACGGCGGTAAAGTACTGGGGCCGATTCTTGTTCACCATAACTAGCCCGGATCTGGCTTTAGAGTCTGGGCCACTTCTGGCGATGACTCGGCTTGGTTCAATCAGATGCCCTAATATTTATAATAGTAGCAAATATATTTAGATATAATGCAACATATTCTTTTATATGCTTTTATTTATTATAAACACACGTCGTTGTGCTCTCAGGTGATTTCATCTCCACTCACACAGCAATGGGAGTGGTCTTGTACCTGTAGTAGTGGGAGATGGCAGCCATGTTTGTGCGGGTAGGAAATTCACATTTTGTTAAAAAATGTAACTATTTCCGACTCTTTGATCGTACAGCAAGGTTCTATTTGTTTTATTTATTTATTTTATTCTTATTTTTGTTTGTCAGCTTACAGCAAACAATCTTGTTTATCATGCAGCTTCATGTTAATATATAAATAGACTATTTTTCATGTTAGTTGATGTTCATAATGTGTTAACTGATGTTAACATTCAGCTTTTAAAATAAAAATGTTGGTAACACTTTGCAATAAGGTTTTATTTGTTAACATGAAATAACGATGAACAAAACCTTTTCAAACACTGTATCTGTTATCATTAGGTAGAGTTCATTACACCGCCCCGCATCTAGAAAAAAAAGTTTATGCTGTTTTGCAAACCACACTTGTTTTTACCTATTTTGGTCACGTTGAGTTCAAATATGCCACTGAAAATTCCCTATCACGTACAGTTTTCCCACAAAATAAGAATGAAGTTTTTAATAATTTTGCTATGTTTATATTGCTTTCAGGGTTTTATTTAAATTGGTAGAAGCTGTCAATTTTCACTATTATTATTTATTAATTACAACAATAGGTACACAAAACATAACACTTGTTTACAACATGAACAGCAGCAAATAGACTGTGAAATGTTTGTGAAAATCTCTAAATAAAGCTATTTCAAAAGACGAACATTATAATAATATGCAGAGTGCTTAAGGAGTGAACTTCCTTTTGAGGGATTTTCTGGACTGGCAAAAACACCCACAGATGTAGCAGAACTCATCTGGGCTATGCTCGCATTTATTTAATGGTATGATAGGTACAGTTAGAGAGATAATCAACAAAATGTTTCAGCAGTTTCACAAACATCAGTCTGTTCATTTATTAAAACACTCTTACAAATCAATTTAACAAAAAACTTTGACCCGTCCACGGTTTTTATTTAACCAACAGCTTTTTCAGAACACACACACACACACACACACACACACACACACACACACACACACCCCATTAGCACCTATCACTTCGTGAAACATTAAACATACACACACAGCTGGGACACAACTCCACACAGACAGACAGAGGACAGGAAAAAATGCATAAAAATGACCACACATGTTCATGGGACCTTCACGAGGCCATAAATTATACGTGAGGGGGGTCATAAATCAATTTTTGACATAAAGTGCATGATATAACTACTCACATCTTTACTCTGATGCTTTCTTTTACTATAAATGCAATGCAAACCAAGCTCAAAGTTTCTTACCACAGACAAATAAAGCCAGTCAGAAGTACGTAGCAGGCTGAGTCTCCAAAATCAAAACTGAACAACTCGCAGGAAGGGTAGTGAACTTTCCCCTGGTCCACGCCCCCTAAAGGGATCTGGCAACAGACCAAAACTGTGCTTCCTCTGAGCCAAAAAAAACCTTTCCATTTACACTCTGTGTGCAAATACGAGAAAAGTCTGCATCACATAATGTAAGGTATGAGTTAAGTGACATTTCATTTATCTACATTTATTTTAGGTACATTTACTACTTCTTACTGTTAAATCTAGATATTTGAGTAAAGTAATTTGTGTTTCTTTGTGCTTTCAGTTGCGTTCCATAGGAGACAGACAGACAGCACAGAAGCATGTGTGGGCATGCATGTGTGTTGATCATTTAAAGGCTGAACAGCGAGAGTAAAGTCGGAAATAAAGCCCTTTTGAGTTCCAAACCTGCCTCCCACTTTCTCATTCACGAACCATTACAAGTATCACAAACTCAACTTGGAGAAATCCCAAACAGTCTTTTGAAACAGATCTGTTATGGAACAAGAAATACATTTGATCCTTTTGGCTCTGTAGAATTACACCAGGTGCCTCATTTATAATATGTTCGTATGATCAGAGTATCCCCAGAGGGTCAAACTCTCTGCACCACCCTGCTACTCCCAAACATGGTGAACATAATGTACAGTAAAAGCACAGGACATCAAGCAGACAAATGCATCTAGGCTTAAATTTAAGACAAACAGCAAAACAGCATGAGAACTTCACTGAAAGACATGACATCTTAGCAAGGGAAAATATCTTGAATTTATTGTCAAAACATTTAGCTAATTTTAAGCATTTGTTTCTAGAAAGAAGTAAAACTATCTGCCAATAGAATAAAAAATAAAGCTTGAAATTAATTAAAATATTTAGAAAAAAGTTTCATAATCTTACATTTGGTTTAGAGTGATCTTATCGTAGAAAATAGTAAAAACAAAAAACAAAACAAAAAAAAAAGTTTTTTGCAGTGTTTAAGGGTAAGACTTACAAATCATGACAAAACAATCATAGGAAAATGTAAATATCAGGTAATATGTGGATAATACTGAACATACTATACGTCATAATGGACACATAAATACATAAGGGAAATAGACTTATTCTAATATTCCAATTAAGTAAGAATATGTATTTTATAAAGTCATGTCTTATATTATATTTTCCTTTTCGAATTAAATAGATCACACTTTTAAAACGGAATATAAAAAAGAGTGACTACAATAGTCTGAAATAGAGTCTAAAATAAATTGATTTATGCTGAATGTATCCTGTTAGAGAAAATTTATCAATTACTAAGATCTGTTGCAGTCTTCTGCTGCTTCTTTTAAATGCTGTAAATAATGGTCGGAAACACTTCTTTGAAAGTCAAGAACTGAAAGTGCCACTTTAAAATGGCTTTAAGCCAAATGTAAAAATATTTCCTTTTGTTAATTCACTCCATTGCATGCAATGTAGGTGTCACATCCTTCCACGTCTCTCTTCCACAGTCCAGCACTCAACTGTAGCTTTTATTATATTTAGAAGAAAAGTTTTTGGTTACCAAAAAACCTTTTGGTTACTGAGGATTAAGCTTAAGGTTATGTTTACTGTTAGATGTAGATGTAGGCTTAGCATTAATTATGTGCATTAGTAATCATGTCAGCCTCTGTCTCTCTCTTTTGCTCTCTCTCTCTCACTATGCCTACATGGGCGTGTGTTTTTAATTAAGTTTTGTTCAGATCCAGATTTTCTGGAAGTGTGTTCAGCTTCTTCTGTATATTATGCAATAAATTGGTCAGTCTTGATTTACTGTATTCATCTTGTTAAAACACATGAACTAAACCTAAAAGACAGAGGGTAAACTGTATACAGTAAATATAGACCCTGTATATATCTACTGTAATATTCTTTAACTAAATAATATTTCATTTGTGTACGCCTATTCCTCTTATTCCTCTTTCTCCTCTTTCTGAATTCATGCGCCATATTATTCATGAAAACAAATTTGTGGAAAGTAAAGGCTTGCAAAAAATCGGAACAAAAATCAATCTATGGTTGGAGCTCGTATTTAATTCAGTTCACTTCAATTTTATGTGGATTGCACTCTTAACAATAGACATTGGCACAAAGTAGATTTACAGAAATTAATTAGATTAATTAAGTTGGTGTCTGTAGTCTGGCCTTGCATAAACAGCATTGTATCATCCAAATAGCTGTGGAAGTTAATAACGTGTGTATGAGTATACAGTATATAGATGGAAAAAGCAGTGGCCCTAGAACATTGGCCTTGGAATCCCAAACTTTATTTTTGTATTAATAGAGAAATCACTGTATGTCAAAACATGAAGTAGCTATTTAATTTAAAATATTTTAAAGCAATATTTGAAAGCAGTGTGGCTGTTGGGGGTTTGTGAAGCTCAACCTTACAGAGACCAGCATCCCACTACATCAGGCACTGACGGTGGGCGAGAAGGTCTGGGGTGCAGTTTGCATTCCAGTTCATCCCAGAGGTGTTCACTCTGGTTGAGGTCAGGGGACTGGACTGCACAGGACACTCGAGTTTCACTTTCACTCCAACCTTGGCAAACCATGTTTTCATTTCACTCAATTTGTGTCCATTTTCATGCTGGAAAGTGTTTAGGCTCAACCATTTAGTTCCAGTGAAAGGAAATTTTAATGTTATATCATACAAAGACATCCTTTTCAATTGTGTGCTTTGAACTTTTTGGCCAGAATTTGGGGAAGAACCACATATGGGTGTACGGGTCAGGTGTCCACAAACATTGGCCATATAGTGTATTTCTTAACAAAAATCAGATTTCTGGTGAAATATTGCAATTTGATCGAATGAATGCCAAGATATCTAATAAAGATACAATAATCTGATTGACTGTAAAAAAAATTTTTTTTTTTAAATGCAGCAGAGTGCTTTAGAAAGAGATTATACTTCTTATATTAAGTCAAAACATATTCAGTGTCATATTGTTAAACTGACATAATTTTACATGATGTTAAGGTTTGGGATGTTTAGTGCACTATTTAAGGAGACCAGATCATTTCATAATGGAATTAATGGGTGTTTGATGCAAATCCATGGAGGGATACAACACCTTTAAATTCAAATTTTGAGCACACAAGATTTTTACATTACAGAACTGGACTGCACACAAACAGGAAACAGGAAATGGGAAATCTCCTCTACAATGAGTCAACAATGAGGTTGGGGAGCTATATAAACACTGAAGGTGATGGACATGTCTACTGATTTTGCATACCCATCTATTACACTACACATTGCACAACAATTTTTACATAAGGTCATTGCACATTCTTACACACACACTGACACTTTACCTATGGCTTTACTTATGACTACTGTACATTTTTATATACACATTAACAAACTTCTCATCACGCATGTCTAAAGTACAGTTTTAAGCCTGCCGACCTGTAATATATTTCATACAGTTAATCTGTACAGAAATCTTAGTATATAAATAACTTGGAGGTCTATTTATATGTATATTTTTTTTAATTCCCTCTTATTTGTGGTGTATATTGTGAGTTTATTGTGCATTTTTTAAAGTCTTGTGAACTGTAAAGTCTTAGTCCTCCCCCCCTGTTGCTCTTGTGTTGTGGCACCAAATTTCCCCTTAGGGATCAGTAAAGCGCTCTCTCTCTCTCTCTCTCTCTCTCTCTCTCTCTCTCTCTCTCTCTCTCAAAGAGTCAATATTTGCAGTGTTGACCCTTCTTTTTCAAGACCTCTGCAATTCGCCCTGGCTTGCATAATCAATGCTTGGAGTTTGTCAGAGTTTGTGGGTTTTTGTTTGTCCACCCGCCTCTTGAGGATTGACCACAAATTCTCAATGGGATTAAGGTCTGGGGAGTTTCCTGGCCATGGACCCAAAATGTCGATGTTTTGTTCCCCGAGCCACTTCGTTATCACTTTTGCCTTGTGGCAAGGTGCCCCATCATGCTGGAAAAGGCATTGTTCGTCACCAAACTGTTCTTGGATGGTTGGGAGAAGTTGCTCTCTGAGGATGTTTTTGTACCATTCTTTATTCATGGCTGTGTTCTTAGGCAAAATTGTGAGTGAGCCCACTCCCTTGGCTGAGAAGCAACCCCACACATGAGTGGTCTCAGGATGCTTTACTGTTGGCATGACACAGGACTGATGGTAGCACTCACCTTTTCTTCTCCGGACAAGCTTTTTTCCAGATGCCCAAACAATCGGAAAGGGGATTCATCAGAGAAAATGACATTACCCCAGTCCTCAGCAGTCCAATCCCTGTACTTTTTTCAGAATAGCAGTCTGTCCCTGATGTTTTTCCTGGAGAGAAGTGGCTTCTTTGCTGCCCTTCTTGACTCCAGGCGATCCTCCAAAAGTCTTCGCCTTACTGTGTGTGCAGACGCACTCACACCTGCCTGCTGCCATTCCTGAGCAAGCTCTGCACTGGTGGTGCCCCGATCCCACAGCTGAATCAACATTAGGAGACGGTCCTGGCGCTTGCTGGACTTTCTTGGGCGCCCTGAAGCCTTCTTCACAACAGTTGAACCTCTCTCCTTCAAGGTCTTGATGAGCTGATAAATGGTTGATTTAGGTGCAGTCTTACTAGCAGCAATATCCTTGCCTGTGAATCCCTTTTTGTGCAAAGCAATGATGGCTGCACGTGTTTCCTTGCAGGTAACCGTAGCTAACAGAGGAAGAACAATAATTTCAAGCACCACTCTCCTTTTAAAACTTCCAGTCTGTTATTCTAACTCAATCAGCATGACAGAGTGATCTCCAGCCTTGTCCTCGTTAACACTCTCACCTGTGTTAATGAGAGAATCACTGACATGATGTCAGCTGGTCCTTTTGTGGAAGGGCTGAAATGCAGTGGACATGTTTTTTTTGGGATTAAGTTCATTTTCATGGCAAAGAGGGACTTTGAAATTAATTGCAATTCATCTGATCACTCTTCATAACATTCTGGAGTATATGCAAATTGCCATCATAAAAACTGAAGCAGTAGACTTTATGAAAATTAATATTTGTGTCATTCACAAAACTTTTGGCCACGGCTGTACTACTACTACTACTACACATTACCTTCTAATATATACTGGGCTTCAGTTAAAAGAGGATTTTAAATTTTTTTTTTTTTTAATTTGACAATGAAAAGGTATACATCCGATAAATGACAAACAGTGTGCAATAACACTGTGTGCAAAGTACATCCAAGCTAGGGCCAAGATGAGGCCCATGCTCCAAGTTTGAGTCAGGAATAGGGTCACAGTCAGTGTTTGGGACAAGACTAGGGACAGGATGCCAGTGTACAAGTCCATAATAAAGCCAGTGTGTGTGAGTCAGGAGAAGAGCCAAAATCATGGCCAGAACTGGGGCTGATGTCAGAGCAAGAATATACATCACAGAAGCTTTGTTAGATCTTTTGCAGCTTCAGAAGGACAAGGACTGTTTCATTAGCATGATGAGGCTGTACAAAGGAGCTGGATACACAAGTGGCCTTGCTCAAAAAGAAACCGCTTTGTTTAGCATATTCGATGGATATGAGCACAGAATGTAGTAAGACCCCATGGAAATTGTTGGCTTTTTTGACCTATTTGGACAAGCAAACATTTGATCTTTTTTGAAACAATTCCTATTTAAAAAGTTGACACACTGTCAAATGGCACATAAAACTGACATTTTGTAGTAATTTTCACAATTTAAATGAACAAGAAAAACAGATCAGTCACATGGAAAAATAAGTACACCCCTACATTTATCACACATTCAAATCCAGAAAATTAGAATCAGATGTTCAAGATTGGGTGCCAGTGATTAGAACCTGCTTACGGAGTGCAGGTGGAACCCGTCTTATTTTTACCCCTCTCATACCTAGTCTCTGGTGTTCCTTTTGTTATTGAGGTGAGTGGTGTCATCATGCCATGGTCTAAAGACTTCTGTAAGGCCTAAGGTTGTGGATGCCTATGAATCTGGCAAGGGATTTAAAAATAGCTCCAAATTATTTGAAGTACATCATTTCGTTATAAGGGAAATCATCTACAAATGGATTTCAAATGACTGCCAATTTGTCCAGGACTGGCCGTCCCAGCAAATTCAGTCTCCAAGAACCTCAAGATTTCATTAGAGGATCTCCTAATAAGTCTTGCAACTGTTCGTGTCAAAGTGCATGCTTCTACAATCAGAGAGAGATTGCACAAATTTGACCTGCATGGGAGGTGTGCCAGGAAAAAGCCTTTGCAAGACTACAGTTTGTCAATGAGCATATAGGCAAAGACCAAGCCTTTTGGAATAATGTGCTCTGGACGGACGAATCAAAGACAGACCAAAGACAGCTTTTCAGGAGAAGCACCTCATACCATCTGTGAAGCACGGTGGTGGAAATGCTATGGTTTGGGATTGCTTCACTGCCTCAGGGACTGGACAGCTTGCATTCACTGATTCAACTATAAATTCTGCATCAAAGAGTGCTTGAAGATAATGTGAGGCCATCTGTCTGAAGTTATATATATATAAAACTGGATAGCTCATGACGTCACCAACAGTGAAGCTACTGCGCATCTCAAAAATAAAGTGAAATATTTCAAGCCTTTGTTGTTTTAATCTTGATGATTACAGCTTACAGCTCATGGAAATGAGATACTGGAAAAATCCAGTATCTCAAAAATATTAGAATAAAGAATTTATAATACAGCAGTGTGGACCTGAGAAGAGCTCTAATCAGCTAATTAAAAAACACCTTTTTACTCAAAACACCGATGTTCAGTGGTCCAAAGTCCTCTTTTCAGATGAAAGTAAATTTTGCATTTCATTTGGAAATTAAGGTCCCAGAGTCTGGCGGAAGAGTGGAGAGGCACAAAATCCAAGTTACTTGAAGTCCAGTGTGAAGTTTCCACAGTCAGTGATGATTTGGGGTGCCGTGTCATCTACTGGTGTTGGTCCACTGTGTGGCTCCTCTTCCCTCTACAACACACCTGCACTGGGCTCCTTTGCCCTCTATAACCACACCTGCACTGGCTCCTCTGCCCTCTACAACCATACCTGCACTGGTTCCTCTGCCCTCTATAACCACACCTGCACTGGGCTCCTCTGCCCTCTATAACCACACCTGCACTGGCTCCACTGCCCTCTACAACCACACCTGCACTGGTTCCTCTGCCCTCTATAACCACACCTGCACTGGCTCCTCTGCCCTCTACAACCACACCTGCACTGGTTCCTCTGCCCTCTATAACCACACTTGCACTGGTTCCTCTGCCCTCTACAACACACTTACGCTGGGCTCCTCTACCCTCTATAACCACACCTGCACTGGCTCCTCTACCCTCTATAACCACACCTGCACTGGTTCCAATGCCCTCTATAACCACATCTGCACTGGTTCCTCTGCCCTCTACAACACACCTGCACTGGGCTCCTTTGCCCTCTATAACCACACCTGCACTGGCTCCTCTGCCCTCTACAACCACACCTGCACTGGCTCCTCTGCCCTCTATAACCACACCTGCACTGGCTCCTCTGCCCTCTACAACACACCTGCACTGGCTCCTCTTCCCTCTACAACCCACCTGCACTGGCTTCTCTGCCCTCTATAACCACACCTGCACTGGGCTCCAACGGCCCTCTATAACCACACGTGCACTGGCTTTTCCGCCCTCTATAAACACACCTGCACTAGACTCCAACGGAACTCTACAACCACACCTGCAGTGGGCTCCGTTGCCCTCTACAACCGCACCTGCACTGGCTCCTCTGCCCTCTACAACACACTTGCACTGGTGTGGCATTTTCTGCCACTGGATATACGGTAACCTCTACACAAAACACTAAATTCAGTAAAAATAATACTCACAACACAGTGGATGAGAGAAGCAAAAGTCAGATTTATTGCCCAGAAACAGCAGCCAACATGAGATCAATTCAAATGAGACATCCCAGGAATGATCTGGTCTACCCTGAGTTCAGTCCTTGTATTTATACCCTCTCCTCTCCTTGATGTCAAAAAATATTTACCATTATGTTTGGTTTTCAGAAAATTCAGCTACCATTAGAATCATAAAACCAAGTTTTTCAGCCACCATTATAACCAAAAACAGGGCAGAAAAATTTCCCATTAGAATCTGTTTTTTCAAGCCCTGAAGTAAAAAAAAATACACTCTCCTCCTTTCTTTTCTTCTGGTCCTGCCCCCTATAAAGGACTTCTGTGGCTCAATTTACCAAAATGTCTCCCAGCAATCTAGACAAGCAAAGCTTTCTCTGCGTTGTCTCTTTGGTTATCATATTAAACTGTTATTCTTCGCTTCAGTTTTATCTCTTTACATGGGTAAGTGTTGTTTTTATGTATTACAGATTCTGTGCATGATTTTAACATATTTTTGTGTTTTACACACTACTTAAAGCTCTATTATAATCTAAGTCTTGAGATTACACATATTTGATAGGATTCTAGGATTATGCTCGCTGCTATAGGATTATGCTTTCATAGTGCTTTTTACATGCATATTTATTTATTTACAATACATATAATATAATATGATATAATATAATATTATATAACACGTGTTGTTTTCCCCCACATTTTTCTAGCATCTTGTGGACATGCGTTATCAGCCGCAGTTGTTATGGCTTTATCACGGACTGACCTCATCCTGGGAGCTCCTCAGCCATGCACACCAATGCGCAGCGAAGGGCCTGTTTTTATATTATTCTCCTCCTTAATAAACTACACTGTGTTTCTGTCTTGTCTTCTGTGTTTGTTGTTTATATTTTATGGAAATTAATTCCCACATTCCCTCCTGTGAGCCCCCAAGCCTCATTAGTAATTAATTTAATGAGTACCTATGTATAAAACACTGCTCTTTGTACCTTTTGTCCATCTCCTGTCAATTGCTGCATTTTTATCTGTATCCTTCCCTCATTAAGCCTTTGTGGTGCAACATCTTCCTCTGTGTTATCAAAATTCATCAATTAGCGAGGTTATTTCGACAATAGTTCTATGGGGGTAATACGTACACTATATTTTTTGACTAAGTTTGGTAAACGCTCTATTCCTGAGCTACTGTTCAAATTCCAGGAAATAGGTAGACACAGTACTGTGTTACAATACACGGAGGGAGGCAGGATGCATGCACAGGGGAAAAGTCAGTTTATTAGAAACACAGGCTTTGAACGTAATGGAACACACAAAACAAAGGAAATAAACAGTAATCCACAAAAAAGGCAAGCAATAATCCAAAAGAGATAATCCACAAGGCAGTAGTTCCAAAAGAGATGATCCACAAAGCAGTAATTCCACAAAAGTACAGAACATGGGAACAAAACAAAACCGAACTGAAGCAAATGCACGAAACTAGGCTATGGTACTGGAACTATGAGCTATGAACTATGAGCTATGAACTATGAGCTATGAACTATGAGCTATGAACTATGAGCTATGAGCTAAGGGTGAGAGAAAGCGAGAAGATAGCAGGCGTACAGCACATGACAAACTCTAAT
This sequence comes from Cranoglanis bouderius, assembly GCA_023630585.1. Lineage (NCBI taxonomy): Eukaryota > Metazoa > Chordata > Actinopteri > Siluriformes > Cranoglanididae > Cranoglanis > Cranoglanis bouderius. The sequence continues at coordinate 4,163,766 of CM042565.1, forward strand.
ACTCCGCGCTGAGGCGGAAATGGGAAGAGGTTTAAATAGATGGAATAATCAGACACAAATGAGAAACACCTGAAACACATAATTAAACAGTGAATGGAGAATTAATGAACATACGAGGGCGGGGACATGACATGGACAGGGAACCAATAGACATTCAGAGGCGGAGACATGACATAAACGAAAACACAAGCACATGGCAAAGTAAACAAAATGTGAGTTCATGAATGATAGACGTGGAATGTGGAAGTAAGCTGCCGGCTGTCCTCAACGGCGGCGGGGAGAATGGAATGCGGAAGTGTTCGCGCAGTGAATGACTCCGAGAGTCAGCCACTCGCTTAGCGAGTGACTCAGAGTGTGAGGAGATTTCTGACAGAGCCCCCCCCAAAGGCGCTGAAAAGTTCTAACCGCTCTGGCGGACCTGGGCCCCTGGGCAGGATCCTAATGTTTGCCCTCCAGGACCCGAGGCTGGTGATGTCCAGTGTTCCGTGGCCAGAGCAGAGCGTGTCTGGTTGTCCCTTCGGCCATGGTCGAGAGCTTGGTCAAGAGCTTGGCTTGGAACTTGGCTTGGAATTTGGAGCTGTGCTTGACCTGGTGCTTGGCGTGGTGCTTGACTTGGTGCCTAGCTTGGAGCTTGGCCTGGAAACAGGACTGGAATCAGACTTGGCACCTGGATTGGAGACAGCCTTGAGAACTGGACTGAGAACTGGACTGAGTACAGGACTGGAAACTAGGCTAGAAACAGAACCGTAAACAAAATCAAAAACCTGACTGGGAACAGAACTGGAAACAAAGCTAGAACCTGAACTGGAAAGTGGACTTGCAACAAAACTAGAAACTTGACTGAAAGCTAAACTAGAAACAGAACTGGAAATGAAATTAGAAACCTGACTGGAAACAGAGATGGAGACAGGGCTGGAGACTGGGTTGGAGACTAAGTTAGAAACTGGACTGGATCCGAAACTAGAAACTGAACTGTGGCATAGACTGGAAACTGGATCGGGAACTGGACTGGAACCTGAGCTAGAAACAGGATTGGGAACAGGATTAGAAACGGGGCTGGAAACTAAGCTAGAAACTGAGCTGGAAAGGAAACTAAGCATGGACTGGAATATGACTCTGGCTTAGGGTATGTATCTGGACTGAGACATGGACTAGGATATGGGAAAGGACATGAACTAGGGCTAAGACTGGGGCTAGGACTTGGACATGGACTAGGACTTGGAAAGGAGGTCATCCCGTGGACCTCAGACATGGACTTGGCTTCGGAGGAGGTCATCCCGTGGACCTCTGACATGGACTTGACTTCGGAGGAGGTCATCCCATGGACCTCTGACATGAACAGGGCTGGAGCGGAGGTCTCCTCGTGGACCCCCGACAGGAACCGGACAGGAACGGAGGTCCCCTCATGGACCTCCAGAGGGTGCTCCACTGGGGAGACCTCCTGCTGGGCCTCCTGCTGGAGCTCAGGGCTGGAGGTTGCCACATTAACCTCCAGGTGGCGCTCCGCTGGAGAGACCTCCGGCTGGAGCTGGAGGTTGCCACGTTAACCTCCAGGGGCAGCTCCGCTGAGGAGACCTCCTGCTGGAGCTCAGGGCTGGAGGTTGCCACGTTAACCTCCAGGGGCAGCTCTGCGGAGAAGACCTCCTGCTGGGCGTCCTGCTGGAGCTTGGGGCTGGAGGTTGCCACGTTAACCTCCAGAGGGCGCTCTGCTGGGGAGACCTCCTGCTGGGCATCCTGCTGGAGCTCGGTGCTGGAGGTTGCCACGTTAACCTCCAGGGGCAGCTCCGCTGAGGAGACCTCCTGCTGGGCCTCCGGCTGGAGCTCGGGGCTGGAGGTTGCCAGGTTAACCTCCAGGTGGCGCTCTGCTGGGGAGACCTCCCGCTGGGTCTCTGGCTGGAGCTCTGTGGGTGCCTGCCTATGGAGCCACTTATGAACTCGCCAGTTGTCCTTAAAGCAGGCCTTCGAGCAGAAGTAGTAGCTCCTTGTTCCCTGTTTTCGACAGGTGGGGCACTATAAGCTGGCAGGCTGGGTGCATCCTTTGGTTGTGCACTCCTGGGTCCGGGGCTGAGAGGTGCAGGCTGCCACGTTTGCCCGCTCCCTCTTGTAGTGCTCCAGAAACGACTGTCCGGAATCACCGGGCAGGTGCACATTGTCAAGGATGGTGTTCAGGTTGTGATTAAACTCTGGGCGCCCATATTCCTTCGAGCAGGAGATGCACAAAACCCGAGACAGTGTTCATCTCCTGGTGTCCACTGTAGAGGTGGGCCTCCGCCCACCAGCGAGCCAAGCCGACCAAACGGGATTGGAGGAACCTCACCCATTGTTCCTCACTGGGTTTCTTCTCCTCCAAACTCACAAAATATCCCTGGGCCTGTAATAAAAAATCCTGGGGGTACCAGGAGATGCCATCATAGGCAGTAGGAGGAGGAATATAGGCCCGAAAGGAAATTGAGTCCAGTGGGGGAACGAAACATTTGGCACGGGTAGCCCAAATTTTCCCAGCTGCATCCATGTTAGGCAGAGTATTCTATTACAATACACAGAGGGAGGCAGGATGCATGCGCAGGGGATAAATCAGTTTATTAGGAACACAGGCTTCGAAAGTAACGGAACACACAAAACAAAGGAAATAAACAGTAATCCACAAAAAAAGGCAAGCAATAATCCAAAAGAGATAATCCACAAGGCAGTAGTTCCAAAAGAGATGATCCACAAGGCAGTAATTCCACAAAAGTACAGAACATGGGAACAAAACAAAACCGAACTGAAGCAAACGCACGAAACTAGGCTATTGTACTGGAACTATGAGCTATGAGCTGAGAGCTATGAGCTATGAACTATGAGCTATGAACTATGAGCTATGAATTATGAGCTATGAGCTATGAGCTAAGGGCGAGAGAAAGTGAGAAGATAGCAGGCGTACAGCACATGCTATGACGAACTCTAATACTCCGCGCTGAGACGGAAATGGGAAGAGGTTTAAATAGACGGAATAATCAGACACAAACGAGAAACACCTGAAACACATAATTAAACAATGAACAATGAGAATATTGTGCTTGACACAAAACAGAGACAAGGGGTTAACTATGGATTGGTTAGGTGGAATGTGTATTTGCATAGAACAGGAAGCCTATCAATGTAAGACAGGAACAACACCATACGGTTTCTAGGAAGTAATAAAAGGACAATAGATATTGTTTGGGGAAGAATGTAAAAGCACGCAAATGGTATTGGGGAGACAGAGGAATACACAAATGGTGAGGGGCTTCATCTGTCTGTACCTGAGTCAACAGAGAAACAAAGAAGAGAGGTGCCACACACAGGAACCAGGAAACCAGGAAAGGGGAGAAACCAGGACGAAAACAGAAACCAGGAAAGGGAGAGGGTGTTCACAGAGAGGACAGGAGGGAAAGTGTTAATATGGGGACAAAGAGGGAAAAGTTGATAAGATTAATGCTAAACAGAGTGTTCACATTAAACTTATCATAATCTCTGTAGCTTTTATACCTAACCTCAGTTTAATGATTTATGTGTTTCTATGCCTCCTAATGGATTCTCTACTTTTCCTTTGAATATAAGAAGCCTTTCTACAAATTATGATAATTTTATTCATTACTTGTCTTCATTCAAACATAATTTTTCTATTATTGCCTTATCAGAAACATGGCTTTCAGAGGACTATTGAGAAGCCTTTTAAATTACCTAAATATATCCAGTGCACCATGTAAGAGAAAATAGATCTGGAGGTGGATTATCTCTGTTTATTCATGCTGATTTAATGTAGGGATGATCTCTCTTTAAAGCCAAATAAATTGAGGTGGAATCTGTATTTATAGAGCTCTCTGGGGTGTCTAGTGGAAAGAATGTTTTTGTTGGTGTTACCTACAGACCACCTAACTCTAGCATCAAGGATTTTAATGAAAGTTTGACCAGTTCTCTGTCTCTGATGGTGCCTTACTCATGGTGTTTATAGTATATTCATTCTATCAGACATGTAAAGAAAAATAGTTCAGCGTAAACTTTAAGAGGTGTTCAACCGATATTGAAACCCACATGGAAAGTAATCAATCAGTTGTTGCAAAGAGAGAAGACCACTTCAGAATTACCTTCTGTCTTTTTAGGAGGTGAAAATTCTTTTAATAATCCCTTTGACATAGCTCAAAAATTGATATTCTCATCCATCATTGATATTCCCACATCTTTTCTCTGTCTTTGAAAACAGGTGTGGTGCCAGAGGATTAAAAGCAGCCTAAGTTATTCCTCTGTCCAATGTAGATGATCCGCAATGTTTTAACAACTATAGACCTATAGCTATTTTGCCATGTTTTTCAAAAATATTAGGAAAAAATTAAATAAAAACAAATTCTCTTTCATCTAGACTCTACTTCAATTATTTGCAAACATCAGTATGCGTTTCGGGAAAATCACTCCACTTATGTGGTTCTATGAGATACAGATAGCTTCATTTGGGGAGATTTGTGACAAGCATAAAATCACTTTATAAATGTATCTATTTCACTTAAACTGTATTTGATCAAATTAGTTGGGCCAACTCAATTATAAAAAATTATACTAAACGCATGGCTCTTTTGAAAGTATACTGGGTTTATCAGTGCATTATTATCTGAAAAAAATAACTTTCACATGAAACCCAAATATTTTAAAATTATTTGCAGATCCTCATATTTTACTCATTGTATTGCATTCAACTCTAATAACCATATATATGTATCTCTCATACCCAGATAAAACACACACACACATGGTCACCCTGTCTCCAAAGCTAATTTCTCTTTCTGGGTCACATTGGAGACAACCAACCTACCAAACCCTGAGATATTTTCCTAATATATCATTAACTTTTGTCTAAAATGCCCATTCTCACACATACAGTCACAGATGAGAAAATACTCCCACAAAATTTCTTCTCTCTCTCTCTGCGTTCCATACACACAGAAATACAGGTCAAGAGGCACATGGCATTTTGCATACAAATTCCCCAACTTTAGGCCTTCTTTGACTGTTCCATGACAGTTTAGGGGAATGAATGTCCAATGAGATACATACAACCACACAACAGTCTCAAGTCTACACAATCAGTCCCAGGACAAACACTTTAGACAAAAGGTCTGGGTCTACATTAAAGTGGAAATACTTAAGGAAACATAACGCTGGCTGCTCTGTAGCTTTTCAACACATTTTGCTCTTATATAAGGATCTTCTGTCTTACACTTACACAAAAATATCTCACGTCTTTATCCCAATGTATCCCATATAATATAATATGATATAATATAATATAATAATATAATAATATGATATAATATTATATAACACCCCCCCCCCCCCCGTTTTTATATTATTCTCCTCCTTAATAAACTACACTGTGTTTCTACCTTGTCTTCTGTGTTTGTTATTTATATTTTACTGGCTCCTCACACTGGCTCCTCTGCCCTCTATAACCACAACTGCACTGGCTCATCTGCTGTCTATAACCACACCTGCACTGGCTCCTCTGCCCTCAACAACACACCTGCACTGGCTTCTCTGCCCTCTATAACAACACCTGCACTGTCTCCTCTGTCCTCTACAACCACACCTGCACTGGCTCCTCTGCCCTCTACAACACACCTGCACTGGGCTCCAACGAACCTCTACAACAAACCTGCCCTGGCTCCTCTGCCCTCTATAACACACCTGCACTGGCTCCTCTGCTCTCTATAACAACACCTGCACTGGCCTCCAACAGATCTCTACAACTGCACCTGCACTGGCTCCTCTGCCCTCTACAACACACCTACACTGGCTCCTCCACCCTCTGTAACCACACCTGCACTGGCTCCTCTGCCCTCTATAACACACCTGCACTGGCTCCTCTTCCCTCTATAACACACCTGCACTGGCTCCTCTTCCCTCTATAACCACAACTGCACTGGCTCCTCTGCCCTCTATAACCACAACTGCACTGGCTCCTCTGCCCTCTACAACACACCTGCACTGGCTCCTCTGCCCTCTATAACACACCTGCACTGGCTCCTCTGCCCTCTACAACTGCACGTGCACTGGCTCCTCCGCTCTCTATAACCACACGTGCACTGGCCTCCAACAGATCTCTACAACTGCACCTGCACGGCTCCTCTGCTCTCTATAACAACACCTGCACTGGCCTCCAACAGATCTCTACAACTGCACCTGCACTGGCTCCTCTGCCCTCTACAACACACCTACACTGGCTCCTCCACCCTCTGTAACCACACCTGCACTGGTCTCCTCTGGTCTCTACAAAACACCTACACTGGCTCCGCTGCCTCTATAACCACACTTGCACTGGCTCCTCTGCACTCTACAGCACACCTGCGCTGGCTCCTCTGCCCTCTACAACTGCACCTGCACTGGCTCCTCTGCCCTCTATACCCACACCTGCACTGGCTCCTCTGCTCTCTATAACAACACCTGCACTGGGCACTATGTCTATTTTTTCCTCTTTGAGACACCTATAACATCCAACTTCCGTTACAGCTCATGCCAGAAACAGAAAGAAAAAAAAAAACGTTGACAGACGCACATACGTATTCTGGTGAATTCTTCACCATCATAGCACTTCCTACTCCATACATACATAAAGACATGCTGGGAAGCGTTTAACAACCAACTCAGTCACAAAATAAAAGGGAACAAAAAGAAATATAAGTGGAGAGCAGCTTTCTCCTCACACTCCCCATCTCTCTGCATTGCACTCATATGCGCAGTTGTATCTCTCCCCCATAAGTACCGTAATCCTTATAAGTTACCCGTATACATAGATTCCAACTATATACAAAAAGTATAGAAAATCCACTGTTGGTTAAAATGTAAAGGTGATGTATTTGCACAGCAGAAGAATTAGTTAGGGAAAAAATGTTTATCAAGAATCGTTTTGGAATCGGATCGTGTCTCCCAGAATCAGAATCGGGTCAGATCGTGAAGTGCCTAAAGATTCCCACCCCTACTGGCTCCTCTACCCTCTACAACACACCTACACTGGCTCATCTGCTCTCTATAACCACACCTGCACTGGCTCCTCTGCTCTCTATAACAACACCTGCACTGGACTCCAACGGGCCTCTACAACTGCACCTGCACTGGCTCCTCTGCCCTCTACAACACACCTACACTGGCTCCTCCACCCTCTGTAACCACACCTGCACTGGTCTCCTCTGGTCTCTACAAAACACCTGCAGTGGCTCCTCCACCCTCTATAACCACACCTGCATTGGGCTCCTCTGCCCTCTACAACACACCTGCACTGGCTCCTCTGCCCTCTATAACCACACCTGCATTGGCTCCTCTACCTTCTATAACCACACCTGCACTGGCTCCTCTATTCTCTACAATACACCTGCACTGGCTCCTCTGCCCTTTATAACACACCTGTACTTGCTCCTCTGCCCTCTACAAAACACCTGCACTGGCTCCTGTGCCTTATATAACCCCACCTGCACTGGCTCCTTTGCCTTCTATAACAACACCTGCACTGGCTCCTCTGCCTTCTATAACCACATCTGCACTGGCTCCTCTACCCTCTATAACCACACCTGCAGTGGCTCCTCTACCCTCTATAACCACACCTGCAGTGGCTCCTCTGCCCTCTATAACCACACCTGCAGTGGCTCCTCTGCCCTCTATAACCACACCTGCAGTGGCTCCTCTTCCCTCTACAACACACTATATTTGCTCCTCTGCCCTCTAAAACAACACCTGCACTGGCTCCTCTGCCCTCTACAACCACACCTGCACTGGCTCTTCTGCCCTCTATACCCACACATGCACTGGGCTTCTCTGCCCTCTATAACAACACCTGCACTGGCTCCTCTGCCCTCTACAACCACCAAGTATAGAAACTCCAATTTTGGTTAAAATGTAAAGTTGATGTATTTGCACAGCAGAAGAATTAGTTAGGGAAATAAATGTATATCAAGAATCGCTTTGGAATTGGATCGGATCTCCCATAATCAGAATCGGATCGTATCATGAAGGGGCTAAAGATTCCCACCCCTACTGGCTCCTCTACCTTCTACAACACACCTGCACTGACTCCTCTGCTCTCTATAACCGCACCTGCACTGGCTCATCTGCTCTCTATAACCACACCTGCACTGGGCGCCTCTGCCCTCTATAACAACACCTGCACTGGCCTCCAACGGACCTCTACAACTGCACCTGCACTGTGCTCCTCTGACCTCTATAACCACACCTGCACTGGTTCCTTTGCCCTCCATAAACACACCTGCACTGGGCTCCTCTGCCCTCTATAACAACACCTGCCCTGGGCTCCAACGGCCCTCTATAAACACACCTGCACTGGCTCCTTGGGGTGGGAGAAAAAATCAATGCATCGATGCATCGCGATTCTTTCTCCATCGATTCTGAATCGATTGTCAAAATTCAGAATCAATTCTGTGTTCAATTCAAATCATGACTGTGCGCTGTAACAGTCGCTTATAAGGACTTATGGAGCGATACAGCTGGGCATGTGAGAGCGCAGGTGAGAGAGCACAGAGGGAATGCAGAGAGATGGGGAGTGTGAGGAGATAGCTGTTCTCCACTTATATTTCTTTTTGTTCCCTTTTTGTGACTGAGTTAGTTGTTAAACGCTTCCCCGCTCGTCTTCATGCGTGTGAAAGAGGTAGTGCTTTTTTTCTGGACATTTAATTAAATACAGGATGAAACGCTAATTCCAGTTTGCCTCATGTCTCCTTCAAGTGAGTTATGTGTATTTTTTCCTCTTTGAGACACCTATAACATCCAACTTCCGTTACAGCTCATGCCAGAAACAGAAAGAAAAAAAAAACGTTGACGTACGTATGCTGGCGAATTCTTCACCATTATACCGCTTCCTACTCCATACATACATAAAGACATGCGGGGAAGCGTTTAACAACCAACTCAGTCACAAAATAAAAGGGAACAAAAAGAAATATAAGTGGAGAGCAGCTATCTCCTCACACTCCCCAACTCTCCGCATTGCTCTCACGTGCGCAGTTGTATCTCTCCCCCATAAGTACCGTAATCCTTATAAGTTACCGGTATACAGAGATTCCAACTATATACAAAAAGTATAGAAACTCCAATTTTGGTTAAAATGTAAAGGTGATGTATTTGCACAGCAGAAGAATTAGTTAGGGAAAAAATGTATATCAAGAATCGTTTTGGAATCGGATCGTGTCTCCCAGAATCAGAATCAGATCAGATCGTGAAGTGCCTAAAGATTCCCACCCCTACTGGCTCCTCTACCCTCTACAAAACACCTGCACTGGCTCCTCTGCCCTCTATAACCACACCTGCACTGGCTCCTCTGCCTTCTATAACCACACCTGCACTGGCTATTCTGCTCTCTATAACCACACCTGCACTGGTTCATCTGCTCTCTATAACCACACCTGCACTGGCTCCTCCGCCCTCTACAACCACACCTGCACTGGCTCTTCTGCCCTCTATACCCACACCTGCACTGGCTCTTCTGCCCTCTATACCCACACCTGCACTGGCTCTTCTGCCCTCTATACCCACACATGCACTGGGCTCCTCCGCCCTCTAGAACCACACCTGCACTGGGCTCCTGTTTTCTATATTTGTGCTGTTGTGAGGGATTCTATTCAGGGGATTGAATAATTTTGAGACTGGAGGTCATTATAAGTTGCATTTTCAGTTTGGGGAATTTGGGGAAACCACTTGAAGCATTTGTTGTGTTGAGCTATTTCATTTGCTTTTGTTTGATTTGTTCATTGTAAACAGCTGAAAGTCTGTAAATTTTGACAATAAACCTGATTTGCAATGGGGTGAATAATTTTGATTGAAACTGTAATAAAAAGTGACAATACCCCAAATATGACAAAACATACACTGTATATATTGTTCCAATGGTATTTCTGATGTACATTGTATGTACAATTCTTAAGAATAATCTGCTTTGGGCAGACCTTAAGGTAACTTGAAATTACACCTGGTTAAGCTGTCATTTAGCTTTGGTTCTGAATTAATTAATTACTTTGATTAATTCCAAAGTTACAGCCTGTTTAGTATGAAATTCCCCAGAGCAGACCCCTGAAGTGGTCCAAGAAGCTGATTGACCCCTTAAGTGCCCCTGTCCTGTCACTCATCACTAATCTGCATCAGAGAACTCCATTAGCTGAGTCGGTTCATTTGAATTTCAATTCTCGTAACCGTTTCTTTCTACCGCATCTCGTAATGGCTGTTGCAAAGACAGCATGTTTTCGTCATCCTTGTCCACTTAAGATTCAATGGTAAGTACCCATTCAACACTTTAACTAACGTCTCAAAGGACATTAGTGTTGCTGTCACTAAACTTCTCTTTATCTAATGTTAGGACGCTAGTTCTCATCAATTGGAAGTCACATGCTGCTGCTGAGGATGGCCCCACACGGTGCAGCCTAAAGATCATTGAGATTACTGGTATCAAGAGGATGGTACCACTTAAAAACCATAAAGATGGCTTTGGACCTCAATTCATATGAAGAGTTATGCTATGATGCCCAGGACTGCAATTGCCACAAACAGTTTTGCACTCAAGTCTCCATCAGTGAACAGTGGAGAAGCTCAACAAAACAGTCTTCATGTAAAAACTGTAATGAATTTTCCTGGTTACACAACTGCTATTTGACCATGTAGTATTGGTACATTTATAGAAGGGATTTATTTATTTATAACTGCACTATCCGGTGTTACCCAGATGAGGATGGGTTCCCTTTTGAGTCTGGTTCCTCTCAAGGTTTCTTCCTCGTGTCGTTTCAGGGAGTTTTTCCTTGCCACCATCACCTCTGGCTTGCTCATTGGGGATAAATTCCTACATTTAAAATCTATATCCTGAATTTATATATTTCTGTAAAGCTGCTTTGGGACAAAGTCCATTGTTAAAAGCTCTATACAAATAAAACTGAATTGAATTGAATTGAATAGTTAGCTACAACAGGTTAGTTTATTAACTAGGCTAAGCATTGTTGGATGGTAGCTTGCTAGCTGGCTAATTAGTTCACACATTAGTTCAAAGTTGCACAGTTCAGGGAATAAAATATAGCAGCTGACACATAAAGCCTATAATGTTTGGTCATGCCACACAGCACAATTGTTGTAAATAAAACTAATGCTGTGTCCCGTATAAGTGGCAGCAGGGAAGTGCTTCCTGAAAGAATATTAAGCTGATTCTAGATGTAGCTTTGTGCAATGTCTGTGTCCAAACGTCATGTTCTTTTTTACTACCAGGAAAAGAAGAACTACCTAGTTTAGTTTTATGACATATTAGTTGGAATTTTAAACTTCAGACTTCTGACTAGATTTATGTCTGCCCTTTTGACCCCACTCCCCCATCCTCCCCCTCCTTTCTCTGCTCTTTGCTTGAAAGAAACCATATATATACTGTCTGTACACAATCATTAAACAGAGCGATTTTGATTACCTTGTGTGTGTCTGATCTCTCTCTGAGCGCTCGTAGAGGATGACATTCCTGACTCATCCAACACTGGTTTCCAGGAAAACCTAACACTTGAGCATTTTTGTGTTAACTACAATGTTTGGCAGAGGTAGAAAACATGAAGAGAATGGTTAAAAGAGACATTCAATGGTGTCTGACCAAAAAGTAGCCCAGCCTGCCTGTCACTGACAGTGACTGCAATCGGTGTGAAAGAAAGTGGGAGAGTCAAGCTCCCAGCAGCAGCAGAGAGCAGTGCAGCTCTCAGCTCTTTTCAGCAGGTTAGCAAAACTGAAGCACAGAAAGATAAGGACAACAGCTGAAAATAACAGTATATTCTTTATGTGACACTCAGGTTTACAATTTAAAACATTGATTGGTGAGATATGAAAAATATATATTTCTTGTCATTAATTCTTGTCCCCTGTTGTGATGAGGTTTAATGGCCCTATTATGCTATGCAGTGCATTTTCTTGTTCTCAATATATGGTTTAAGCATTCAGGCTTTTCTTTAAAAATTTCACCTGTGAATAGTTGTCAAAGATTTTATGTGAAAATATGCATGGACTTTTGTAACATTTATTTGTGTTTCAGTCATCAAAGAACTATTCTGCTCCCCAACGACCTGATGGTATGCCTTAGTTTCCTTTTTCTTCTTCTTCTTCTTCTTCTTCTTCTTCTTCTTCTTCTTTTTCTTCTTCTTCTTCAAATATTGTATTATAAATTATATTATATAAATATTGCATTATAAGGTCCCAGGACCTTTTCCAAGCCAAAATGGACCAAATTCTTGAAGGTCTTCATGGTGTAATCAGCATAGCAGATGATGCTGCAGTATGTGGAGCTGACAAGGAGGACCACAACAGAAATCTGATAAGCCTAATAGAAAGAGCTGTAGAAAATGTCTGGTATTCAACAGTGACAAGTGTATCGTCAAGCAGCAGAGGATATCCTTCTTTGGAAACTTGTACAAAGACAAAGGCATCAAACCAGACCTGGCCAATGTCCATGACATACAAAAAACTATGTATTAAACGACCTGTCCCCTTATATACCAAATTTGCAGATAAAGCCCACAATCTGAGGGGATTGCTGAAAAGTGACTTACAATGGACATGGGACACTGATTATCAGAAATGCTTCGATGACCTAAAGACAACAGACTGTTGATGCTTGCTTAAAGTACTACAATCCAGCAGCCACCCTCAAACTGGAGGTAGATGCATCAGAGAGAGGCATTGGCATAGCATTGCTTTTGGTTCAAAGACTCTAACTGAATGTCAGTCAAGATATAGCAACATTGAAAGAGAAATGCTTGCTATTGTGTACAGTATGCAGTGATATCACACATACTTGTGCTGCTGCCCCCAGGGTACAACGCATGCTGATCAAAGAACAGGGATATAACTACAGCATTGTGTATCGCCCTGGAAGTCAGATGATTCTAGCAGACACTCTCAGCCACCTGCCAAACATTGAAAACAATGAAGACATTGAACTTGAAGAATGCACTGATGGGCTGGATACAGAATTTGAAGACCCTCAGCATCATACTGTTGTAATCATAAACTTCCCCCCGAACAAACGGGAGATTCTCAGAAGACTCAGAGACCGCAAAAGATCCCAAGCTCAGTGCATTAAAAGAAGTCATCGATCAGTGATGCCAGACAGAATTCAAGACCTGCCAAAAGACCTACGAAGCTATTGGCCTTTCCGAGATGAACTTGCCATAGAACCAGGAGTTGTATTTAAGGGTAGACAAGTGCTTATCCCAGAATCCACAATCGACGACATTTTGACTCAGCTCAACGCCGTCCACCAAGGTATCAAAAAAACATGCAGGTTGACTCGAGAAAGTGTTTATTGGACAAAGATAAACTCAGACATTGAAAACATGTGCAGATCTTGAAATACCTGTGCAGAACATCAAGATGCACAACCAAAAGAACCTCTCATTCCACACAAAACACCCACAAAGCCATGGCAGTACCCGGCGTCGGATCTGTTCGAGATTCTTGGACATCAGTACCTGCTTACCGTGGACAGGTATTCCAAATACCCATTGGTTGATGAAATGCCCATACCAGCCAGCAGCCACACAGTTGCACAAAAAATGCAAATGTACATGTCTTTATTTGGTCGACAAGATGAAATAATGACAGATAACAGACCACAGTACACAGGACAACCTTTCAGGAAATTCATAACTGATTGGGGAATAAAACACACCACAAGTTCACCACACTTCCCAGGAAGCAATGGATTTATTGAAAGATATGTGAGACACATCAAATCCATCATCAAAAAACAATACAACACAAAGGAGATATACAAGCGGCCCTGTTGCAGGTGCGAGCAACGCCCATCGACAGTGATTTACCATCCCCCGCAGAACTACTCCTTGGCAGACCTATCACCACACTCCTGCCAAGTCATGCATATCCAGGGTAACTGGAACACAGACTGGAAAAAAGGACAACAAGGATGAAAACGCATCATGATCAATGTAGTGGTAGGGACGTACCTCCACTGTATCCCAGACAGTGTGTAAGAGTGCTAGACAAGGAGAGGAACACATGGCACCCAGGGACTATTGTGGAAAGATACAGGGAGATGCAAGAAGTTACCTGATCCAAACACCAAATGGAAACACAATCAGATGTACCAGGAGCCACCTCCCTGAAATGTATGCACCACACTCACAGAAAACCCAGAAAAAAGTACAATTTGCTGAAACACCCAAAAGAGATGTGGTGGAACAAAGCCACAAAGATCCTATTGAAAACAAAATCACACAACCTCTTGAAACAAGAACAGATAATACAGGCACTGAGACAACAAGACCAACATGCACAAGGTCTGGACCAATCATAATCAAACCAGTGCATTACAAGGATTATGTGTAAAGCCATATGAAAAGTCAAGTAGTTAATAATACCAAAAAGGGACTGAATGTTTATTTCTGCACACTTAATTGAACAGCTTATTATTGTTCATTATTGTTATAATGTGCACTCTATTGAAAATTTTTTTAGATACCTCTGTTTCAGAATACTCTGTTATACAGATTAAAAAAAAAAAAAGCAATCTAGTGTTGTCTTGGTTGTCTGAGATGTTTACACACTTATGTTAAACAGGGGGGATGTTGTGATACGTAATATGTTGTGATATGTAATGCACTGTGTACGTAATACGCTGTGTAAGTAATACTGTGTGCATTAATCTCTGATGCTGTCCAGTATTACTTCACCTTTCACTTTTCAACCAAATCGTCTGGCAAAGTTGTCTTTTCAATGTCTTTTCCACAAGTTTTTGTTGGGTGTGGTGGCTTTTGTCTGCATAAATGGATCAGCAACAGTTGAAAGGTGCTAGCCTCCATCTCACAAGCAGACAGGGCTAAAGAATAAAGGTTCTTGACCTTGAGTCCTGCAGTCTCCCTGTAGAACAAACTCTTGGCAAACAGTGGTGTGTGGAAACTAAATTTTGCAGTGAGCTAAAGGGTCAGCCATGTACATGAAGGGGAATTCTGTCAATCGTCTCATCTGTATATGATCCAATTGTATTTTCTTCTTATTGAAAAAAAAAACCTTCTCCAAGAACTGTGCAAGCACAATTATGGTTGGGACAAAGATCTGCCAGAACAATATGTGCAATTGTGGAAAGAACGGAAGATGGGATTGGATTGCATTAGATCTCTCAGCATTGACTGATTGACTGATTTCATCAAAACAAGGACTTAGTATTTGTGACTCACAAATTCAATGAATCAAAGTTATCCTTCATTCATAATGGGAAAATCCAGAGTCGCACCACTGAAACAAACCACAATGCCCAGAATAGAACTGACAGTACTAGCAGCACACATGGAACAAATGCTCAAAACGAGTTGAAAAAGAGTTGCAGCTTCCACTTGACAAATCCATCCTCTGGACCAACAGCACATCTGTATTGAAATGAAATGAATTGAAATTTAAATGAAATACCCTGCAGATTGTGCATCTCATGGACTTAAAGCCAATGTACACCTGAATTCAAGTATCTGGTTCAACGGTTCAGAGTTTCTTAAATGCCCAGAAACAAAATGGTCAAATTCTGATGTGAGATTACACACATGCAATAATGAGAATGATGATGACCCAGAAGTGAAAAGGAATATTCTGATCATAAATACACTTGTATATGAACAATGCAATGCTACAAGTAGACTTGTAGGACGCACTGATTTACGATGTACTTATTGTGTTTGGATTGCTTAATGGCTCCATATTGTATAAGTTAATTATTGTATATCCTAAGCCAGTAACAATAAGAGGGTCAGTGTGTCTGAGCCATTTAATTTATTTTGGGTAAAAGTCAATACAATGACACCTGCTGGGTAAAGATACCCAATGATCTTTAGTGTGAAATATAACAGAACCAGGATATAGCAGTAAAGTACTGATAGTATTATTCAAATGTTGTTACTTAATTAAAGGGTATGTTGTGTACTATTGTAGTAGATTTATAAAATTGTGGCAGTAATGTGATTAAGGTTAAAATGATCAGGAATGTGTTTCAGAGACACCAGGTGAACTAAAACTGGTTATCTAAACTGCGTTTAATTACAGTATTCCTCAGGGCATGTTTGGTGTCATTTGTATCAATATTTCATGGTGAACGATGTGGTGATATCATAAATATTATGAAATTTAGGGAATAACAGTTATCATATATGTTGCAATATGTATTCTCTGCACCCACACACACACGTACACACACACACAGACACACACACACAACCCCCTCTGGTTTGCGACAGGAAACTTCTCACCTTCCTATCCGCACGGCAACGTACTAGGCCTGAAGGTGATATAATCCTATCATAGCACCATGGGGCTCCTCCTCCTGCCATAAAAACCTAGTGGTCCATCCCCATTTGGTATCCTGGTCACTATATACTTCAAAGAGACTCAGGGGTATATAAGGATATGCTTAGAGAAGAACGCTCCTTTTTTTTCTCTCTTGGCTCTTGGCTCTTGGCTCTTCTCCCTTCTCTCTTCTCTCTCTTTTCTCTTTCTCTCTCTCTCTCTCTCTCTCTCTCTCTCTCTCTCTCTCTCTCTCTCTCTTCTCTCTCTCTCTCTCTCTCTTTTGCTTTTGGGACCATTCTGCTTCCGAGGTCCACAACTCCGATTGTAAGCCATTCTTTCCTCCACTTTATGTATTTTTCAATTATATCCCTATATTAAATGTATTTGCTATATTACTTCTAAACACTTTGTGTCCATGTTTGATACTTTTGTTGTGAATAACTTCCTAGACTAAAAGCAAAATACGTTAGACACGTTTAAAGTCAACCTCTGACAAGCTAAAGATACAGGTTAATACTTGCAAGTTCAAACAAAACCTCTGACAAGTAAAAAAGGCCTAGGCTTGCACGTTGATAGAAACCTCTGAGCTAACAAATTAATGGTTTAGTAAAGAAGTTATATAAAAGTCTCTGACGTAGGAACGTCATTCTAATGAAAACCTCACTCAAAGTTGCTTAAGAGCAAATATTAGTAGAACACTGAATGCTAACACTTCTAGCATGAACTAGAAGATTATTCTATTGGAGTCAGATAATCAATTAAATGGAGTCAGATATTTAAATCATATATTAAAACACGCATTAACCTTCACTGCACCTATTTCCGTCGTTGGTTATAGGAGAGCAGAGGGCTAAGTAATCACCTTTACATATTAGAGCCCTACAGTTTTGGTGACCCCGACGTGATTATATATCTATAATATATAACTATATTATATGCCTGCTGATGGTGACTGTATGAGCATTTGGTAACACCTTTTTAAGATCTGAATTAGCAGGAAGTCATTGACACTACACTGAAAGTATTTGTGCCTGCGCTTTGGTTTGACCCCCTCTAAGGTAAGACAAATTTATCTTACTCTTCAGCAGCAGGGAAAGCTATAGGTGCACGATATACAGACACATTTATAGAACGGGTCGGAATACCCACAGTGTAGCAGACGCGCCGACGCGTATAATTGGAGTTAGAACTTTAGCTCATACACAATGGCTCAGAGAAAGAGCAAGGGAAATCGGAAGGTCTTTTTAGACACATGGGCAACCGAGGTACAAGATATTTTAGTCCAATTAGACAATGAGGGTCTAGACTTAACAGCGACCACCGAAGAAATTTATGAGTGGTATTCGTCCGGTGGCTATACACTAGGCACCAAGGGTAGATTTGCACAGTGGTCAAGTAAGCTTCCACTGCACCAGCTCCTCTCAGCTGTTGGGTACTTAGTATACAGTAATTGCAATACCGCTCAAAAAGAGAGTAATTCAGAATTGGAGAATTTGCGTATATCTCAACGCGCTCAGGCCGAACAAATAATGAGAATGCAAGCGATGATCGATGGCTTCTTATATGACAAGCAGAACTGGGCAAGACAAAGTGAGATGTTCATCCAACGGATAAACCGTCTACAGTCTGCGTTCGAAGAAAGTACGAAATATAGTGCAACACTTGAGAAGTGCTGTGACCGTGTGGGAATTCCTATATCCGCGCTTAAACAACATTTATGCCCCAACGCATCGCCAAACGAGTTAGAAAACACTGAAGAAGACGATGATACGCTACTGCTTGCGGCTAGCACCAGTTTAGCCGAAGCTCGTCGGCAGGGTGATATAGCACCACCTCAGCCAACCCACACTGCCAGCCGTGGTGACAGCGACGCACGACTGTCTCTAGCCCAGGCCCATACAGCTGCGTCGGCTCCCATATTAGAAGAAAGCCCAAGCAGACAGAGAAGTGGTCCCACAATAGCCGCAACCATTCCGGGGTTAGGACTTGGGGCCCGTAGCCCTGTCCATACTAGATCAAAAGCAGCTAGTTCATCACACATAGCTGTAATAAAAACAATGACCGCCCCCAACGGGGAGAGGTTTGAAGTTAGCAGGCAGCTAACTTTTCAAGAATGTGCCGCATACGCCAATAAAATAGGCCCGCTCCCCCGTTCTGGTCCATTTGAGCCATATTGGAACAATATAATTCTACAATCCAGCACATTCGGATTAGAATTACGAGACATTTGGCAAATAGTGCTCACAACTATCCCGGGTGAGTTAGCGTCCAGAGCCCCTGGTGAACTACTAGATGGGACAATCATGAATCCTGTGATAGGCGAAACCCATGCCGATGTGTTAGCAAGATTAAAGCGTGCCCTCTTAAACCTTAGAGGAGATATTCCGGCCGAATGGAGTAGGATAATGAACACAAAACAGGGCAAAGAGTCATTCGAGGAATTTGCCGAGCGTCTCTGGATAGCATTCAGAGAATTTTCGGGTGTAACTGAACCTACTAAAGATGATAGGATCCTCTTAGAATATCTTAAAACTAATGCAGGGTCACACGTGCAGCAGGCACTTCGTGTCGGTGCTAACCCACCTGAACACACATTTAACTCTATAGTGAGATGGGCATCCGAAATAGAAAGGCGCAATAAACAGGACAAACACCAGATTGCATCAGTTCAGTGGATAGCAGATGAGAAGCCAGAATTTAAAGCCACAGAAGTATGTTTAAACCAACATGTGCAATCCCAGTCACATACTAAGCAAGGAAAATTCTGTTCCTTCTGCCACAAAATTGGCCATGCGGTCCAGAAGTGCTGGTCTTTAGGGAACGGACGTCCACCACCTTATTTCCTTCGACGCAAAAATGCACATTCAGGTCATACAGCTCACATAAATGTGCCTGTGCAAAAAACACTGTGTGAGCTTATAGCTCTATTTAATGAAGTGCCAAGAATTTTAGGGCTTTTAGCAAAGGGCTTAGCTGTCCTCTAATATTAAACATTGTTTTTGATGATGCCATGGTTAATGACCTTCTGTGCTTTATGTACTTCCGTCCTGACAAAGATTTCTGAGATGTCCAAATTACGATCTGTTGTAACAGACTGGCTTAAAAACTCTTTGACATCTGAATTAAGCTTATATTGTTAAAATCACAGTTTCTTACATCAAATACAAACACTACTGTTTTTATAGGAACACATGGCATTTAGACTAATGTGGCTTTAGCTGATGTTGAATAGTTGTTAATGCATTATAGTGCATTTAGGCTAATGTAGCTAAAGTTGTTACAGTTGTTAATGTACTGAAGTACATTTAGACTAAAGTAGTTAAAATTGTAGCATAAGACTGGGTTTGGGTAAAAATTGTTGCATTTAGGCCTACCAAAGTTGTAAATGTTAACCACAGCCAGTGATCTTATGTTTCAGATTAAAACTACAATCTGATCTTGAAATAGTCATTAGATTATTCAAGACTCTGTTACCTATGTTGAACATTTTCTGATCTCCCCTAATGGCATTGTGTGGGTTATTTCTGCCATAAATAATACCAACAAAGCCCTACAAAGGAGCAGAGTTGACTGTTGAATTTTAACTTGTAATGCTTCTCCCCACAGCATTTAGAGCTGCTACACCTCTGTAGTTAATATAAAATGCTCTCACACAGCAACAGGATAGCAAATAGAGCCAGTTCACAACTTGAGCATTATTATTATTATTATTATTATTATTACTATGGCTCCCTGGTTTAACACCAGGATTTTTCCAAATTTTGCAACACTAATTGATAAAAAATAAATGTCATATTGCCTCTTGCTGGAGCATTTTATTTATATTCATCTCACAGCGCTGTGGAATTCCCAAACTTCAGTTGTCCAAAGCCATTGATTACTTTTCTATAACAGCACGCCTTGTCATGCTCTATTGCTTACGCTTAAGTAAAACACATAGTCACACACATAGTAACAGACACACATAAGGAAACACAAACTAGGTGTCTTAATACATATAGGAATTAGCCTGCCAGTGGGTGTTCTAAGCACCCTACATTGACCCTAGGTGTGAATGGGTGTGTGTGTATGCGCATGTGTGAGAGTTTGTGTGAAGCCTTTGTAATGGGCTAGTGTCCCATTCAATGTTTATTCATGCACCCAGTGTTTCCAGAAGAAACTCTGGATCCACTGAGATTTGTATATCAGAAGAAAAAAAATGAGTCATTCACATAACATCTTAATTTTTCTTTTTTATTTCTCTACCTTTTTGTTTGTTTTAACTTTCAAGTAGATTATATTAGACTACTTCTCAGTACCTGAGGAGGGTATCAGTATAGTCTACTCAACATGCAGAAAATGTATTTATATAGTTTAACAACTGTTATAACTACATACCAGTTAAGCACAAAATCAGGTTTATTTGTGAACCGATATCACATCCTTTTATTCTTCACATTTGTGAGATTTTATTTTGAGTTTTATTATTCATAGTCCTACCATGTTAAATCATTTAAGTTTGCTTCCACTACAGCTGCTGAACTACATGCATAGGCTTTTTAAGATTAAAAACTATATTATGAGTTAAATTAACTCTTCTATGAGAAATATACGTTCAGTTTGTACAGGAGCAACTTACCTTCAATATCTGTTGAGTATATTGTTATTTTTAAATAACATTAACGCACACCCTTTTATACATCCTGAGCATACTTTTCTAGATTTAATCATTTATTAGAGATTGTTATCAAGGACCAGGTTATCAAATGGGACCAAATGGTTTAATCACTTAAAGATAAAAAAATATATATATATATTCACCACATTGTTGTTTCCATGAAATATGAAACTATGCCATGTGTATGTTGTCAGTCTGAGTTTACAGTTGCAATATGTGTCAAATGGAAGTATATCAGTGTATCCAAGTGTTTGTCCAAATAACAGAGAAAAGTTTCTGAAGGATTGAGGACCTCTTCGAAATATGGGTTCTCCTGCGTCCCGCAAAGGAAGTAAGAAGAAACTTCAAAATGGGACATTCATGCATCTTGGACAAGAGTACCACTGGACACTGATTCGTCTTTCTGCTGGAAGGACAGACACACCCTCCTGTGCCCCACAGGAGCCCACACCAAGCAACTGACTTCAGCTGCAACAGAGTGCAAACCAGACAGCAAGATTCCTGGCCAGTTACTCCACACAGCTAAAGATGCCTGGTGGAACTGAATCTTCAGGAGTCGTGTCCTGGTCAGCTCTATGATCACCTGTAGACATCACTGCCCTTCAACCTATGATGACTGCCACATGTTCTCGGGCCGTTAAAATGGCTCTGCATTCAGACGTCCCAGAGGAGGGATTTGTAGTAGATTTATAAAATTGTGGCAGTAATGTGATTAAGGTTAAAATGATCAGGAATGTGTTTCAGAGACACCAGGTGAACTAAAACTGATTATCTAAACTGCGTTTAATTACAGTATTCCTCAGGGCATGTTTGGTGTCATTTGTATCAATATTTCATGGTGAACGATGTGGTGATATCATAAATATTATGAAATTTAGGGAATAACAGTTATCATATATGTTGCAATATGTATTCTCTGCACCCACACACACACGTACACACACACACAGACACACACACACAACCCCCTCTGGTTTGCGACAGGAAACTTCTCACCTTCCTATCCCCACGGCAACGTACTAGGCCTGAAGGTGATATAATCCTATCATAGCACCATGGGGCTCCTCCTCCTGCCATAAAAACCTAGTGGTCCATCCCCATTTGGTATCCTGGTCACTATATACTTCAAAGAGACTCAGGGGTATATAAGGATATGCTTAGAGAAGAACGCTCCT
This sequence comes from Cranoglanis bouderius, assembly GCA_023630585.1. Lineage (NCBI taxonomy): Eukaryota > Metazoa > Chordata > Actinopteri > Siluriformes > Cranoglanididae > Cranoglanis > Cranoglanis bouderius. Next base: position 4,185,912 of record CM042565.1, read on the forward strand.
TTTTTTCTCTTTTTTCTCTCTTGGCTCTTGGCTCTTGGCTCTTCTCCCTTCTCTCTTCTCTCTCTTTTCTCTTTCTCTCTCTCTCTCTCTCTCTCTCTCTCTCTTCTCTCTCTCTCTCTCTCTTTTGCTTTTGGGACCATTCTGCTTCCGAGGTCCACAACTCCGATTGTAAGCCATTCTTTCCTCCACTTTATGTATTTTTCAATTATATCCCTATATTAAATGTATTTGCTATATTACTTCTAAACACTTTGTGTCCATGTTTGATACTTTTGTTGTGAATAACTTCCTAGACTAAAAGCAAAATACGTTAGACACGTTTAAAGTCAACCTCTGACAAGCTAAAGATACAGGTTAATACTTGCAAGTTCAAACAAAACCTCTGACAAGTAAAAAAGGCCTAGGCTTGCACGTTGATAGAAACCTCTGAGCTAACAAATTAATGGTTTAGTAAAGAAGTTATATAAAAGTCTCTGACGTAGGAACGTCATTCTAATGAAAACCTCACTCAAAGTTGCTTAAGAGCAAATATTAGTAGAACACTGAATGCTAACACTTCTAGCATGAACTAGAAGATTATTCTATTGGAGTCAGATAATCAATTAAATGGAGTCAGATATTTAAATCATATATTAAAACACGCATTAACCTTCGCTGCACCTATTTCCGTCATTGGTTATAGGAGAGCAGAGGGCTAAGTAATCACCTTTACATATTAGAGCCCTACACTATACAGCTACTACAATAAGCATATTTTGGCATAAACAGTAGACCATATCTTTCACTGGAAGGTACAGATTCTCTGTTTATCATCAATTGGCTCATTTATTTCCTTCACGTAGCATAAAAGAACATTCACATGGCATAGAAGCATAAATGCTTTTATAAAAGTATTATTAAAAAAAAAAATACATACAGGTGAAAAGTGCAAAATGATACATGATCACATTTTGTTTAAAATGTGTATACATAAGCATATTATGTGTATACAGAAGCATGAATACAGAATACATGAATACAGAATAACAGAAAGGAACTGACATTAAATATAACTGTTGGTTGATTGGTCAGATTCTTGTGCTTGTTTCATCCACTGCATTTTAATGTCGTGACTCACCAAAAGATAGATCACTGGGTTGACACAGCAGTGAGCTGCAGCCAGCACAGTAGCTCCAGGTAATCCATGTGATGGATTGTCATCAATATTTCCAAAGGCCTGTAGGAGCCCCATGATTAGCAGGGGAGTCCAGCACACAGTGTAAGCCACGTTTATCAAACATGTGATTCGCTTCAGGTTCCTTTCCATGGCATAAGGTTGACAGCAGTAACAGATGCCAATCAGAAATGCAGGGATCAAAATCCCAAGTATGAACCTATAACAAACTACAATGTTTAGGATTGTCTTGCCATGTTTTGTCATTTTGTCATCATCAAGATCATAGTCATCGATGCACTGTTCCCCCAGGGCTGTGAATCGAAGTTCTCGGGAGTACAAAGATGGGATGCTTAGGATGGTAGCAAATACCCAGGAGCACAGAATCATGATCAGGACTACCGATGAACGCTGGAATACAGTGCAATGCTTTCCTTTGCATTTATTTCTCCCAATCCTGTCAGTGACAGTCCATAGAATCAGTATACCTGCTGTGGAGAACAAGCTGGCATAAAATACATAGGATGAGAGTTTGCACAGAGCTTTTCCATAGTGCCAGTTGAAGTGGTACCAGCTGTAGAGGAGCTGCAATGGCAGGAATGCTGAGCAGATCAAGTGGGTCACAGCTAATGCCATTACCCACTTAGCAGTGTCAGATTTGTGGTGGTAACATCTGCCTGCAATTATGACTGAAAGATTGAGAACCAGGCCAAGGGTGCAGATGATGAAATATCCAATGATGTATAGCATTCTGATTGAATTTAGGTACTTATTATATTTTTTTTGCTCAAGCAACAGACCATCGTAGTCATAGTCTGTAGTATTGACATAGTCTGTAGTATTGAAGAACATCTTGACAATTCTAATAAAGGAAAGTGAAATGGAGAGATATTAAATATCATATTGCTTTTCCAAGTCATCTGACTCACTCTCATTCATGCCAGTTCTTACACAATGTTAAGTGTTAGATAAGAATATGAAGAAAATAAGAATAAGATAACAAGAAGCTGATAATAAGAAAATGTTTATTGCCAATGTCCTTTAAAGAATGTTTTATCGGTATCTTTGCCTAACTGCTGTAGTTATCATGCATTGTGCATTATATCAAATCATTTGTGGTTGAAAAATGCTCAATAAAATCATTATGCACATCAGTAGTTATAACATTCACTTTATGTCAAAAATTGATTTATGACCCCCCTCACGTTGTATAATTTATGGCCTCGTGAAGGTCCCATGAACATGTGTGGTCATTTTTTTTTCTTTTTTTTCTGTCCTCTGTGTGTGTGTGTGTGTGTGTGTGTGTGTGTGTGTGTGTGTGTGTGTGTGTGTGTGTGCTGAAAAAGCTGTTGGTTAAATAAAAGCTGTGGACGGGTCAAAGTTTTTTGTTAAATTGATTTGTAAGAGTGTTTCAATAAATGAACAGACTGATGTTTGTGAAGCTGCTGAAACATTTTGTTGATTACGTTGTTGAGAAAAACACTTGTTCTCTTTTACTGAACTGAAATCCCCAAACATTTAAAAACCATCTGAGTTATTCTTTTGTGGAATCGAATCTGAATATCCTGTGTCATTCTTAACTAACTTCAGCCAATAATACTTTATTATACACACATCACATTCAATAATACAGATAACAACATGATCAAAATATGAGAACATGCAAAAAAAAGATTTTTTTTTTTTTTTAAACTTAGCCACTGACTCCGGTCATGAGGGGTGAATTGAATACATGGTCATCTGGGTAATTTGAATGTGTTGATGGTGAACTAGTGGGCGTTTTCTGTTTTTACTCTTCTTAGACGAGCGTCAGATAGCATGTGGTAATGGGCCCGAGCTCGGCAGCCCCGCAGTGCCTGCGGTTCAGACACGGCATCAGCTTGTATTATCCGGGGCCGAGTGTGGCCCACGGCTCGCTCTGACACGTGTGTTTTTGTTACGGCGGTAAAGTACTGGGGCCGATTCTTGTTCACCATAACTAGCCCGGATCTGGCTTTAGAGTCTGGGCCACTTCTGGCGATGACTCGGCTTGGTTCAATCAGATGCCCTAATATTTATAATAGTAGCAAATATATTTAGATATAATGCAACATATTCTTTTATATGCTTTTATTTATTATAAACACACGTCGTTGTGCTCTCAGGTGATTTCATCTCCACTCACACAGCAATGGGAGTGGTCTTGTACCTGTAGTAGTGGGAGATGGCAGCCATGTTTGTGCGGGTAGGAAATTCACATTTTGTTAAAAAATGTAACTATTTCCGACTCTTTGATCGTACAGCAAGGTTCTATTTGTTTTATTTATTTATTTTATTCTTATTTTTGTTTGTCAGCTTACAGCAAACAATCTTGTTTATCGTGCAGCTTCATGTTAATATATAAATAGACTATTTTTCATGTTAGTTGATGTTCATAATGTGTTAACTGATGTTAACATTCAGCTTTTAAAATAAAAATGTTGGTAACACTTTGCAATAAGGTTTTATTTGTTAACATGAAATAACGATGAACAAAACCTTTTCAAACACTGTATCTGTTATCATTAGGTAGAGTTCATTACACCGCCCCGCATCTAGAAAAAAAAGTTTATGCTGTTTTGCAAACCACACTTGTTTTTACCTATTTTGGTCACGTTGAGTTCAAATATGCCACTGAAAATTCCCTATCACGTACAGTTTTCCCACAAAATAAGAATGAAGTTTTTAATAATTTTGCTATGTTTATATTGCTTTCAGGGTTTTATTTAAATTGGTAGAAGCTGTCAATTTTCACTATTATTATTTATTAATTACAACAATAGGTACACAAAACATAACACTTGTTTACAACATGAACAGTAGCAAATAGACTGTGAAATGTTTGTGAAAATCTCTAAATAAAGCTATTTCAAAAGACGAACATTATAATAATATGCAGAGTGCTTAAGGAGTGAACTTCCTTTTGAGGGATTTTCTGGACTGTCAAAAACACCCACAGATGTAGCAGAACTCATCTGGGCTGTGCTCGCATTTATTTAATGGTATGATAGGTACAGTTAGAGAGATAATCAACAAAATGTTTCAGCAGTTTCACAAACATCAGTCTGTTCATTTATTAAAACACTCTTACAAATCAATTTAACAAAAAACTTTGACCCGTCCACGGTTTTTATTTAACCAACAGCTTTTTCAGAACACACACACACACACACACACACACACACACACACCCCATTAGCACCTATCACTTCGTGAAACATTAAACATACACACACAGCTGGGACACAACTCCACACAGACAGACAGAGGACAGGAAAAAATGCATAAAAATGACCACACATGTTCATGGGACCTTCACGAGGCCATAAATTATACGTGAGGGGGGTCATAAATCAATTTTTGACATAAAGTGCATGATATAACTACTCACATCTTTACTCTGATGCTTTCTTTTACTATAAATGCAATGCAAACCAAGCTCAAAGTTTCTTACCACAGACAAATAAAGCCAGTCAGAAGTACGTAGCAGGCTGAGTCTCCAAAATCAAAACTGAACAACTCGCAGGAAGGGTAGTGAACTTTCCCCTGGTCCACGCCCCCTAAAGGGATCTGGCAACAGACCAAAACTGTGCTTCCTCTGAGCCAAAAAAAACCTTTCCATTTACACTCTGTGTGCAAATACGAGAAAAGTCTGCATCACATAATGTAAGGTATGAGTTAAGTGACATTTCATTTATCTACATTTATTTTAGGTACATTTACTACTTCTTACTGTTAAATCTAGATATTTGAGTAAAGTAATTTGTGTTTCTTTGTGCTTTCAGTTGCGTTCCATAGGAGACAGACAGACAGCACAGAAGCATGTGTGGGCATGCATGTGTGTTGATCATTTAAAGGCTGAACAGCGAGAGTAAAGTCGGAAATAAAGCCCTTTTGAGTTCCAAACCTGCCTCCCACTTTCTCATTCACGAACCATTACAAGTATCACAAACTCAACTTGGAGAAATCCCAAACAGTCTTTTGAAACAGATCTGTTATGGAACAAGAAATACATTTGATCCTTTTGGCTCTGTAGAATTACACCAGGTGCCTCATTTATAATATGTTCGTATGATCAGAGTATCCCCAGAGGGTCAAACTCTCTGCACCACCCTGCTACTCCCAAACATGGTGAACATAATGTACAGTAAAAGCACAGGACATCAAGCAGACAAATGCATCTAGGCTTAAATTTAAGACAAACAGCAAAACAGCATGAGAACTTCACTGAAAGACATGACATCTTAGCAAGGGAAAATATCTTGAATTTATTGTCAAAACATTTAGCTAATTTTAAGCATTTGTTTCTAGAAAGAAGTAAAACTATCTGCCAATAGAATAAAAAATAAAGCTTGAAATTAATTAAAATATTTAGAAAAAAGTTTCATAATCTTACATTTGGTTTAGAGTGATCTTATCGTAGAAAATAGTAAAAACAAAAAACAAAACAAAAAAAAAAGTTTTTTGCAGTGTTTAAGGGTAAGACTTACAAATCATGACAAAACAATCATAGGAAAATGTAAATATCAGGTAATATGTGGATAATACTGAACATACTATACGTCATAATGGACACATAAATACATAAGGGAAATAGACTTATTCTAATATTCCAATTAAGTAAGAATATGTATTTTATAAAGTCATGTCTTATATTATATTTTCCTTTTCGAATTAAATAGATCACACTTTTAAAACGGAATATAAAAAAGAGTGACTACAATAGTCTGAAATAGAGTCTAAAATAAATTGATTTATGCTGAATGCATCCTGTTAGAGAAAATTTATCAATTACTAAGATCTGTTGCAGTCTTCTGCTGCTTCTTTTAAATGCTGTAAATAATGGTCGGAAACACTTCTTTGAAAGTCAAGAACTGAAAGTGCCACTTTAAAATGGCTTTAAGCCAAATGTAAAAATATTTCCTTTTGTTAATTCACTCCATTGCATGCAATGTAGGTGTCACATCCTTCCACGTCTCTCTTCCACAGTCCAGCACTCAACTGTAGCTTTTATTATATTTAGAAGAAAAGTTTTTGGTTACCAAAAAACCTTTTGGTTACTGAGGATTAAGCTTAAGGTTATGTTTACTGTTAGATGTAGATGTAGGCTTAGCATTAATTATGTGCATTAGTAATCATGTCAGCCTCTGTCTCTCTCTTTTGCTCTCTCTCTCTCACTATGCCTACATGGGCGTGTGTTTTTAATTAAGTTTTGTTCAGATCCAGATTTTCTGGAAGTGTGTTCAGCTTCTTCTGTATATTATGCAATAAATTGGTCAGTCTTGATTTACTGTATTCATCTTGTTAAAACACATGAACTAAACCTAAAAGACAGAGGGTAAACTGTATACAGTAAATATAGACCCTGTATATATCTACTGTAATATTCTTTAACTAAATAATATTTCATTTGTGTACGCCTATTCCTCTTATTCCTCTTTCTCCTCTTTCTGAATTCATGCGCCATATTATTCATGAAAACAAATTTGTGGAAAGTAAAGGCTTGCAAAAAATCGGAACAAAAATCAATCTATGGTTGGAGCTCGTATTTAATTCAGTTCACTTCAATTTTATGTGGATTGCACTCTTAACAATAGACATTGGCACAAAGTAGATTTACAGAAATTAATTAGATTAATTAAGTTGGTGTCTGTAGTCTGGCCTTGCATAAACAGCATTGTATCATCCAAATAGCTGTGGAAGTTAATAACGTGTGTATGAGTATACAGTATATAGATGGAAAAAGCAGTGGCCCTAGAACATTGGCCTTGGAATCCCAAACTTTATTTTTGTATTAATAGAGAAATCACTGTATGTCAAAACATGAAGTAGCTATTTAATTTAAAATATTTTAAAGCAATATTTGAAAGCAGTGTGGCTGTTGGGGGTTTGTGAAGCTCAACCTTACAGAGACCAGCATCCCACTACATCAGGCACTGACGGTGGGCGAGAAGGTCTGGGGTGCAGTTTGCATTCCAGTTCATCCCAGAGGTGTTCACTCTGGTTGAGGTCAGGGGACTGGACTGCACAGGACACTCGAGTTTCACTTTCACTCCAACCTTGGCAAACCATGTTTTCATTTCACTCAATTTGTGTCCATTTTCATGCTGGAAAGTGTTTAGGCTCAACCATTTAGTTCCAGTGAAAGGAAATTTTAATGTTATATCATACAAAGACATCCTTTTCAATTGTGTGCTTTGAACTTTTTGGCCAGAATTTGGGGAAGAACCACATATGGGTGTACGGGTCAGGTGTCCACAAACATTGGCCATATAGTGTATTTCTTAACAAAAATCAGATTTCTGGTGAAATATTGCAATTTGATCGAATGAATGCCAAGATATCTAATAAAGATACAATAATCTGATTGACTGTAAAAAATTTTTTTTTTTTTTTAAATGCAGCAGAGTGCTTTAGAAAGAGATTATACTTCTTATATTAAGTCAAAACATATTCAGTGTCATATTGTTAAACTGACATAATTTTACATGATGTTAAGGTTTGGGATGTTTAGTGCACTATTTAAGGAGACCAGATCATTTCATAATGGAATTAATGGGTGTTTGATGCAAATCCATGGAGGGATACAACACCTTTAAATTCAAATTTTGAGCACACAAGATTTTTACATTACAGAACTGGACTGCACACAAACAGGAAACAGGAAATGGGAAATCTCCTCTACAATGAGTCAACAATGAGGTTGGGGAGCTATATAAACACTGAAGGTAATGGACATGTCTACTGATTTTGCATATCCATCTATTACACTACACATTGCACAACAATTTTTACATAAGGTCATTGCACATTCTTACACACACACTGACACTTTACCTATGGCTTTACTTATGACTACTGTACATTTTTATATACACATTAACAAACTTCTCATCACGCATGTCTAAAGTACAGTTTTAAGCCTGCCGACCTGTAATATATTTCATACAGTTAATCTGTACAGAAATCTTAGTATATAAATAACTTGGAGGTCTATTTATATGTATATTTTTTTTAATTCCCTCTTATTTGTGGTGTATATTGTGAGTTTATTGTGCATTTTTTAAAGTCTTGTGAACTGTAAAGTCTTAGTCCTCCCCCCCTGTTGCTCTTGTGTTGTGGCACCAAATTTCCCCTTAGGGATCAGTAAAGCGCTCTCTCTCTCTCTCTCTCTCTCTCTCTCTCTCTCTCTCTCTCTCTCTCTCTCTCTCTCTCTCTCTCTTCTGTGGAAATTCAGACCAGATTACAGCCTGTACTGCTGCCAACGTCTTATATAAAAAGTCAGATCCAACTCTTACAGCTGTTACACAGTCTCACAGTAAAAACCAGCAAGATCACCAGAAAAAAAAAAGCTAATAAATGCAAACCCCATCCTGCTTTGACCTTAATCATTTGTAAGTTTTCATCATGTTGATTCTTGGATTCTAGGATTGTAAGATCATGTTGGTTAAAAAAAAGATGCTCTTTTAGAACAGCCTTTATAGCCATGTTTTCTAAAACATATTTTATTGTATATACTGCAAGTTATACTTTTTTAAACCCTGTTCTTCAGGGATTACTCCGGGTACTCTGGTTTCAGTGCTGTAGGTTGATTGGCATTTTGAAATTGTCCGTGGTGTTTGACTGTGTGTGCGATTGTGACCTGCGATGGGTTGGCACCTGGTCCAGGAGCACAGGCCCCGCCTTGTGCCCTGAGTTCCTTGGGATAGGCTCCAGGCTCCCCCGTGACCCTGTGTAGGAGAAGCAGTATGGAAAATGGATAGATGAATGTGTAAATAGTACTACATACTGTATATTCCTGCAGAAATTTGGGAGTTACTAAAGGAAGTAGAAGGGAGTGCTAGTTTCCAAAGTGGCCAAGGAATAGTTTCCACTGTACAGTGGTGCATTATGCAAGCAAATACAGTAACTCCAAGATAGATGCTGCATTGTCATCTCGGGCAAGTCTGGAGAGCAAGAAGAACCACAGCAGCCAACGTGTATCAAGTGTATCTTTCACCACACTCTTAAAAATAAAAGTTCTTCAATGGTTCTTTACAGCACCATAGGTTCTGCAAAGAACCTTCTTCTTGTCAAGAATGATTTTTCATTGTATAGGGTTCTTGAGTTGAGCTATATGGTTCTTTGGAGATTAAAGAAGTTCTTTATGTTTCATTAGGTATCATCCCTTAAAAGGTTAAAGTGAACCCTATAAAGTTCTTTGTCGTACTGGAAAAGGTTCTCCTGGCATCATTGGTTCATTAAAGCACTAAGGGTTTGTTTTTGTTTTTTTTTAGAGAATGTATGATAACATGGTTCCTTGTGGCACTGCTATGAAGTACCATTTGTGGGTTCTTTAAAGCACCAGTAAATAGATGGTTCTCTGAAGAATTTGAGAGTAAAATGTTCTTTGTGCAATTTAAAAGGGTTCTCCTATGGCATCAGGATGAAACCCATTTTTGGTTATAATTAGAACCTTTATATTTAAGAGTGCAGCTTCATATCAGGCTGCAGTGCAAAATGGATTGGTACGGTATGATGAGAGCATACTCTGGGTGTACATTGTGATGAGAGTGCAAGCAAAGACTTGTGAGGCATTAATCCTTCTACCACTCCATCAACAAACCTGAGTTATTGTGTGAGAGAGGGTGGAGCAACAGTATCTCTATGCCTATGAACAATCAAATGTTTAATAATAGCCTTAATTATGTTTGTCCCTGAAAGGGATACACTGCAGTAGTAGTATTATTAGCACCAATGTGAATAACTATATTCGAAAACTAGGGTTAGGTTTAAGGTTACAAAGCATGCAAAGCATGCTCATTTGAAATATAAACCTGAAGAGTTTTTTTTTTTTTTTTTAAGACATTTAAGACAACTCTAGAATATTGAGGACCTTAAAACTGCATCAGAGGTCCAGACCTCATCCCCATTGAGGTGCTTAGTTTACTTCAAGTTATTGTTGCTAAAGTGGTTCTACATGTTACTAATGTAGATATAAAGCAATTGTTTTCCAAAGCTAAATGTGCTAAATATGCATGTTTTTAATATATTTTGTGTAATTGTGTAAGGAGCTAGAGGGAGTACACAGAAGGATCCATGATTACATCCACGACTGAGATGCAGGGCGTTTAGCATCTGTCTTTCTTGTTTACTTGAAAGCAAGCTCTGGTGAAGAAGCTGAATTTTAGTCTGTTTGTGTAGGACTTGATGACCCTGTAATTCTTCCCAGATGGCAAAGGGACAAACATTCTGTGTCCTGGGTGGGTGGATGATGTTGCTATCTGAAACCAATATAAATATCTGAAACCAATCTTTTCCGTTTTCACCAGTGCAGCTAGCACTGAGTATGCTCTTCATGATGCTGCGGATTACTAAAGTTTAAGTTTACTAAAAGCTGTGTAGGTAGTCTGACCTGTTTACGTTTCCATAAGAAAACCTTTCTTGTGCTTTCTTCACCAGATTGGAGGTGTTGATGAACTGTGTGAGATCTTTTGTTATGTAGACTCCAAGGAACCTGACAACATTAACACTCTCCACATCTTCTCCATTTATATTCAAAGGTGGTATGGGTGATCTTCCTGGATCGCCTGAAATGTACAATGATCTGTTTGGTTTTTATGGTGTCCCACTATGGTGGTGTGAACAGCAAACTTTATTGTATAGTTGGAAGAATGAACTGGGGTGCACTCATAAGTGAAAAGGGTGAATAGAGCTGGGATGAGCCTACAGCCCTGCGGTATACCTGTGTTTAAAATAAGGGTGGAGGAGGAGGTTGCATGTTGTAGTCTGTTAGTAAAAAAAAATCCATAATCCATGAAAAGAGTGAAGTGTCTAGGCTCAGGTTGCTTAATTTACATATGAGTTTATGAGGGTCACTGGTATTAAAAGCGACTGCAGGCTGGATGTGGGGGTATGGCATTTATGGACGGAGAGGAGGCGGGTCGAACCAGCAGATAGCACGTGTTGATTTTCACCTGTGTCTTAGAAAATAACACAAAAAAACACAATCAAATTCCCTTTGTTAACCCACTGCCTGCAGGACCTAATGTTCTTTATAGGCTAACTGATATTTTCCCTGTGTTGCCAGTATAAACAGTTTACCTGCTTATAAACCCATATATACTCTGTGGAGGCTTACAAGCATCAAGGAAAAACGGAAAAGTAATAGAAAAACGTTACTTTCATGTGGGTGAGCAGTCAGATATGAAGCTTTCGGGACAAAAAAAGGTGACATTCATTAACATGAGTGGGATTTTTTTTTTTTAAAAATAGTCCCACAAGGTGGTTGATGAAGAGTCAGATCCAAAATTCACAAATCATGCTGACAGTGCTGCTATTTCTAACTATTGGATTTTAAACCAGTATTTTCTAGTTTATGAAGCAGAGTGGATTGGTCCATATTTAATAATTTAAAAAAAAAAAAAAAAAAAAAAAGCCTTCCAGTTTAGGCCAAGTCCACTTTAGGTTTAAATCTAAATACTAAAAAAGTGCAGATATAGAGAGTGACTTTCTATTGGGTGTTTTCAACACCCCTAATCAGTAGGCTACAAGTCCATTTGAAGCATTGACTGCTGGTAGTTTTGGGACAGGCCCAGGATAGACTGCACTGTGCTTCCTGTCATACTCTGCTCCGCTGTTTGAGTGATTGGCTTTCAGTTACATTTGTCTCTGAGCTTACATAAAACTATCTGGTTACTTAATCATAGCCAAGAAGACATTGAATGACATAAGGCAGGAGGCTTTAAATGATCTGGCTTAGTAAACTACTAAACTACAACCCCAATTCCAAAAAAAGTTGGGACGCTGTGTAAAATGTAAATAAAAACAGAATGCAATGATTTGCAAATCTCATAAACCCATATGTTATACACAATAAAACATAGAAAACATATCTAATGTTTAAACTGAGGTACATCATTTTAAGAAAAAAAATAAGGTAATTTTGAATTTGATGGCCGTAAAACCGCAAAAAAATTGGGACAGGTGGCAACAAAAGGCTGGAAAAGTAAATGTTACCAAAAAGGAACAGCTGGAGGAACATTTTGCAACTAATTAGTTAATTGCCAACAGGTCAGTAACATGATTGGGTATAAAAAGAGTATCTTAGAGAGGCAGAGTCCTTCAGAAGTAAAGATGGGTAGAGGTTCACCAATCTGCGAAAAAGTGCATAATATAATCAAAAGTTTCCGAGAAGCTGGAGAAATCTCTGTGCGCAAGAAACAAGGGTGAAAATCAATATTGCATGCCCGTGATCTTCGGGCCCTCAGGCAGCACTGCATTAAAAACAGGCATGATTCTGTAATGGAAATCACTGCATGGGCTCAGAAACACCTCCAGAACTCACTGTATGTGAACACAGTTCACCGTGCCATCCACAAATGCTGGTTAAAGCTCTATCATGCAAAGAAGAAGCCATATGTGAACATGATCCAGAAGAAGAAATTTGAAATTCTTTTTGGAAACCATGGACATTGCGTCCTCTAAACTAAAGAGAAGAGGAGAGGGACCATACAGCTTGTTATCAGCACTCAGTTCAAAAGCCTGCATCTCTGATGTGCATTAGTGACTATGGAATGGGCAGCTTGCACATCTGGAAAGGCACCATCAATGCTGAAAGGTATATACAGGTTTTAGAGCAACATATGCTTCCATCCAGACAACGTCTTTTTCAGGGAAGGCCTTGCATATTTCAGCAAGACAATGCTAAACCACATACTGCATCTATTACAACAGCATGGTTTCGTGGTAGAAGAGTTCAGGTGCTGAATTGGCCTGCCTGCAGTCCAGACCTTTCACCAGTTGAAAACATTTGGCGCATCATAAAATGAAAAATACGACAAAGAAGACTCACGACTGTTGAGCAACTAGAATCCTGTATCAGACACGAATGGGACAACATTCCAAAACTCCAGCAACTGGTCTCCTCAGTTCCCAGACATATACAGACTGTTGTTAAAAGAAGAGGGGATACTACACACTGTTAAACATGGCCCTGTCCCAACTTTTTTGAGACGTGTTGCTGCCATCAAATTCAAAATTACCTTATTTTTTCCTTAAAATGGTACATTTCCTCAGTTTAAACATTTGATATGTTTTCTGTGTTTCATTGTGAATAAAATATGGGTTTATGAGATTTGCAAATCATTGCATTCTGGTTTTATTGACATTTTACACAGTATCCCAACTTTTTTTGCGGCTTGGCGATGAAGCTTACAGCAGGCTATGGTCAATGAACTGCTGGATGTCCAGGTGGTGACTTAAAGTGGTCACTTTAAGGACTTAAAGTGACTAAATGCATCACAGAAAACGAGCTAAAACATCACATAAAACAACTAAGTTGCACATGTGTTACAACAATAATGTGGGGCCCAACTCTTGTCCTGATCCCCTATTTTGCATCCAAAATAAAGGTGGTATTGTAGTAGATTTCTAAAATTGTGGCAGTAATGTGATTAAGGTTAAAATGATCAGGAATGTGTTTCAGAGATACCAGGTGAACTAAAACTGGTCATCTAAACTGTGTTTAATTACAGTATTCCTCAGGGCATGTTTGGTGTCATTTGTATCCATAGTTCATGGTGAACGATGTGGTGATATCATAAATATCATATAGTTTAGGATATAACATTTACAATACATGTCGTAATATGTGCTCTTTACACACACACACACACACACACACACACACACACACACACACACACACACACACACACACACAGACACACAGGCACCTCCTGGTTTGCATGAACTCATTCTCGGGAACTTAATTAACATACAGTTCCTTAAAGTGAGATAACCCTGCCATAAAACACCATGGGGTCCACCCTGCCATAAAACACATTGTTTTATCTCCATTTGGTATCCTGGTCACTTTACATTTCAAAGAGGCTCAAGGGTATAAGAGGATCTGCTTGGTAGAGAGAACAAAAAAAGCTTATAACATAAGAAGCTTGTATCATCCGAAGGGCCTTTTGCCATAGATGCTTTTCCATCGTGCATGCTATGTCCATGACGCTGACTGCAATCCTGTAAGTTACTTTTGTCGCTATTTTATATATCTTTTAATTGTGATCTCATATTAAATCCATTTGTTATTCTATTTCTAAATACTTTGTGTCTATGTTTGGTATTCTTATTTTGAATAGCTTCTTAAACTAAAAGTGTATAATACGTTAGACACGTTTAAGGTCAACCTCTGACATGCCAAAAGTAAAGGCTAATACTTGCAAGTTTAAACAGAATCTCTGACAAGGAAGATAGGAAAGGCCTAGGTTTGCCTAGGGATGCAGAGGCATCTCTGCTTCCTGAGGTCAAAAATATGAGACAGTTCCATAGAAATATTAGGCACTCACAATTTTTCAAGCTGCTACATGTGACTTGAGACACACAGATCAGTGTATGCCACCGCTCATGAAATGTATCTACATGCATGCATTTTGTCCACTTCCAAGACACAGATAACTGAATATGTCAAACAGAGCACGTTCTGTCAAAATCCTGGGCAAGATGAATGTATTCTAATGTGCAGACAATGTTTTGAGGTAGAACTGGTAACTCAGAGACAAACATTTCTTTTCAATCAATAGCCATTCTCTTGTTAATTTGCATAGAATTTCAAATTTTGACCTAATACTGTATGTAAAAAACTATAGCCAATTAGCACTTTTGACTCGATTTTTCTTTATTAGTGACCCATATTAGGTAAAGTTTCACTACTTTTATTCTGGAAGCTGGATCTCATCTCTAACCTGGTTGTTTCTTTAGACAAAGCATTAATTGTTGGGGACGTTAATATTCATTTTGATCATTCGGAAGACCCTCTGAGAACAGCGGTTGTGTCCATTCTAGATTCAGTAGGGGTCAATCAGAAAATAATAGGACCCATTAAAGTTTAAGTTTAGTAAAAGCTGTGTAGGTAGTCTGACCTGCTTACGTTTCCATAAGAAAACCTTTCTTGTGCTTTCTTCACCAGATTGGAGGTGTTGATGAACTGTGTGAGATCTTTTGTTATGTAGACTCCAAGGAACCTGACAACATTAACACTCTCCACATCTTCTCCATTCATATTCAAAGGTGGTATGGGTGATCTTCCTGGATCACCTGAAATGTACAATGATCTGTTTGGTTTTTATGGTGTCCCACTATGGTGGTGTGAACAGCAGACTTTATTGTATAGTTGGAAGAATGAACTGGGGTGCACTCATAAGTGAAAAGGGTGAATAGAGCTGGGATGAGCCTACAGCCCTGCGGTATACCTGTGTTTAAAATAAGGGTGGAGGAGGAGGTTGCATGTTGTAGTCTGTTAGTAAAAAAAAATCCATAATCCATGAAAAGAGTGAAGTGTCTAGGCTCAGGTTGCTTAATTTACATATGAGTTTATGAGGGTCACTGGTATTAAAAGCGACTGCAGGCTGGATGTGGGGGTATGGCATTTATGGACGGAGAGGAGGCGGGTCGAACCAGCAGGTTGCACGTGTGGATTTTCACCTGTGTCTTAGAAAATAACACAAAAAAACACAATCAAATTCCCTTTGTTAACCCACTGCCTGCAGGACCTAATGTTCTTTATAGGCTAACTGATATTTTCCCTGTGTTGCCAGTATAAACAGTTTACCTGCTTATAAACCCATATATACTCTGTGGAGGCTTACAAGCATCAAGGAAAAACGGAAAAGTAATAGAAAAACGTTACTTTCATGTGGGTGAGCAGTCAGATATGAAGCTTTCGGGACAAAAAAAGGTGACATTCATTAACATGAGTGGGATTTTTTTTTTTTTTAAAAAAACAGTCCCACAAGGTGGTTGATGAAGAGTCAGATCCAAAATTCACAAATCATGCTGACAGTGCTGCTATTTCTAACTATTGGATTTTAAACCAGTATTTTCTAGTTTATGAAGCAGAGTGGATTGGTCCATATTTAATAATTAAAAAAAAAAAAAAAAGCCTTCCAGTTTAGGCCAAGTCCACTTTAGGTTTAAATCTAAATACTAAAAAAGTGCAGATATAGAGAGTGACTTTCTATTGGGTGTTTTCAACACCCCTAATCAGTAGGCTACAAGTCCATTTGAAGCATTGACTGCTGGTAGTTTTGGGACAGGCCCAGGATAGACTCTGCCCTGTGCTTCCTGTCATACTCTGCTCCACTGTTTGAGTGATTGGCTTTCAGTTACATTTGTCTCGAGCTTACATAAAACTATCTGGTTACTTAATCATAGCCAAGAAGACATTGAATGACATAAGGCAGGAGGCTTTAAATGATCTGGCTTAGTAAACTACTAAACTACAACCCCAATTCCAAAAAAAGTTGGGACGCTGTGTAAAATGTAAATAAAAACAGAATGCAATGATTTGCAAATCTCATAAACCCATATGTTATACACAATAAAACATAGAAAACATATCTAATGTTTAAACTGAGGTACATCATTTTAAGAAAAAACATAAGGTAATTTTAAATTTGATGGCCGCAACACCGCAAAAAAGTTGGGACAGGTGGCAACAAAAGGCCGGAAAAGTAAGTGTTACCAAAAAGGAACAGCTGGAGGAACATTTTGCAACTAATTAGTTAATTGCCAACAGGTCAGTAACATGATTAGGTATAAAAAGAGTATCTTAGAGAGGCAGAGTCTTTCAGAAGTAAAGATGGGCAGAGGTTCACCAATCTGCGAAAAAGTGCATAATATAATCAAAAGTTTCCGAGAAGCTGGAGAAATCTCTGTGCGCAAGAAACAAGGGTGAAAATCAATATTGCATGCCCGTGATCTTCGGGCCCTCAGGCAGCACTGCATTAAAAACAGGCATGATTCTGTAATGGAAATCACTGCATGGGCTCAGAAACACCTCCAGAACTCATTGTATGTGAACACAGTTCACCGTGCCATCCACAAATGCTGGTTAAAGCTCTATCATGCAAAGAAGAAGCCATATGTGAACATGATCCAGAAGAAGAAATTTGAAATTCTTTTTGGAAACCATGGACATTGCGTCCTCTAAACTAAAGAGAAGAGGAGAGGGACCATACAGCTTGTTATCAGCACTCAGTTCAAAAGCCTGCATCTCTGATGTGCATTAGTGACTATGGAATGGGCAGCTTGCACATCTGGAAAGGCACCATCAATGCTGAAAGGTATATACAGGTTTTAGAGCAACATATGCTTCCATCCAGACAACGCCTTTTTCAGGGAAGGCCTTGCATATTTCAGCAAGACAATGCTAAACCACATCCTGCATCTATTACAACAGCATGGTTTCGTGGTAGAAGAGTCCAGGTGCTGAATTGGCCTGCCTGCAGTCCAGACCTTTCACCAGTTGAAAACATTTGGCCCATCATAAAATGAAAAATACGACAAAGACTCACGACTGTTGAGCAACTAGAATCCTGTATCAGACACGAATGGGACAACATTCCAAAACTCCAGCAACTGGTCTCCTCAGTTCCCAGACATATACAGACTGTTGTTAAAAGAAGAGGGGATACTACACACTGGTAAACATGGCCCTGTCCCAACTTTTTTGAGACGTGTTGCTGCCATCAAATTCAAAATTACCTTATTTTTTCCTTAAAATGGTACATTTCCTCAGTTTAAACATTTGATATGTTTTCTGTTTCATTGTGAATAAAATATGGGTTTATGAGATTTGCAAATCATTGCATTCTGGTTTTATTGACATTTTACACAGTATCCCAACTTTTTTTGCGGCTTGGCGATGAAGCTTACAGCAGGCTATGGTCAATGAACTGCTGGATGTCCAGGTGGTGACTTAAAGTGGTCACTTTAAGGACTTAAAGTGACTAAATGCATCACAGAAAACGAGCTAAAACATCACATAAAACAACTAAGTTGCACATGTGTTACAACAATAATGTGGGGCCCAACTCTTGTCCTGATCCCCTATTTTGCATCCAAAATAAAGGTGGTATTGTAGTAGATTTCTAAAATTGTGGCAGTAATGTGATTAAGGTTAAAATGATCAGGAATGTGTTTCAGAGATACCAGGTGAACTAAAACTGGTTATCTAAACTGTGTTTAATTACAGTATTCCTCAGGGCATGTTTGGTGTCATTTGTATCCATAGTTCATGGTGAACGATGTGGTGATATCATAAATATCATATAGTTTAGGAAATAACATTTACAATACATGTTGTAATATGTGCTCTTTACACACACACACACACACACACACACACACACACACACACACACACACACACACACACACACACACACACACAGACACACAGGCACCTCCTGGTTTGCATGAACTCATTCTCGGGAACTTAATTAACATACAGTTCCTTAAAGTGAGATAACCCTGCCATAAAACACCATGGGGTCCACCCTGCCATAAAACACATTGTTTTATCTCCATTTGGTATCCTGGTCACTTTACATTTCAAAGAGGCTCAAGGGTATAAGAGGATCTGCTTGGTAGAGAGAACAAAAAAAGCTTATAACATAAGAAGCTTGTATCATCCGAAGGGCCTTTTGCCATAGATGCTTTTCCATCGTGCGTGCTATGTCCATGACGCTGACTGCAATCCTGTAAGTTACTTTTGTCGCTATTTTATATATCTTTTAATTGTGATCTCATATTAAATCCATTTGTTATTCTATTTCTAAATACTTTGTGTCTATGTTTGGTATTCTTATTTTGAATAGCTTCTTAAACTAAAAGTGTATAATACGTTAGACACGTTTAAGGTCAACCTCTGACATGCCAAAAGTAAAGGCTAATACTTGCAAGTTTAAACAGAATCTCTGACAAGGAAGATAGGAAAGGCCTAGGTTTGCCTAGGGATGCAGAGGCATCTCTGCTTCCTGAGGTCAAAAATATGAGACAGTTCCATAGAAATATTAGGCACTCACAATTTTTCAAGCTGCTACATGTGACTTGAGACACACAGATCAGTGTATGCCACCGCTCATGAAATGTATCTACATGCATGCATTTTGTCCACTTCCAAGACACAGATAACTGTGAATATGTCAAACAGAGCACGTTCTGTCAAAATCCTGGGCAAGATGAGTGTATTCTAATGTGCAGACAATGTTTTGAGGTAGAACTGGTAACTCAGAGACAAACATTTCTTTTCAATCAATAGCCATTCTCTTGTTAATTTGCATAGAATTTCAAATTTTGACCTAATACTGTATGTAAAAAACTATAGCCAATTAGCACTTTTGACTCGATTTTTCTTTATTAGTGACCCATATTAAGTAAAGTTTCACTACTTTTATTCTGGAAGCTGGATCTCATCTCTAACCTGGTTGTTTCTTTAGACAAAGCATTAATTGTTGGGGACTTTAATATTCATTTTGATCATTCGGAAGACCCTCTGAGAACAGCGGCTGTGTCCATTCTAGATTCAGTAGGGGTCAATCAGAACATAATAGGACCCATTCATAATCGTGGTCACACCGGTCACACCAGACAGTTTTATAATTACCCCTGTAGATAATCAATGATTAGAATGTTTTACTCCCCTTCAAGACACCGAACTAATTTAAATAATTTCCTCATCAAAATCATCAACTTGTATACAAGATCCCTTACCTACATGTTTCTTCAAACAGATAATTCCAGAAACAATCAAACCTCTTCTAAAAACAATCAATTCTTCTCTTAGCACTGGCTATATACTTAAATAATTTAAACTAGCAGTTATCAAACCCCTTATTGAAAAAACCTGACCTCTACCTCTGTCAATTGTCCAACTATAGGCCAATATCAAATCTCCCCTTTGTCTCCAAGATCTTAGAAAAGGTTGTAGCACAGCAGCTATGCTTGTACCTACATAGAAATAGCATTCATGAAATGTGTCAGTCCGGATTTAGGACTCATCATAGGCACTGGTTAAAGTGGTAAATGACCTACTACTGGCCTCTGATCAGGGTTGTGTCTCCTTGCTTGTGTTGCTTGTGCAGCTTTTGATACCATAGATCATAATATTCTCCTTGATAGATGAATAAAAAAACTTATAATAACCTGGCTGCATAAGTGTGCACACCCTTTTGTAACTGGGGATGTAACTGTGTTCGGAATGAACCGAATGAATCACATTCAATCTCATGTTCAAAAGTAATTATCATACAGCTGTCATCAGTGAAATTACTTTGATTAACCCCAAATACACATCCTCACATCTTCTTGGTTTCATCTGACTGCTGAAACCATGGTCCACAAAGAGCTTACAAAGCATGCATGGTATCTCACTTGTTGATAGGAATCGATCAGGAGAGGGGTACAAAGAATTTCCAAAACATTAAATGTACCATAGAACACCGTGAAGGCCATCATCAGCAAGTGGAGAAAATGGAGCACCACAGTGACATCAAGAACAGGACATCCCTCCAAAATTTACAAAAGGAGAAGACAAAATCTTACCAGGGAAGCTGCTAAGAGACCTACCGCAACATTAAAGGAGCTGCAGGAATATCGTGACAAGTACTGACTGCTCTCTGCATGTGACAATGACCTCTCATATTCTTCACATGTCTGGGGTGTGGGGTAGGGTGGCTAAACTGAAGCATTTTCTCACAAAAAAAAAACATCCAAGCTCAACTAAATCACCCCAATCCATGTGGCAAAATGTGTTATCGTCTGATGAGACCAATTCCAAAAGGTATAATAATTCCAAAATGTTTGTTTGGTGCCAAAAAAAAAACACAACACCAAAAGGACACCATACCCATGGTGAAGCATGGTGGTGGCAGCATCATGCTTTAGGGCTGCTTTTCTTCAGCCAGAACTGGGGCTTGTATCAAGGTGCGGGGAATCATGAATAGCTACAAATACCAACTGATTTTAGGGCAAAACCTTCAGGTGTCTGCTAGTATGCTAAAGATGAAAAGGAATTTCACCTTTCAGCACGACAATGACCCAAAGCATACATCCAAATCAACAAAGGAATGGCTTAACTAAAAGAAAATCAATGTTTTTGAATGACCGAGACAGAGCCCAGAACTGAATCCAACTAAAAATCTGTGGGGTGACCTGAAGCAGCTGTGCACAGGAGATGCCCTTACAATTTGATGGATCTAGTATGTTTTTGCAAGAAAGAGTGGGGAAATATTGCCAAGTCAAGATGTGCCACACTGATAAGACTCTTAGTCAAAAAGTCTGAGTGGTGTAATAAAATCAAAAGGTGCTTCAACAAAGTATTAGTTTAGGGTTGTGCACACTTATGCAACCAGGTTATTGTAAGTTTTTTTTTATTTTTCCTAATTTCCCCTAAAATGTTTGATTTTTTTCCATTTCATTTTTATACATTGTAATTTCATATTGTGGATGGAAAAAGTTCTGACATAGTTTAATTTTTTTCCATAACAAATACCTGCCATTTTAACAGGAGTGTGCAGACTTTTTATATCCACTGTAGGTCATGCTTTTGTTACCTCTAGATTGGATTATTGTAATGCCTTACTGTCAGGCTGTTCCAGTAGGTGCATAAACAAGCTCCAGTTAGTCCGGTTAGTCCGGAATGCAGCAGCAAGAGTCCTTACTAGAACCAGAAGATATGACCACATCATCCCTATCATATCCACACTGCACTGGCTCCCAATCAAATTTCGCATTGATTATAAAATACTACTATTGACCTATTAAGCACTGAATGGTCTCAGGCCACAGTACCTGAGTGAAGTTTTGGTCTTTTATGATCTGCCATGCCTACTTTGATCAAAAGGTGCAGGCTATTTGTTGGTACCTGGAATAGTGAAGGCTACAGCAAGCGCAAGAGGAAAGAGCTTTCTCTTACAACGCCCCACAGTTATGGAACAGCCTTCCTATTAGTGTTTGGGATTCAAAGACAGTCTCAGTGTTTAAGTCTAGGTCAGTTCAGCACCCGGACTCTTCTACTACAAAGTCATGCTGTTGTAATAGATGCAGTAGGTGGTTTAGCATTGTCTTGCTGAAATATGCAAGACATTCCCTGAAAAAGACGTCATCTGGATGGAAGCATGTGTTGCTCTAAGACCTGTATATACTTTTCAGCATTGATGGTGCCTTTCCAGATGTGCATGCTGCCCATTCTATAGGCACTAATGCACCCCCATACCATCAGAGATGCAGGCTTTTGAACTGAGTGCTGATAGAAAGCCAGATGGTCCCTCTCCTCTTTAGTTTAGAGGTCGCTGTGTCCATGATTTCCAAAAAGAATTTCAAATTTCGATTTTTCCACTTTGCCTCAGTCCATTTTAAATGAGCTTTGGCCCAGAGAAGACGGTAGCATTTGTGGATCATGTTCACATATGGCTTCTTCTTTGCATAATAGAGCTTTAACCTGCATTTGTGGATGGCACGGCGAACTGTGTTCACAGATAATGAGTTCTGGAGGTGTTTCTGAGCCCATGCAGTGATTTCCATTACAGAATCATGCCTGTTTTTAATGCCATGCCGTCTGAGGGCCTGAAGATCACGGGCATGCAATATTGATTTTTGCCCTTGTCCCTTGCGCACAGAGATTTCTCCAGATTCTCGGAATCTTTTGATGAGATTATGTACTGTAGATGATGAGATATTCATAGTCTTCGCAATTTTATGTTGAGGAACATTATTCTGAAATTGTTCCACAATTTGTAGATGCACTTTTTCGGAGATTGGTGAACTTCTGCCCATCTTTACTTCTGAAAGACTCTACCTCTCTAAGATACTCTTTTTATACCCAATCATGTTACTGACCTGTTGCCAATTAACTAATTAGTTGCCAAATGTTCCTCCAGCTGTTCCTTTTTGGTAACACTTACTTTTTCAGGCTTTTGTTGCCCCCGTCCCAACTTTTTTGAGACGTGATGCGGCCATCATAAGCAAGACTGCTTATGCAAGACTTGGCAAAGTGTGTGTAAAAGTCAGGGTTATTTCAGGACTTGCTATAAATGGGAGATGGGTGTGTGTGTGTGTGTGCGTGTGTGCGTTTGATTGCTGCAATTCAGCAATCAAAGAGCAGGCAAATCATTTGCAAACAATAATTCAGAATTTTTGTAAATGATTAATAGATCACTTTTTTTCTACACTTATGCTTGCATTGCCCTTAAAAGACTAGACAAAAATACAGACAAGAAAGCGGGCTGGCTATTATTTCAGTACCCATCTAAGTAGTTAGCAAACAACAACAAATAAAAGCAACAAAAAAGCAACAAAAAAAGTCAAATTTGTTCCTTGTTTGTTTGCTGGTTTCCCAGAGATTTATTGTGTTTGGTTTAACACTGGGTTTGCAACATCGTCATCAATAATAGCAAACTTTCTTCAATGACTAAAGTAGGGATGGGTGGATTGATACTGAAGTATCAACAGTTTCTCTCCTGACATTTCCTTTTTAAAACAATATACAGTGGGGAAAAAAAGTATTTGATCCCCTGCTGATTTTGTACGTTTGCCCACTGGCAAAGAAATGATCAGTCTATGATTTTAATGGTAGGTGTATTTTAACAGTGAGAGACAGAATAACAACAAAAAAATCCAGAAAAACGCATTTCCAAAAAGTTATAAATTGATTTGCATTTTCATGAGGGAAATAAGTATTTGATCCCTTCAACTTAGTACTTGGTGGCAAAACCCTTGTTGGCAATCACAGAGGTCAGATGTTTCTTGTAGTTGGCCACCGGGTTTGCACACATCTCAGGAGGGATTTTCTCTCACTCCTCTTTGCAGATCCTCTCCAAGTCATTAAGGTCATTTTCAATGCCCTGGCTGAGGGAAGGAGGTTCCCAAGATTTGACGGTCCATTGTCCCTTAGTAGTTATATCATAAACTTTATGTCAAAAAATGATTTATGACCCCCCTGTCATATGATTTATGACCCCTCATGTCAGTCTGATTGACAGTTCAGCCCAACCTGTAATTTATGACCCCCCATGTCATCCTGATTGACAGTTCAGCCCAACTTGTAAGTTATGACCCCACCAGTCTTCTGTCTGTGTGTATGTATGCGCATGCGTGCGTATGAGCGTGCGTGCGTGTGCGTGCGTGCGTACATACGTGTGTGTGTGTGTGTGTGTGTGTGTGTGTTAATGGTTTTTACACCCCCGCTATGTGCATGTTGAAAAAGCTATTGATTAAATAAATAGTTGTGGATAAAACATAGAAGAGGCTCCGTAACACCCACACGGCAGCTGATCCACGAGTTTCCCAAACCCTTAGAAGGACGATGTGTATTTCACCAAGAATACGTGTTGAAATGAGTGGTGTCGTCTTTTGTGTCAGTGGGGGAAAACAGGGGTGTTATCAAAAACCGAAGACCATCCCTTAAACCCTCCCCACGAACGTTTCTGTAAGGTACATAAATCACAAAAAGCTCATGTCACTGTCATGAAATGTGTATAAATTATGACTCTAGTGTCAGTCGCGAACGTGTGTGAATTATGACCCCCTTGAACAGACAGTTTGGCGAGCGCTGTAATTTTATAACTTTTTTTTCCCTGTATCCTGGAAGTTTGTTCTTTCCCAGGTGTGTGTGTGTATGTGTGTGTGTGTATGTGTGTGTGTTTCACGAAAGTATTATGTGTTAATGGGGGTTTTACACCCCTGCTATATGTGCGCGTCCTGAGAACTGATGTTTAAACATTGATTAAATAACCCCCGACCTTGCCTGTATCCTGTCTGTGTGTGTGTGTGTGTGTGTGTGTGTGTGTGTGTTTCACGACGCATTATATGATAATGAGATGTGTTTTACACACATGCTATGTGTGTTGTGGCCAGAGAAAAGCGATGTTTTTATGAAAACGTGGTCGGATCAAAGTTTTTGTTAGTTTGTTTGTAAAAGTGTTTCATGAAATGGACAAACTGATGTATTGTGAAATTGTTGAAACATTTGTTGATTACGTTGAAAAAAACTCTTGTTCACTTTACTGAACTGAAATCCCCAAACATTTAAAAACCATGTGAGTTATTCTTTGTGGAATCGAATCTGAATATCCTGTCATGGTGCACATTTAACGAGGAATATGCTGCGTTCATTCTTAACTCATTTTAGCCAATAATACTTTTTATACAATCATCACATTCAGTAATACAGATAACTGGGGTGAATTGAATACATGGTCATCTGGGTAATTTGAATGTGTTGATGGTGAACTAGTGGGCGTTTTCTGTTTTTACTCTTCTTAGACGAGCGTCAGATAGCGTGTGGTAATGGGCCCGAGCTCGGCAGCCCCGCGGTGCCTGCGGTTCAAACACGGCATCGGCATGTATTATCCGGGGCCGAGTGTGGCCCACGGCTCGCTCTGACACGTGTGTTTTTGTTACGGCGGTAAAGTACTGGGGGGCCGATTCTGGTTCACCATAACTAACCCGGATCTGGCTTTAGAGTCTGGGCCACTTCTGGCGATGACTCGGCTTGGTTCAATCAGATGCCCTAATATTTATAACAGTAGCAAATATATTTAGATATAATGGAACATATTCTTTTATATGCTTTTATTCATTATAAACGCACGTCGTTGTGCTCTCAGGTGATTTCATCTTCACTCACACAGCAGTGGGATGGGTCTTGTACCTGTAGTAGTGGGAGACGGCAGCCGTGTTTGTGCGGGTAGGACGCGAACAAAACAAGAGATATGAGACTATTTAGATAAAACAATTGGGGTAAGCATCGATTCACATTTACTTTTCGAGTATTGTACTTGCAGATGTTCATAAAGGACCTTGTAAAAAGTGAATGTTCACGCTGCACTAATCTTTGACGAGCAGCACTCTGACCCGTGTATATACAAGTAGAAAGAGCAGGTCGTTTGTATTTGTATTTTTACTTTCCACACTCTTCTTATTTTTATGAACGCAATTGAATTATGCAAACCTTGTTTTTATTCCATATTTCTTCAGGGACAATAAAGGTTTTATGAGAGTTACGAGGATTTGTTTTTATTATTAAGTAATAGGCTACTATAACTCCACGCATTTTTTTTTCAGTGGTGGCTTTTAAGCTGGGCAGATGAACGCTGTCTGTATATTCAAACACCGGTAACCTTTGTTATTACACATATATTTCACAGAAAGACTTGTGTAAGTTTTAAGTTTACATTCATACTGAGCTTGAAAATGGTACATAGAGGACTAATTTCAAATCTTGCATAACACTGATGTGTTTCTGTAGCCGGTGGAGACTGATAAAGGTGTCCACGCCTCGAGGTTCTGGATCAACAGGTCGGTTTTGGAATTCAGGCAATTTTACTGTTTAAAACATCATTCACAGTGTTACTGTAAAGTTTAGTCAGGTGACCGTTTTTAGGTGAACTGATATAAGCCTTTTTAAAAACACGACTGAAACGAATTAAAATGGATAAAAGGTTTCTATAAAGACAAATTGGCATTTTTAGTTCCCCAAAGAACCTTTTTAGTGGTTGTTAAAAAATGTAACTATTTCGGACTCTTTGATCGTACAGCAAGGTTCTATTTGTTTTATTTATTTATTTTATTCTTATTTTTGTTTGTCAGCTTACAGCAAACAATCTTGTTTATCATGCAGCTTCATGTTAATATATAAATAGACTATTTTTCATGTTAGTTGATGTTCATAATGTATTAACTGATGTTAACATTCAGCTTTTAAAATAAAAAATGTTGGTATCACATTGCAATAAGGTTTTATTTGTTAACATGAAATAACGATGAACAAAACCTTTTCAAACACTGTATCTGTTATCATTAGGTAGAGTTCATTACACCGCCCCGCATCTAGAAAAAAAAGTTTATGCTGTTTTGCAAATCACACTTGTTTTTTACCTATTTTGGTCACGCTGAGTTCAAATATGCCACTGAAAATTCCCTATCACGTACAGTTTTCCCACAAAATAAGAATGAAGTTTTTTATAATTTTGCTATGTTTATATTGCTTTCAGGGTTTTATTTAAATTGGTAGAAGCTGTCAAATTTCACTATTATTATTTATTAATTACAACAATGGGTACACAAAACATAACACATGTTTACAACATCAAACAAATAGCAGACAAATAGTCTGTGAAACGTTGTGTTGTTCTAGAGCAAAACTAACACCATATCTGGACCCAGCATCTCAGTATTAGTAAGAAACGACTATCAGATCCAATTCAGCAAATCTGATGCAGGGTGGCGTTATGAATTAATATGAAATAACTTTAATTGTATTTTTATTAAGTAATATTAACCAGGATGAATAAGTTCTGTAAAAAAAATAGTTCTTTGTTGGGTCATGTTAGTCAGTGCGTTAACGAATGGGACCTTATAGTAAAGTTATGCCAAAGGTGTTATTACAAGCGGGTAAATGCTTGGTTTGACCTAATAGAACAGATCCAGATTTCATGATCATGTATAAAATGGTGTAAAGTGTGAGTATAAAATAGATAAATCACAAGAGAGGGCAATCTGTAGTACATCAGTCTTTCTATATGTCTGCATAGAGCTTGACATAATGGGGCTGGTTTGCAGTACATCAGTCTTTGCCAGTGTGTGCAGATTAATGACAGACTGTTGTTTATTATTCACAGTGTGAATGTATGGTATTTTAGGAATGTTACCACTAGACTCAAGTCACTGCAGAGAATAAACTGCTGATAACTTTTCAACATACTTGAGCTTTTTCACTCCTTTAATTACTAATTGCTTCATAACCGATGAAACAGTTTGCTGTTTATGTCTTTATTCCGGCTTTTAAACAAACACACCAGCGTCCTCTCACTTTACACTGACAAATTTTGTTGACGTTATTTAATGCATCCACTTTAGTTAATGCATTATCTAACATCAACCAGCAATGAGCAATGTATTTTACAGCATTTATTCATCTTGAACAATTTTTAACTAACTAGTATGTTAACTAGTGTGTTTTTCATATTGCTTCAACTAACGTTAACAGATACAACATCAGTAAATGCTGTAGAAGTATCGCTCATTCAAGTGTTTCTTTCAAGGAGTTCATGAAAAACGTATTTCAGGGTGTTGTTTAAATGTAAACAATGAGGTGTGCATGTGTAGAGCAGTTAACTGTTTAAAATACATAAAAAGACCAGAGCATTTTTTTTCTTTTTCTTTTTTCACACCCTTTCTGCCTTGTCAGCTATAGGCTATTTTATTTAGATTTACTGTCTGACACCCTTATAGCAGTATTTTCTGGGTGTGGGAATTAATGATAGCTAGCATCGATAAGCATCATTTTCAAGACGATCCCATGTCAGTTTGCCCACATAAATCTGATTACTGTTTGGCAAATGTAAGACATATGAAATTTCACACATAGGCATAAGGAATTTGTCGAATGCAAATGCAGTATGGTATTCAAAAACTTTAACCTATCTGTATCTATCATCTCTCTAACGGTACCTATCATACCATTAAATAAATAAATAAATATTTATAATATATGTAATATATTGACCTCTTTGTTCTTTTCAGAGGTGGACAGTAACAAAGTACATTTACTTGAGTACTGTACTTAAGTACACTTTTTGAGTATCTGTACTTTTTCTGGAAACCTGTGACTTTACTTTAACTACATTTGAAAGACAAATATCGTACTTTTTCACATTTACATTAATGGACGCTATGTGAGAACATGGTCCTAAAACAATGCAAAGTTATTTTGTACATGAAATATTATTTTATTCACTTCACAAGTTCACATATTGCCCAACAGGGCCCTTCAAACAATACAGGAATAATACAATCTGCATGAGCTCTTTTAACAACATAAGTTGATCAACATGTTCATCATAAAACCAAAAGTCACAAAGACACAATATTTCAAGACTTCATGAACAGGCCAACACGACCATACAGCAAGACCCCCGACTAACCCGCCAAACTTCCGAACTAGAAAACGGAGAATGCTTCAGGTACAGATCCTGATCCATCCGAGGGTCCAAGGAGTGGTTAGATATATTGAAAAGAACCAGAGGTGGACAAAGTACAGATACTACAGGTCACATATTACTCCATTACAAGTGAAAGTTGTAAAGACAGATTTTTACTTTTTAAAAGTACTTGAGTATCAGAAGTAAATTTCCTTTTTCATGTCAACACCTTGTTTTATTATTGTCGCATCGTTGTATGTAATACTTACAATACCTTATGCCTCTGAAACAACCTGTTGAATACACTGACTAGCTTGGAGTATCTGTGGAATAAAGAGCTTTTAGATTGTTACAAAACCATGTAGAGATGATAACTGCTCTCTCTGTGGCTCAGCGGCAGCACCAACACAGATCTGAATGTTCCTGTGTGATTTTTGTCAAAGGTTTAATAGACAGGCGAATCGTTATCATTTAGGAAAGAGATGGTGTGGGTGTTCGAATCGAGATCGTGATCTTTTTCTGATTAATCGTGCAGCTCTACACATAACTATAGTAATTATGCAAGGTGACAAAAAACTAAAAAAGTTACAAGATATTAACTTATTTAACTCTTAAACTCATTTACATTTGAATTCACTCTTTTGTGTGCTAACTAACGTCATTGTCCAAATCTTACCTATGCATAAGTGGTGTATCCAAAAGGCTATGGCAACTTGGCGTGCAAATCCATAAGTCATTTGGCCGACCAGACTTCATAGTGAAACTTTACTTCTAAAGCACAGACAATTTCAAGCTTTCACAAGAATTTTTAAGTTTACACTCCTCAATAGGCTTCCGCACACTCTAAAAAGTAATTCAGGGGACCTATTAACACAACTTAATTAAACGCGTGGTTGCAAGATAAAAATACTAATTTATTAATTTAATTATACCTTTTAAGTTGCTCCAACTAGATTTTCTTCAGTAGTTTTAGCTTTTCCATGTTTTTGGTAATTTAGGAGTTTTTAAGAAATGAATTCATTCAACAACAATATTGCTAAACAATTAACTTTTTTATTTTGAACTGCAGTCGTGTATTTAAACACAATATTCAAGGACACAATAAATCTTGAAAAAACGACACAAATTGACTACAATGGAGCTATAAGACTATCTATGTGAATGACAAAAGATTATTTTTTACAAATGTGTACACAAATAAGCAGAAATTTAATCATGCTTTTCCATCCTACGGCACAAATGAAAAGTCCTCTATAAGCCCTTATCCACGGCTATGCTAAACTAAAGGGTAGATATTCAAATTACACTGCTAAATATTACTAGCGTTAGATATGTGTAGTAGTACAACATGGTTCATAAACTGTATTAGCTGGTGCAGGGGGGTGTTAGCAGGTGTAGCCTAACTTTTACATGAGCCCACTATTGGGCATATCACAATAAGAATATGCTCAAATTCATTGCTTTATTAGAGTTTATTTGTAAATGAAATGACACTCACCTTGAAATGTCCTTTGTATCGTATTTGTTCAGTCTACAGGTCCTCTAACACAGTCTTATCTGTCTAAATTTTTAATGTTAAGTGGGTAGGGGTGGGGGCTTGAAATCCTGAACTCAGTGTGGAGAAAAATTACGTTATCAAGCCAATTTCATTAAGTTACTACAACTTAATTTTTGTTTTAAATCAAATAATACAGATATTTCAGTGTAAATTACACACAATATTAAGTTAATGTAATTATCAACATTATGTCAACACAACTCATCAAAATAATATTTGCAACTTAAAAGGTTTAATTAAATTAATAAATTAGTATTTTTATCTTGCAACCACGCGTTTAATTAAGTTGTGTTAATAGGTCCCCTGCATTACTTTTTAGAGTGTGCGGAAGCCTATTGAGGAGTGTAAACTTAAAAATTCTTGTGAAAGCTTGAAATTGTCTGTGCTTTAGAGGTAAAGTATCAGTATGAAGTCTGGTCGGCCAAATCACTTATGGATTTGCCCACCAAGTTGCCATAGCCTTGTGGATACACCGCTTATGCATAGGTAAGATTTGGACAGTGACGTTAGTTAGCACGCAAAAGTGTGAATTCAAATGTAAATGAGTTTAAGAGTTAAATAAGTTAATATCTTGTAACTTTTTTTAGTTTTTTTTTTTTTTTGTCACCTTGCATAATTACTATAGTTATGTGTAGAGCTGCACGATTAATCAGAAAAAGATCACGATCTCGATTCGAACACCCACACCATCTCTTTCCTAAATGATAACGATTCGTCTGTCTATTTAACCTTTGACAAAAATCACACAGGAACATTCAGATCTGTGTTGGTGCTGCCGCTGAGCCACAGAGAGAGCAGTTATCATCTCTACATGGTTTTGTAACAATCTAAAAGCTCTTTATTCTTATGTTGTTAAAAGAGCTCATGCAGATTGTATTATTCCTGTATTGTTTGAAGGGCCCTGTTGGGCAATATGTGAACTTGTGAAGTGAATAAAATAATATTTCATGTACAAAATTAACTTTGCATTGTTTTTAGGACCATGTTCTGCCTCTGAAAAGAACAAAGAGGTCAATATATTACATATATTATAAATATTTATTTATTTATTTAATGGTATGATAGGTACCGTTAGAGAGATGATAGATACAGATAGGTTAAAGTTTTTGAACACCATACTGCATTTGCATTCGACAAATTCCTTATGCCTATGTGTGAAATTTCATATGTCTTACATTTGCCAAACAGTAATCAGATTTATGTGGGCAAACTGACATGGGATCGTCTTCAAAATGATGCTTATCGATGCTAGCTATCATTAATTCCCACACCCAGAAAATACTGCTATAAGGGTGTCAGACAGTAAATCTAAATAAAATAGCCTATAGCTGACAAGGCAGAAAGGGTGTGAAAAAAGAAAAAGAAAAAAAATGCTCTGGTCTTTTTATGTATTTTAAACAGTTAACTGCTCTACACATGCACACCTCATTGTTTACATTTAAACAACACCCTGAAATACGTTTTTCATGAACTCCTTGAAAGAAACACTTGAATGAGCGATACTTCTACAGCATTTACTGATGTTGTATCTGTTAACGTTAGTTGAAGCAATATGAAAAACACACTAGTTAACAGACTAGTTAGTTAAAAATTGTTCAAGATGAATAAATGCTGGTAAAATACATTGCTCATTGCTGGTTGATGTTAGATAATGCATTAACTAAAGTGGATGCATTAAATAACGTCAACAAAATTTGTCAGTGTAAAGTGAGAGGACGCTGGTGTGTTTGTTTAAAAGCCGGAATAAAGACATAAACAACAAACTGTTTCATTTGTTATGAAGCAATTAGTAATTAAAGGAGTGAAAAAGCTCAAGTATGTTGAAAAGTTATCAGCAGTTTATTCTCTGCAGTGGCCTGAGTCTAGTGGTAACATTCCTAAAATACCATACATTCACACTGTGAATAATAAACAACAGTCTGTCATTAATCTGCACACACTGGCAAAGACTGATGTACTGCAAACCAGCCCCCATTATGTCAAGCTCTATGCAGACATATAGAAAGACTGATGTACTACAGATTGCCCTCTCTTGTGATTTATCTATTTTATACTCACACTTTACACCATTTTATACATGATCATGAAATCTGGATCTGTTCTATTAGGTCAAACCAAGCATTTACCCGCTTGTAATAACACCTTTGGCATAACTTTACTATAAGGTCCCATTCGTTAACACACTGACTAACATGACCTAACAAAGAACTATTTTTTTACAGAACTTATTCATCCTGGTTAATATTACTTAATAAAAATACAATTGTTCTTTCATATTAATTCATAACGCAACCCTGCATCAGATTTGCTGAATAGGATCTGATAGTTGTTTCTTACTAATACTGAGATGCTGAGTACAGATATGGTGTTAGTTTTGCTCTAGAACAACACAACGTTTCACAGACTATTTGTCTGCTATTTGTTTGATGTTGTAAACAAGTGTTATGTTTTGTGTACCCATTGTTGTAATTAATAAATAATAATAGTGAAATTTGACAGCTTCTACCAATTTAAATAAAACCCTGAAAGCAATATAAACATAGCAAAATTATAAAAAACTTCATTCTTATTTTGTGGGAAAACTGTACGTGATAGGGAATTTTCAGTGGCATATTTGAACTCAGCGTGACCAAAATAGGTAAAAACAAGTGGGGTTTGCAAAACAGCATAAACTTTTTTTTTTTCTAGATGTGGGGCGGTGTAATGAACTCTACCTAATGATAACAGATACAGTGTTTGAAAAGGTTTTGTTCATCGTTATTTCATGTTAACAAATAAAACCTTATTGCAAAGTGTTACCAACATTTTTTATTTTAAAAGCTGAATATTAACATCAGTTAACACATTATGAACATCAACTAACATGAAAAATAGTCTATTTATATATTAACATGAAGCTGCATGATAAACAAGATTGTTTGCTGTAAGCTGACAAACAAAAATAAGAATAAAATAAATAAATAAAACAAATAGAACCTTGCTGTACGATCAAAGAGTCCGAAATAGTTACATTTTTTAACAACCACTAAAAAGGTTCTTTGGGGAACTAAAAATGCCAATTTGTCTTTATAGAAACCTTTTATCCATTTTAATTCATTTCAGTCGTGTTTTTAAAAAGGCTTATATCAGTTCACCTAAAAACGGTCACCTGACTAAACTAAACTTTACAGTAACACTGTGAATAATGTTTTAAACAGTAAAATTGCCTGAATTCCAAAACCGACCTGTTGATCCAGAACCTCGAGGTGTGGACACCTTTATCAGTCGCCACCGGCTACAGAAATACATCAGTGTTATGCAAGATTTGTAATTAGTCCTCTATGTACCATTTTCAAGCTCAGTATGAATGTAAACTTAAAACTATATTTCTGTGAAATATATGTGTAATAACAAAGGTTACCGGTGTTTGAATATACAGACAGCGTTCATCTCCCCAGCTTAAAAGCCACCACTGAAAAAAAAATGCGTGGAGTTATAGTAGCCTATTACTTAATAATAAAAACAAATCCTCGTAACTCTCATAAAACCTTTATTGTCCCTGAAGAAATATGGAATAAAAACAACGTTTGCATAATTCAATTGCGTTCCTAAAAACGAGAAGAGTGTGGAAAGTAAAAATACAAATACAAACGACCTGCTCTTTCTACTTGTATATACACGGGTCAGAGTGCTGCTCGTCAAAGATTAGTGCAGCGTGAACATTCACTTTTTACAAGGTCCTTTATGAACATCTGCAAGTACAATACTCGAAAAGTAAACGTGAATCGAAGCTTACCCCAATTGTTTTATCTAAATGGTCCCATATCTCTTGTTTTGTTCGCGTCCTACCCGCACAAACACGGCTGCCGTCTCCCACTACTACAGGTACAAGACCCCTCCCACTGCTGTGTGAGTGGAGATGAAATCACCTGAGAGCACAACGACGTGCATTTATAATAAATAAAAGCATATAAAAGAATATGTTCCATTATATCTAAATATATTTGCTACTGTTATAAATATTAGGGCATCTGATTGAACCAAGCCGAGTCATCGCCAGAAGTGGCCCAGACTCTAAAGCCAGATCCGGGTTAGTTATGGTGAACAAGAATCGGGCCCCAGTACTTTACCGCCGTAACAAAAACACACGTCAGAGCGAGCCGTGGGCCACACTCGGCCCTGGATAATACACGCCGATGCCATGTCTGAGCCGCAGGCACCGCGGGGCTGCCGAGCTCGGGCCCCATTACCACACGCTATCTGACGCTCGTCCAAGAAGAGTAAAAACAGAAAACGCCCACTAGTTCGCCATCAACACATTCAAATTACCCAGATGACCATGTATTCAATTCACCCCAGTTATCTGTATTACTGAATGTGATGATTGTATAAAAAGTATTATTGGCTAAAATGAGTTAAGAATGAACGCAGCATATTCCTCGTTAAATGTGCACCATGACAGGATATTCAGATTCGATTCCACAAAGAATAACTCACATGGTTTTTAAATGTTTGGGGATTTCAGTTCAGTAAAGTGAACAAGAGTTTTTCTCGACGTAATCAACAAATGTTTCAACAATTTCACAACACATCAGTTTGTCCATTTCATGAAACACTTTTACAAACAAACTAACAAAAACTTTGATCCGACCACGTTTTCATAAAAACATCGCTTTTCTCTGGCCACAACACACATAGAATGTGTGTAAAACTCATCTCATTATCATATAATGCGTCGTGAAACACACACACACACACACACACACACACACAGACAGGATACAGGCAAGGTCGGGGGTTATTTAATCAATGTTTAAACATCAGTTCTCAGGACGCGCACATATAGCAGGGGTGTAAAACCCCCATTAACACATAATACTTTCGTGAAACACACACACATACACACACACACACACACACACACACACACCTGGGAAAGAACAAACTTCCAGGATACAGGGAAAAAAGTTATAAATTACAGCGTTTGCCAAACTGTCTGTTCAAGGGGGTCATAGTTCACACACGTTCGCGACTGACACTAGTCATAATTTATACACATTTCATGACAGTGACATGAGCTTTTTGTGATTTATGTACCTTACAGAAACGTTCGTGGGGAGGGTTTAAGGGATGGTCTTCGGTTTTTGATAACACCCCTGTTTTCCCCCACTGACACAAAAGACGACACCACTCATTTCAACACGTATTCTTGGTGAAATACACATCGTCCTTCTAAGGGTTTGGGAAACTCGTGGATCAGCCGCCGTGTGGGTGTTACGGAGCCTCTTCTATGTTTTATCCACAACTGTTTATTTAATCAATAGCTTTTTCAACATGCACATAGCGGGGGTGTAAAAACCATTAAAACACACACACACACACACACACACACACTCACACGTATGCGCATACATACACACAGACAGAAGACTGGTGGGGTCATAACTTACAAGTTGGGCTGAACTGTCAATCAGGATGACATGGGGGGTCATAAATTACAGGTTGGGCTGAACTGTCAATCAGACTGACATGAGGGGTCATAAATCATATGACAGGGGGTCATAAATCATTTTTTGACATAAAGTTTATGATATAACTACTAAGGGACAATGGACGGGGCCATGTACTGTCAAATCTTGGGAACCTCCTTCCCTCAGCCAGGGCATTGAAAATGACCTTAATGACTTGGAGAGGATCTGCAAAGAGGAGTGGGACAAAATCCCTCCTGAGATGTGTGCAAACCCGGTGGCCAACTACAAGAAACATCTGACCTCTGTGATTGCCAACAAGGGTTTTGCCACCAAGTACTAAGTTGAAGGGGTCAAATACTTATTTCCCTCATTAAAATGCAAATCAATTTATAACTTTTTTGAAATGTGTTTTTCTGGATTTTTTTGTTGTTATTCTGTCTCTCACTGTTAAAATACACCTACCATTAAAATTATAGACTGATCATTTCTTTGCCAGTGGGCAAACGTACAAAATCAGCAGGGGATCAAATACTTTTTTTCCCCACTGTATATTGTTTTAAAAAGGAAAAGTCAGGAGAGAAACTGTTGATACTTCAGTATCAATCCATCCATCCCTACTTTAGTCATTGAAGAAAGTTTGCTATTATTGATGACGGTGTTGCAAACCCAGTGTTAAACCCAACACAATAAATCTCTGGGAAACCAGCAAACAAACAAGGAACAAATTTGACTTTTTTTGTTGCTTTGTTGTTGTTTGCTAACTACTTAGATGGGTACTGAAATAATAGCCAGCCCGCTTTCTTGTCTGTATTTTTGTCTAGTCTTTTAAGGGCAATGCAAGCATAAGTGTAGAAAAAAAGTGATCTATTAATCGTTTACAAAAATTCTGAATTATTGTTTGCAAATGATTTGCCTGCTCTTTGATTGCTGAATTGCAGCAATCAAACGCACACACGCACACACACACACACACACACACACACACACACCCGTCTCCCATTTATAGCAAGTCCTGAATAACCCTGACTTTTACACACACTTTGCCAAGTCTTGCATAAGCAGTCTTGCTTATGATGGCCGCATCACGTCTCAAAAAAGTTGGGACGGGGGCAACAAAAGCCTGAAAAAGTAAGTGTTACCAAAAAGGAACAGCTGGAGGAACATTTGGCAACTAATTAGTTAATTGGCAACAGGTCAGTAACATGATTGGGTATAAAAAGAGTATCTTAGAGAGACAGAGTCTTTCAGAAGTAAAGATGGGCAGAAGTTCACCAATCTCCGAAAAAGTGCATCTACAAATTGTGGAACAATTTCAGAATAATGTTCCTCAACATAAAATTGCGAAGACTATGAATATCTCATCATCTACAGTACATAATCTCATCAAAAGATTCCGAGAATCTGGAGAAATCTCTGTGCGCAAGGGACAAGGGCAAAAATCAATATTGCATGCCCGTGATCTTCAGGCCCTCAGACGGCATGGCATTAAAAACAGGCATGATTCTGTAATGGAAATCACTGCATGGGCTCAGAAACACCTCCAGAACTCATTGTCTGTGAACACAGTTCGCCGTGCCATCCACAAATGCAGGTTAAAGCTCTATTATGCAAAGAAGAAGCCATATGTGAACATGATCCAGAAATGCTACCGTCTTCTCTGGGCCAAAGCTCATTTAAAATGGACTGAGGCAAAGTGGAAAAATTGAAATTTGAAATTCTTTTTGGAAATCATGGACACAGCGACCTCTAAACTAAAGAGGAGAGGGACCATCTGGCTTTCTATCAGCACTCAGTTCAAAAGCCTGCATCTCTGATGGTATGGGGGTGCATTAGTGCCTATAGAATGGGCAGCATGCACATCTGGAAAGGCACCATCAATGCTGAAAAGTATATACAGGTCTTAGAGCAACATATGCTTCCATCCAGATGACGTCTTTTTCAGGGAATGTCTTGCATATTTCAGCAAGACAATGCTAAACCACCTACTGCATCTATTACAACAGCATGACTTTGTAGTAGAAAAGAGTCCGGGTGCTGAACTGACCTAGACTTAAACACTGAGACTGTCTTTGAATCCCAAACACTAATAGGAAGGCTGTTCCATAACTGTGGGGCGTTGTAAGAGAAAGCTCTTCCCTCGTGCGCTTGCTGTAGCCTTCACTATTAGAGGTACCAACAAATAGCCTGCACCTTTTGATCAAAGTAGGCATGGCAGATCATAAAAGACCAAAACTTCACTCAGGTACTGTGGCCTGAGACCATTCAGTGCTTAATAGGTCAATAGTAGTATTTTATAATCAATGCGAAATTTGATTGGGAGCCAGTGCAGTGTGGATATGATAGGGATGATGTGGTCATATCTTCTGGTTCTAGTAAGGACTCTTGCTGCTGCATTCCGAACTAACCGGACTAACTGGAGCTTGTTTATGCACCTACTGGAACAGCCTGACAGTAAGGCATTACAATAATCCAATCTAGAGGTAACAAAAGCATGACCTACAGTGGATATAAAAAGTCTGCACACCCCTGTTAAAATGGCAGGTATTTGTTATGGAAAAAAAATAAACTATGTCAGAACTTTTTCCATCCACAATATGAAATTACAATGTATAAAAATGAAATGGAAAAAAAATCAAACATTTTAGGGGAAATTAGGAAAAAATTAAAAAAAAACTTACAATAACCTGGTTGCATAAGTGTGCACACCCCTAAACTAATACTTTGTTGAAGCACCTTTTGATTTTATTACACCACTCAGACTATTTGACTAAGAGTCTATCAGTGTGGCACATCTTGACTTGGCAATATTTCCCCACTCTTTCTTGCAAAAACATACTAGATCCATCAAATTGTAAGGGCATCTCCTGTGCACAGCTGCTTCAGGTCACCCCACAGATTTTTAGTTGGATTCATGTCTGGGCTCTGGTTGGTCATTCAAAAACATTGATTTTCTTTTAGTTAAGCCATTCCTTTGTTGATTTGGATTTATGCTTTGGGTCATTGTCGTGCTGAAAGGTGAAATTCCTTTTCATCTTTAGCATACTAGCAGACACCTGAAGGTTGTGCCCTAAAATCAGTTGGTATTTGTAGCTATTCATGATTCCCCGCACCTTGATACAAGCCCCAGTTCTGGCTGAAGAAAAGCAGCCCTAAAGCATGATGCTGCCACCACCATGCTTCACCATGGGTATGGTGTCCTTTTGGTGTTGTGTTTTTTTTTTGGCACCAAACAAACATTTTGGAATTATTATACCTTTTGGAATTGGTCTCATCAGACGATAACACATTTTGCCACATGGATTGGGGTGATTTAGTTGAGCTTGGATGTTTTTTTTTTGTGAGAAAATCCTTCAGTTTAGCCACCCTACCCCACACCCCAGACATGTGAAGAATATGAGAGGTCATTGTCACATGCAGAGAGCAGTCAGTACTTGTCACGATATTCCTGCAGCTCCTTTAATGTTGCGGTAGGTCTCTTAGCAGCTTCCCTGGTAAGATTTTGTCTTCTCCTTTTGTAAATTTTGGAGGGATGTCCTGTCCTTGATGTCACTGTGGTGCTCCATTTTCTCCACTTGCTGATGATGGCCTTCACGGTGTTCTATGGTACATTTAATGTTTTGGAAATTCTTTGTACCCCTCTCCTGATCGATTCCTATCAACAAGTGAGATACCATGCATGCTTTGTAAGCTCTTTGTGGACCATGGTTTCAGCAGTCAGATGAAACCAAGAAGATGTGAGGATGTGTATTTGGGGTTAGTCAAAGTAATTTCACTGATGACAGCTGTATGATAATTACTTTTGAACATGAGATTGAATGTGATTCATTCGGTTCATTCCGAACACAGTTACATCCCCAATTACAAAAGGGTGTGCACACTTATGCAGCCAGGTTATTATAAGTTTTTTTATTCATCTATCAAGGAGAATATTATGATCTATGGTATCAAAAGCTGCACAAGCAACACAAGTAAGGAGACACAACCCTGATCAGAGGCCAGTAGTAGGTCATTTACCACTTTAACCAGTGCCTATGATGAGTCCTAAATCCAGACTGACACATTTCATGAATGCTATTTCTATGTAGGTACAAGCATAGCTGCTGTGCTACAACCTTTTCTAAGATCTTGGAGACAAAGGGGAGATTTGATATTGGCCTATAGTTGGACAATTGACAGAGGTAGAGGTCAGGTTTTTTCAATAAGGGGTTTGATAACTGCTAGTTTAAATTATTTAAGTATATAGCCAGTGCTAAGAGAAGAATTGATTGTTTTTAGAAGAGGTTTGATTGTTTCTGGAATTATCTGTTTGAAGAAACATGTAGGTAAGGGATCTAGTATACAAGTTGATGATTTTGATGAGGAAATTATTTAAATTAGTTCGGTGTCTTGAAGGGGAGTAAAACATTCTAATCATTGATTATCTACAGGGGTAATTATAAAACTGTCTGGTGTGACCGGTGTGACCACGATTATGAATGGGTCCTATTATGTTCTGATTGACCCCTACTGAATCTAGAATGGACACAACCGCTGTTCTCAGAGGGTCTTCCGAATGATCAAAATGAATATTAAAGTCCCCAACAATTAATGCTTTGTCTAAAGAAACAACCAGGTTAGAGATGAGAGCCAGCTTCCAGAATAAAAGTAGTGAAACTTTACCTAATATGGGTCACTAATAAAGAAAAATCGAGTCAAAAGTGCTAATTGGCTATAGTTTTTTACATACAGTATTAGGTCAAAATTTGAAATTCTATGCAAATTAACAAGAGAATGGCTATTGATTGAAAAGAAATGTTTGTCTCTGAGTTACCAGTTCTACCTCAAAACATTGTCTGCACATTAGAATACACTCATCTTGCCCAGGATTTTGACAGAACGTGCTCTGTTTGACATATTCACAGTTATCTGTGTCTTGGAAGTGGACAAAATGCATGCATGTAGATACATTTCATGAGCGGTGGCATACACTGATCTGTGTGTCTCAAGTCACATGTAGCAGCTTGAAAAATTGTGAGTGCCTAATATTTATATGGAACTGTCTCATATTTTTGACCTCAGGAAGCAGAGATGCCTCTGCATCCCTAAGCAAACCTAGGCCTTTCCTATCTTCCTTGTCAGAGATTCTGTTTAAACTTGCAAGTATTAGCCTTTACTTTTGGCTTGTCAGAGGTTGACCTTAAATGTGTCTAACGTATTATACACTTTTAGTTTAAGAAGCTATTCAAAATAAGAATACCAAACATAGACACAGAGTATTTAGAAATAGAATAACAAATGGATTTAATATGAGATCACAATTAAAAGATATATAAAATAGAAACAAAAGTAACTTACAGGATTGCAGTCAGCGTCATGGACATAGCATGCACGATGGAAAAGCATCTATGGCAAAAGGCCCTTCGGATGTTACAAGGATTTGATGTTATAAGCTTTTTTTGTTCTCTCTACCAAGCAGATCCTCTTATACCCTTGAGCCTCTTTGAAATGTAAAGTGACCAGGATACCAAATGGAGATAAAACAATGTATTTTATGGCAGGATGGACCCCATGGTGTTTTATGGCAGGGTTATCTCACTTTAAGGAACTGTATGTTAATTAAGTTCCTGAGAATGAGTTCATGCAAACCAGGAGGTGCCTGTGTGTGTGTGTGTGTGTGTGTGTGTGTGTGTGTGTGTGTGTGTGTGTGTGTGTGTGTGTGTGTGTGTGTGTAAAGAGCACATATTACGACATGTATTGTAAATGTTATTTCCTAAACTATATGATATTTATGATATCACCACATCGTTCACCATGAACTATGGATACAAATGACACCAAACATGCCCTGAGGAATACTGTAATTAAACACAGTTTAGATGACCAGTTTTAGTTCACCTGGTATCTCTGAAACACATTCCTGATCATTTTAACCTTAATCACATTACTGCCACAATTTTAGAAATCTACTACAATACCACCTTTATTTTGGATGCAAAATAGGGGATCAGGACAAGAGTTGGTCCCCACATTATTGTTGTAACACATGTGCAACTTAGTTGTTTTATGTGATGTTTTAGCTCGTTTTCTGTGATGCATTTAGTCACTTTAAGTCCTTAAAGTGACCACTTTAAGTCACCACCTGGACATCCAGCAGTTCATTGACCATAGCCTGCTGTAAGCTTCATCGCCAAGCCGCAAAAAAAGTTGGGATACTGTGTAAAATGTCAAAACCAGAATGCAATGATTTGCAAATCTCATAAACCCATATTTTATTCACAATGAAACACAGAAAACATATCAAATGTTTAAACTGAGGAAATGTACCATTTTAAGGAAAAAATAAGGTAATTTTGAATTTGTTGGCAGCAACACGTCTCAAAAAAGTTGGGACAGGGCCATGTTTACCAGTGTGTAGTATCCCCTCTTCTTTTAACAACAGTCTGTATATGTCTGGGAACTGAGGAGACCAGTTGCTGGAGTTTTGGAATGTTGTCCCATTCGTGTCTGATACAGGATTCTAGTTGCTCAACAGTCGTGAGTCTTCTTTGTCGTATTTTTCATTTTATGATGCGCCAAATGTTTTCAACTGGTGAAAGGTCTGGACTGCAGGCAGGCCAATTCAGCACCTGGACTCTTCTACCACGAAACCATGCTGTTGTAATAGATGCAGGATGTGGTTTAGCATTGTCTTGCTGAAATATGCAAGGCCTTCCCTGAAAAAGGCGTTGTCTGGATGGAAGCATATGTTGCTCTAAAACCTGTATATACCTTTCAGCATTGATGGTGCCTTTCCAGATGTGCAAGCTGCCCATTCCATAGTCACTAATGCACATCAGAGATGCAGGCTTTTGAACTGAGTGCTGATAACAAGCTGTATGGTCCCTCTCCTCTTCTCTTTAGTTTAGAGGACGCAATGTCCATGGTTTCCAAAAAGAATTTCAAATTTCTTCTTCTGGATCATGTTCACATATGGCTTCTTCTTTGCATGATAGAGCTTTAACCAGCATTTGTGGATGGCACGGTGAACTGTGTTCACATACAGTGAATTCTGGAGGTGTTTCTGAGCCCATGCAGTGATTTCCATTACAGAATCATGCCTGTTTTTAATGCAGTGCTGCCTGAGGGCCCGAAGATCACGGGCATGCAATATTGATTTTCACCCTTGTTTCTTGCGCACAGAGATTTCTCCAGCTTCTCGGAAACTTTTGATTATATTATGCACTTTTTCGCAGATTGGTGAACCTCTGCCCATCTTTACTTCTGAAAGACTCTGCCTCTCTAAGATACTCTTTTTATACCTAATCATGTTACTGACCTGTTGGCAATTAACTAATTAGTTGCAAAATGTTCCTCCAGCTGTTCCTTTTTGGTAACACTTACTTTTCCAGCCTTTTGTTGCCACCTGTCCCAACTTTTTTGCGGTGTTGCGGCCATCAAATTCAAAATTACCTTATTTTTTTTCTTAAAATGATGTACCTCAGTTTAAACATTAGATACATTTTCTATGTTTTATTGTGTATAACATATGGGTTTATGAGATTTGCAAATCATTGCATTCTGTTTTTATTTACATTTTACACAGCATCCCAACTTTTTTTGGAATTGGGGTTGTAGTTTAGTAGTTTACTAAGCCAGATCATTTAAAGCCTCCTGCCTTATGTCATTCAATGTCTTCTTGGCTATGATTAAGTAACCAGATAGTTTTATGTAAGCTCAGAGACAAATGTAACTGAAAGCCAGTCACTCAAACAGTGGAGCAGAGTATGACAGGAAGCACAGGGCAGTCTATCCTGGGCCTGTCCCAAAACTACCAGCAGTCAATGCTTCAAATGGACTTGTAGCCTACTGATTAGGGGTGTTGAAAACACCCAATAGAAAGTCACTCTCTATATCTGCACTTTAATTGAGGGCAGATTTCCATCCAGTAAATATGTTTAGCCCCAGCTAATAAAAACCTGATTCATGCAATGGAATGTAATTGCGTCGGTCCAACTTAATTTGATCAAATACAGTTTAAGTGAAATGGATATATTTATAAAGTGATTTTTTTTTAATGCTTGTCGCAAATGGCGCTCCCCAAATGAAGGTAATCTTTGATTAATTTGAATGTTAATCAAATTGAAATAAATCTCATAGATGATACATTTTATGTCAGACTAGTTAATTATACATATGTATTATGCCTAATTTATATGTGTGTGTATATATATATATATATATATATATATATATATATATATATACACTCAGCATCAAAAGAAACTAATAGGTTCTAAAAGACATATTTCAATATAATTTTATTGGTAATAAGCTAATGTTTTGGTTGTTTTGGTTGCTCTGAGGTCCAGGTAAGTTTGTTGACTCTTTAATTGGCCAGGTCACGCCTCGTTAGCTCTGTCTGATTGAGTGAGGTTATTTGAGCTTAAGGCTGATTTCTGTCCTAACATTTAATGACACCTGAAAGATTTCACTCTGGTGACAGTTGTTGACGATTTCTGAGGTGAAAAACATTGAAAGAAAATTGATGCCAAGGTTGACGAATGAACAGCGCCTATGGGCAATTGGTATGCTGAAGTCTGGTGTCAGTCAGACTGTTGTTACACAAAGACTTGGCTGTAGTCAAGGTGCAGTATCCAATCTTGTGAGACGATATGCTCAAACTGGTACAGTAAAAGATCGACCAAGGTCTGGGAGACCACGTGTAACCACTGCTCGACAGGATAGGTGGATAGTGTTGCAGCATCTCAGAGACCGCTTCCGTCATGCAACCCAGACTGCTGCAGAAACTGCTGGAAGGAACAACCTCATATAAGTTATTTTTTAGTTCCGTATTATTGGGATTATCACTTGTTAGCACAGATGGGATTTGATCATATTAGGTTAGTGTACATCACAAATAGCCCTAGAGTAGAGGACTTTTTCTGTTCACCAGAAGGATATTAAGAAAAGCTATGCCGGAAGGGAGAAGAATTCATCTTTGCTGCTTGGATTTTTATTGT
This sequence comes from Cranoglanis bouderius, assembly GCA_023630585.1. NCBI lineage: Eukaryota > Metazoa > Chordata > Actinopteri > Siluriformes > Cranoglanididae > Cranoglanis > Cranoglanis bouderius. The sequence continues at coordinate 4,230,821 of CM042565.1, forward strand.
TGCAGACTTCAGACTAGAACTCATTTTGATAGATTATGCAAACATGAGAGTAGAAGACATCACTTTTATGAGAGGTGTTATTCCTTCGATCACAGAAGTACATTAAAATAAGAATTAAAGAAGTGGATTGATGCGAAATTAAATCAAATATTACAAGAAATACAAGGGGTTAGCGATCGCTTTTGAAAAGAGCAATTTTATATAGATAACTTTTGATAAAAGAAAGGAAAAAACAGTTACATAGTGCAGGTAACAAAAACATTAAACATAAGCGAGGCAGAAGATTAAAGATGAGGTGGACTGATTGTATGGTAGTTTATGTGAATGTAGAGCAAGTAAGAGATCCAGAAGTTGAGTGGATAAAGATTGTACAACAAATACAGTTGAAAGGGAAAAGGAGGTAGTCAATAAGAAACAAACATCTGTATCCCCTAAATTGAGTATTTATGATCCTAAATGCAGTGTATAGAAAAGGGGACCCACTCAGGCCTATATTTAGACTTCCAGCAATAGAGACTTACACAGGGTTGCGTGCTGACAAAGAAACAGTAGAAATATTTATGAAATATCCTGACTGTGCGTCAAATCACTCAACTCACCTTCTAATTTACTAGGCCTTGATCTGATGCATAAATTGCACGTCACTCACATTTAATGATGGGCTTTGCAGTTGTGTGTTCCCAGTTGTCTGTCTCCAGTTTCAGAATCTGACCGTGTTGGTGGCATCCCTCATCTTGAACTCACTAACAGACCTGACACATTATGGGCTACATAAGGTTGAAGTAAGACAGGTAACATGTACACTGTATCAAGCTAAAGTGAAACATAGTTGTCCTGTGCTTTGTAAACAATACCCTCTGTCCTCAGAAAAGGAGAAATGGATATGCCCAGTTATTCTAGCATTATTACAGCAGGGTGTGATTGTGCCAACAGTTCCGCTATATAACACATTAACCAATGTCTAAGGCTGGAGGAAGAGGATGGCATTTTACACAAAATTTGTCATTTGTAAAATTAATGAACTAGTTATCCCAATAACCCCATTAGTGCCTGATGTCCCTAATGTAACCTCTTCCATTCCACATGATAATCATTATTTTTCTGCTCTTGACAGGTATTCAGTTTTTTTTTTTTCCCAGTGTGCCTGCATTTGAGAGCATGAGGCCATTACTCGCCTTAACGTTCTAAAATCAACAATACACCTGGGTGCGTCTCCCTCAGGGGTTCTGGACTTCCCTGCGGTCTTCTCCTCTGTGGTCAGAGACTCCCTCGAATTTCTCATGCCTAACACACCAACTGTAGTGTTGCACTGCCTAATTAATTCTTTTGAACCAGTCACTGAGAACACTCACGATTGCCTAGCCAAAATTCACATTTCCTTGAGCCTACGTTTGAACTTTTCATCTGAAAGATTTTGTGTCTGAAATTTCATAGACATTTAGAGCACCCTTGAGCTGCCCAAGGCTGAATTAAAAAGCTCTCACTATATAGTGTCAACTGATTAGGGGTAGAATTGCTAATGTATGTGTGTATGTGTGTATATGTGTGTATGTGTATGTGTGTGTGTATGTATGTAAGTGTGTATATGTATGTGTGTGTATGTATGTATGTATGTGTATATATATATATATATATATATATATATATATATATATATATATATATATATATATATATATATATATATATATGTATGTATGTGTATGTATGTGTATGTATATATATATATGTATGTGTATATATATATATATATATATATATATATATATATATATATATATATATATATATATATATATATATATATATATATATATATATATATACACTGACTCTGCTTATGCCCATGGTGTGTGCCACCTGTTTGGTGCTGTTAGGAAGCAAAGAGGTTTTAGAAAAAGTAATGGCCATTTTAACATGCTAAACAAATAGTTCAATTGATTTCTGCCATGATGCATCCTAAGTGGTTAGCAATTATTAAATGTCAGGCAAAAAAAAAAGAAAAAAAAAAAAAAAAGATGACTTTGTCATTAAGGACAATAATGCTGCAGATTTGGTAGCCAAATCTGCCTCAGGTTGCCAGGTAGCAGTATTAGCACTGATGGATCTTATCCAGCCTGAACCTAACTTAGAAGATAATAGGCAAATGTTTCTGAATTCTCTGTATGGCAACAGAGAGGTGCAACTAGAGATGTCAATGGCATATGCCGTTCGCATGAGGGATACATAATTGCACCCACAGCGCTACTTACAATACTGATTTCTAATGCGCATGGTTTTGATCATTGTGCACGGGGAGAAGTGATAAGAAAAATAAAACAACATGTATATTGGTCTCCATATTTACAAGCAATGGTGGGTATTGTTTTGTCTAAGTGTGAAGTTTATGCTCAGAACAATGTCAGAAAGGGAACATCAGCACCAATAGGACATATACCAGTACCAGAAGGACCGTTCAAACACCTGCTAATAGATTATGTAGACATGGTGAGAAGTGTGGGAGGAAAAAGGTACATGCTGGTAATAATTGATAGATTTAGTAGGTGGGTTGAAGCAATACCGTCAAAAGATCAGGCTGCGGGAACGGTGATTAAATTCTTGACTAGGGAAGTAATACCTAGATTTGGCATACCATCACAGATAAGCTCTGATAATGGATCGGCTTTTGTGCAGAGAACTGTAAAAACAGTCTTACAGCAGTTAAGAATAAAATAGAGATTGAGATGTGTGTATCACCCTCAGTCACAAGGAATGGTGGAAAGGGTGAATGGTACTCTTAAGGTTAAGCTTAATAAGATTTGTGCTGACACTAAACTTAATTGGGTAGATGCTCTACCTTTTGCACTAATGAGCTACTGCATGCAGACTAACAGAAATATGCATCTAACACCGCATGAAATGCTTACGGGTCGACCCATGCCTGTGCAATATCTGAGAGGTCCTTATGAAGGACTGCTGCTGGAACAATTGCAAATGGAACTAAGAGCATATATGCGATAACTAACTGCTATATATGAAGCTATCTATTCACAGGAACAGAGGACCGAGTGAGGAGACAGAAGTTCCTTGTCCAGTGACTCCTGGAGGACAGGTGTACCTAGGGGTGTTCAAGCCCAAAAGGGAAGGGCCATACAAGCTTGGCCCCCTAAGCCAGATTGGATCCCAGAACAGAAATAGGATGAAAGTTTCCAGTTCCTCAAGTGAGGATGAAGAAGAAGTTTGATGAGCCATGCCCTGGGTGTAAGTGCTAGCCTAACGTCTCCCCAAGGGTGACCCTCTACGATACGCAAAGTATCTGGGTTGAAGAAAGACATCGCTCCGCTGGATGACCATCCATCAGTCAACTGAGAGACTAGGCTACTTTTATACGTTTTTATATTTACTACTGAATTTTATGTCTTCACTACTGATTGTAACCGAGTGCACTGACATATATCCTGCTGAATTTTCACTATTGATTGTAACTGATCACACTGGATTAGTATTAAGACTACTACTGATTATGTTTTATTGATTATGACACTTGATTTCCATTACACATTATTTTATGCAAATCATTAATGTATTCTACACAGCCGTGACAACCACGGGCAAGAGCTGAACCATTTACACGCACATGCTTATAACACTATGTTGATTTTGAGTGTTAGGTTTAGGGAGATGGGATCTTTTACTCCTTCTTAGTCAAGTGTGGGGGGAGATGTTTGGTCCCGTTCTCCACAAGAGCGCAGCTTCGGAATTTGATCATTGCTAGATCTGAAGAGGTGATCGCCCAGATCACTAGTTAGTGTAAGTGAGTGGATTGAGTTGTGAGGCTGCTCTCTTGAAGTAGGTGGGACTTAGTAAGTCCCAAAGGGAGGGATTTATAGTGTATTTTCATATATTAACCTAATGTATTTTTATATGTTAGCTGACAGTATTTAACCAACCATTTCCATGTATTAACCAATAAATCAATTGTAAGGGAAATCAATCATTGAATAAAAGTAATCAGGAGATGAAACCTTTAGTATAAGGTAAAAAGCAGGCCTTGAAACTTTTGGCATATGATCCCAGTGTGAAACTCACTATCTGCATAGTTGAAACCAAGTAAGGCCTTGACATTTTTGGCTGTCAAGACCAATTAAGGCCTTGAGACGTCTAGCCTTGAAACTTTTTAAAAAATACACTGATAGACCTCGCGCCGTGGTTGTTTTTGAGATACATAGAAAGACACATAATTGTGGCAAGCGCCAGAGGTGTGATTAAAGAAAAAATGGGGAAACCCCGCCTGAATGTGATCATTGTATTAGAAATGTATAAAAACTGATGTTTGTCAGATGGTCTGCAGACGTCTCGGCTTTGTTGCGTTTTCAATAAAGTCTGATTTTTGACATCTTAAACCCCAGACTCTCGAATACTTTTTTATAGAATAACCAGATCATTTTCCACAATAAGACATGACGTGAACAAAAACAAAGGAGCACATGGCAACGTAAACAAAACCAGAGTCTTTGTTATAGGAATGTCCTGAGTTCTTTTTAATACTAGCGCTAGAAAGCGCGTAGACATGCTGCTCCATAGCGGGGCAGCGATTCATGCTGTTCCTTCCCGGCGCAGCGATTGGCGAGAGCTCTAACAGACAGGATATTCATATTCGATTCCACAAAGAATAACTCACATGGTTTTTAAATGTTTGGGGATTTCAGTTCAGTAAAGTGAACAAGAGTTTTTCTCGACGTAATCAACAAATGTTTCAACAATTTCACAATACATCAGTTTGTCCATTTCATGAAACACTTTTACAAACAAACTAACAAAAACTTTGATCCGACCACGTTTTCATAAAAACATCGCTTTTCTCTGGCCACAACACACATAGCATGTGTGTAAAACTCATCTCATTATCATATAATGCGTCGTGAAACACACACACACACACACACACACACACACACACACACACACACACACACAGAGACAGGATACAGGCAAGGTCGGGGGTTATTTAATCAATGTTTAAACATAAGTTCTCAGGACGCGCACATATAGCAGGGGTGTAAAACCCCCATTAACACATAATACTTTCGTGAAACACACACACATACACACACGTATGTACGAACGCACGCGTGCACACGCACGCACGCACATACGCACGCATGCGCATACATACACACAGACAGAAGACTGGTGGGGTCATAACTTACAAGTTGGGCTGAACTGTCAATCAGGATGACATGGGGGGTCATAAATCATATGACAGGGGGGTCATAAATCATTTTTTGACATAAAGTATATGATATAACTACTTCCCTTTGATGCAGTGCAGTTGTCCTCTCCCCTAAAACACCCCCAAAGCATAATGTTCACACCTCCATGTTTGACGGTGGGGATGGTGTTATGACTTGGGGTCATAGGCAGCATTCCTCCTCCTCCAAACACGGCGAGTTGACTTGATGCCAAAGAGATCTGACCACACCTGACCACAACACTTTCACCCAGTTCTCCTCTGAATCATTCAGGCAAACTTCAGATGGGCCTGTACATGTGCTTTCTTGAGCAGGGGGACCTTGCGGGTGCTGCAGGATTTCAGTCCTTCACGGCGTAGTGTGTTACCAATTGTTTTCTTGGTGACTATGGTCCCAGCTGCCTTGAGATCATTAACAAGATCCTCCCATGTAGTTCTGGGCTGATTCCTCACTGTTCTCATGATCATTGAAACTCCACGAGGTGAGATCTTGCATGGAGCCCCAGACCGAGGGAGACTGACAGTTTCTTCCATTTGCGAATAATTGCACCAACTGTTGTCACCTTCTCACCAAGCTGCTTGGCGATGGTCTTGTAGCCCATTCCAGCCTTGTGTAGGTCTACAATCTTGTCCCTGACATCCTTGGACAGCTCTTTGGTCTTGGCCGTGGTGGAGAGTTTGGAATCTGATTGATTGATTGATTGATCTGTGGACAGGTGTCTTTTGTCTTTTTTAGTTGACCTAATTAATTGACCTAATCTCAGCTCATTACCTGTGTAAAAGACACCTGGGAGCCAGAAATCTTGCTGATTGATAGGGGATCAAATACTTATTTCCCTCATTAAAATGCAAATCAATTTATAACTTTTTTGAAATGCGTTTTTCTGGATTTTTTTGTTGTTATTCTGTCTCTCACTGTTAAAATACACCTACCATTAAAATTATAGACTGATCATTTCTTTGTCAGTTGGCAAACGTACAAAATCAGCAGGGGATCAAATACTTTTTCCCCCCACTGTAAGCTGCCTTGCTATTGTGTGCCTAGAGAGAGAGTGAATGTGTATTGTACACTTCACTACCACACACCTGGTAAATGAATGTACCTGTTATCTGTTTTTCCTGATTTCATTCATTAAAACCAGTTCACTCACTGCTAACCTTTGACAGGTTTTGCCATTTTCCCATGGTTGGTTTCTTTGTTTGCTATAACTGGTTTGACTTTTTGCTTCTGTCCTTCATTTGTGATTCTGATTGCCCTGTATTCTAGATGTAAATATGAAGAAATGCTGAAATTCTGATCTATCGTCTCATATTCATCTTTTGATCTCAAACCGAAATGTCTTCAATATATAGCGAAAACAATAGAATTGGCCTTGCTGTTCCATTACTTTCAAAGCGGACTGTATATATTTTTTTTAAAATCCAGATACATATAGAATAATCACCCTAAAGAGAAAAGAAATAAAATCATGCAGTCCCTAGATATTGCGACTTCAAATGCAATGTGAAGTAGACTGATGTGGTAGGAGCCATATCAGCTTCACTAGGATCAGTAATGAAGTTGAGCTCCTCTCAGAAATGGACACGGATGGTTGTTCTGGCTGAAAAGCAAATTACAGGTTTATATAAATGCACTCTTTCTATAGTAACAAATTATGCAGGGACTTGTATGATATGATATGATATGATATGATATGATATGATATGATATGTAACTTTGTTGTCAGACAGTCAAAGTCTGAAATTCGTCTTGCATTTCAGTAAGTTCATCATTCACATTTACAAAATCCATACCACATAGACAAGAAAAAGAGAAGAAGAAAAAAACAAATAGACATTTAATGATGAACATTTAATCAACAGCCCGGGTATAGATTTAATTTTTATGTAGCTTATTCAACTCTAATACAGCTTGATGTACGAAGGACTTATATCTTGGGACTTTCTACCGCCGATTAGATGGTAAAAGTACAAATTCATTAAACAACACATGATTCATGTGTATGGTGCATGCTCTACATAAACAGAATAACTGTTCCACAATATGTAAGCATAAATGGATAAAAAGTATGATGTGTTGTTCTTCAATAAATGAATAATTGTTAGGGTTGACAAATTTCTGTTGCATGAAAAAGGTATAAAAACCCCTTTTATAACATACAACAATACATAGTATACATAGCATACTTACAATATGTTACAATATAAAATGCAGCTATTTTTCTAAGTGTTCCCAAGTCAAATATTGTAGTTATCTAAAATCTTCTGGTACCTTTCAACAGCAGTATGTGGTAGGAGTAACACTGTCTTCACAATGCATGGAAATCTGTGGGCCTGTTGTAAACATCACCAGCTTTGAAATGGAAGGTCACATACAAAACCCTTGCCTTCAAAGAAATTATTTGAATAGAGCCAGGCCACAGAGATGTCCCCCAATTCCACCCATTTATCAGAGTAAAAATAACACCAGAGGAAGATATTCATCTAGGAAACTCTACAATTTGTGCCTGAAGCCCTCATACAGTACAACCGCCACAAACAGTGTTACTGTTGTGCTGTGAATAATCAACCACCTACATAACATCTGGTTGGTGGTCCTCTGGTGATCTCTTTCTGCTGTTAGATGTGGAGGAGCTACACCTACACAGTGAATAGTGTCTATAGAGTAGAAAAAAAAAAATGGTTGTGTGTGTGTGTGTAATAATAAAGTGGGTGTATGTTTTTAAAACCACTGAATTACGGCGCCCTCTAGTGGTCATGATGTTGACTGCATTAAACTCAACTGTCACTTTTTTTTTAAATAAAACCTTTTTTTTTTTTAATGTGGACTAATTTTTTTTTTTAGGTTATGCCAAGCGTTTTACATTTTTCAAACGTATTTATTTAATCATTTAATCAATTACATTCATAAAGGGCGTGTGTTTGAGCAAGCCGTATCCAATAGCAATGCAGAATTGTTTTTATCCAATCAGAAGACCCTACGATCGTGTCAACGTGTTGCTGTTTAGGCGCGCGTAAATCTGGGATTAGCCAATCATCGAGCACGTTGCATATCGAGACGACGAATCGCGGTGGAGCTTAAAGCTACGTCACATTCCCGGAAGTGGGCGGCAGAGTTACGGACGTAGCTGAGTCTAGAAAATTCCAACGACTAGAAAATTCAGCAATTTTATTAACCGGATTGTTTACTGGATGGAAAGCTAACCAGGTGATGCCACGCAGAAATTAACTCTTATTTGCTGGATTACTGTATCAATTTGTTCGGAATGAACGAATAAATTAGGTCTAACAGTTCGTACTGCTGTATTAAGTAGTATTTGTGAGTAGTATGACAGTACTGTTTAGTGCGGTAGTATGCAGGGTTTGAACACAGTCATGTGCATCAGTAGTAGCTGTAACTGTTAGATTAAACGCTGCAAGTGTATTATTATTCTAGTAATGCATTATTATATACATTGTGAAATAGCTTATTACTTAATTTATGGTGTGATAGCGAATTATATAGCGGTTATAATTATACATCTCCTCCTGCTGCTGTTATACAGTACCTGACTATGTTGCGTCAGACAGCAGCAGAAGTCTTACTGCCAAGTCTCTTCAGCTGATTCACATAAACACACTGTCTATAACCACTATAACTGTGGTAGTGGTTTCATTTCATTTTTTCCCATCACTCAGGAGAATTGTGTACAGGACAGGACTTTAGGGAAACACTACTGACTTCTTTATATAATGGTTACATCATATCTTCATAGTTAGGAGTCTGAATATGTGAGACATCTACACATATTCCTCTCTGTCCAATCATCTTTAAACATTGTTTCCTTTACTGACTAATATATATATTTTTTTTTAATCCACTTCAGACCAGAGAGGTCTATAAAAGTCTGAAAACGCTTTCCGTAGCCGAACAGCTGGCTTCAGCTAAATCATTTGCATTCTTCATGTTTATGGCCACAAGTTTGTGAACACTTGATCATCACGTCCATGTGCGCTTCTTTCCCCAGACTGTTACCACAAATTTGGAAGTACGCAATTGTATAGGATGGCTTTGTACGCTGTGGCATTACAGTTTCCCTTCACTGGAACTAAGAGACCCAAATCTGTTCCAGCGAGCTCCATGAAGACGTGGGTTGTCCGAGGCTGGAGTGGAACAACTCGAGAGCCCTGACCCCAACCCCACTGTATACCTTTGGGATGAACTGGAATTGGAGCCTCCTCACCCGACAGCAGTGCCTGACCCCACTAATGCTCTTGTAGCTGAATGAGCACAAATCCCCACAGCCACGCTCCAAAATCTAATGGAAAGCCTTCCCAGAAGAGTGGAGGTTATTATAATAGCAGAGAAGTACTAAATCTGGAATGGGATGTTGTAAAAGCACATATTGGTTTGATGGTCAGGTGTTCAGAAACTTTTGGTCATAGTGTATGTTGATCGCTTCAATTTTTTGCTTCAATTGGCTCAAATACTTTGCTGGATACTCACGTATCTGGTCCACAGTCACCCAGCTGATGACCCCATATGACTCATGCGAGTGATATTGGTTACACTGGTATTTGATTTGTATCGAGCTTTCTACCCAATCTAACAATCACTGTTTCAGGGTAACGATAATTTATGTTGTTTTCATTTCTGATACAGTTCTATTTCTAACATCAGATCCCAATCCAGTACTTCCCCTTTTAACAATCGAGCCGACACTATGCATTGTTTCTGTTGACAAGTTATGAGAAACCTCAGAAGTGTGATGGTGGTGCTTGAATACAAGTTCTACCCTATGTTCACGTGGAAGATCTGTGGCATGTCAAGCAAATAACGTGTTCATAGCATGGATCAAAACCGTCAAATCGGGTACGATCCGTTCAATCAGACTCCGGTGATAAGAAACACTAACCATAAGGTGCATTGTAAAACACAAGATCCTGCTTTCCTTTACAGAATGCTGGACATGAGGCTCGGTAAAGCAGGACACCTAGACTGATGGCAGCGATAACGGTGTTGCGTCACGTCAGCGCTTGTCCTCTGCTATGGGGCTGGGGGCCTGTTCTCTTCGTCCTGTTGGGCTCGGTGTTGGTCCTGCTGCTGCCTCTGGTGGGTGTGGAGGAGCATTGCTGCGCCAAACTGAAAGGCATCTCCCTCTTGCGCTGCCATCTGTGGGGCAACACCCATCATGCTGTGGGGCACTCAACCAGCCTCACTGTACCCTACACTGCGGTTCAGCTCCTACCTCAAAAGCCCAAGCCCAGTAAAGGTAGGGTGGAGAAAGTCCTGTGTGAAATGAATCATGTGTATGCGAGATGAAAAAAAAAGCCAAAATGTTGGTATTCCAAGACTCGACACCAAGTTTCTGGTGAATTAATTTGACCAATCAGATTATTACATAGAAGAGCACATTCTTTACATTTTATTCTGAGGTGCTCAAATGTTTTTGCATTTGTCAGTTGCGGTATTTTAATGTTGCTAAATTATTCAACAGTAATCTTTTGTTTTAATGGTGGACAAGAAATAACCTGTAACAATTAAGTCACTTCAGTTGTTGTCATTGTGACAAAATGACACCATTACCTAGGTATCATCTTACATCACCAGTTCTTGGGTCCAGACCAGCAGTGGTGGAAACGCACAAGCACTTTGTTTTGTATCTTCTTTAAAGTAATCTCATGAATTTCTGTTCACAGAGTCTCAGTTGGAGGCGAAGGCAGCTCTCCAGCAGGCCCTGGAGATGAAGAAGCAGGGAAAAAAGGAGAAGGCGCACAAACTTCTCATCCACGCGCTCAACATGAACCCAGACTTTGTGGATGCCCTCACCGAGCTAGGCACCATCCTAGAGGAGGAGAAGGACGTGGTCCAGGCCGACCACCTGTACAGCAAAGCACTCGCCATTTCACCCTGCCACCAGAGGGCACTGGTGAGCCGTGATCGCACACTCCCCCTAGTGGAGGAAATTGACCAGCGTCACTTTGGCATCATCGACGCCAAAGTGCAACGTCTTATTGCCATCCCAAAAGGCAATTCTGCTCTTCGTCGGATCTTGGAGGAGACCTATTACCACCATATTTACCATACGGTGGCCATCGAGGGCAACACGCTGACTCTGTCGGAGATCCGGCACATCATTGAGACGCGCTATGCAGTGCCAGGGAAGAGCCTGCACGAGCAGAACGAAGCCATTGGTGTTGATGCTGCCATGAAGTACATCAACACCACGCTACTGTCGCGCCCTGGTGCCATCACCGTCAACGATATCCTGGAGATCCATCGGCGAGTGCTGGGATACACCGATCCTGTGGAAGGGGGGCGATTCAGAGCTAGCCAAGTGTTTGTAGGCCACCACATTCCACCGCATCCGAACGATGTGGAACGGCACATGCAGGAGCTAGTACAGTGGCTTAATTCTGATGAAGCGCTGCACCTTCATCCTGTGGAATTTGCTGCTCTTGCGCACTACAAACTCGTCTACGTACACCCATTCGTCGACGGAAATGGAAGGACATCAAGGCTCCTGATGAACCTAGTGCTGATGCAGGCAAATTACCCACCGATCACCATCCGGAAAGAGCAGAGGGCCGAGTATTACGCCGCCTTGGACACTGCTAACGAGGGCGACATTCGGCCGTTCATTCGTTTTATTGCCAAGTGTACGGAGATCACACTGGACACACTGCTCATAGCTACCACTGAACATGCAGTGGGTTTGCCTGATGCTAGCAATCAGGTTTGTCCTAACTGTAAACAGACTATACCGGTGCATAACTGAAGTGATTAGCGATTCATAGAATAGTCCTCTCATAATGACTGGTCACTTTTGGATTTTCGGTCTGCTCGATACTCATCATTAGTACAATGCTTTAGTGAAACTGGAAACAAAGGTTCAGTCCAGCTGCCATTTCAAACACCATTCTGAGCCTGAATCATGCTGCCATTTAATAAGTTCATGATCATTTGGTGCTCCAGACAGTCAAATATTGCATCATTTGACAATACTCTGAATTTGCTTATAGGTTAGTTATTCCTTTGTAACGTAGGCAAATGATTCATAAATACCTTTTCAACAAAGCACTGCTCTTTTGTATTGTACGAGACTTTCCTAGTTCTCGGGAGCAAATCAAATCAAGTACTTTACTTCTGCCTGCCTGTACCTAAAAATATTAGATACCATTGGTCAGAATGTAGAACGCCAATTCATTGCTTGTGTTGCAGTCAAGCGATTCCATTGCGTTTTCCCCATTTTATCAGCTAATTTTTTTTTTTTTGTTATCATAGTGGTCCATTAGATGCATAAAAATGGGTTTGTGTCAGTGTTTTTTGCAAGTGTTATTGATAATTGAGGTGGTTTTTGGCTATAACAACTAGTAAACATTTATGCTAACAAATACTAAACATTAATGGTAAGCGATTCAGCAGTGTTTACCTGAATTTTCCCTTTAGGTTCTTTTTTGTTTTTTTTTGTTGTTTTTTTATTCAAAGTTTAGAAACCTAGTCTAAATGTAACTTTATTTGTTACCACTAAAATGCCAGTTTTGTAAAGAAAGCAATCAGAAGAACTAATGTTGTTAATACAGAATTAAAGCTAGTAAGCTACATTTTCCCCTACTGTAAGTGCCATTTCAATGTTCTTTAAGACCTGACAGAGTGGACAGTGTTTTTTGGCATTTGCTCTTTTTTCGTAAGGTTACGTTTAGCTCTATGGACAATATTAACCACAGTACCACTTCGTGCCTCATGTTGGAGGTTTGCACCAAGAAGCACTTTATATTTCAGGAATGACATTATTTATTTTACAGACTTGTGTGTGTGTGAAAGAATTATTAAATTATTGAGATCAGCACTTTTGTCGTCATATACTTTCATTGTCGTATACATACACAAATATAGTTTCATTGACCACAGCACTGTTGAAGGTTTGGTCAATACATTTTAACTTATACAGAAACAACGTATACGGGGACATGTGACCAGTGCTGTACATAAAAGGATTTTTTTTTTAAATAAAATAAAATAAAAAAAGCTTGTAATTAAGAATTGGTTGTGTTTTTTTGTGGAGATATTTTTGTTAGAAGTCTCCAGTGTCAGCACTTTAACACTAAAATGTAAAGCTGTAACTAAGTTTTCCAACACAGTTAAGTCTTCAGGATGTAGTGCTTTGTACTTTCCAGTTTTCCTTATTTTTTATTTTATTTTATTTTAGTGTCTTAGACAAGTGAGATAAAATGAGGCTAGTGAGGTAAAGACTGTTCATACTGTAATAGCAGCTAATGATAACAGGAACTAACGTTATTCAGACATTCTACCACATTTAATGCATATTAAATGGAAAGTAAATTTTTTGTTCTTTAACGAATAAAAAAAAAAAATGGCTAGTGTTTGCAAATCGCTCTGGCATACGAGGAATAAATCTGTGGTACAAGTATTATTAACATCTTCCTATAACAGCAGTCCTTACATGTTACAGAAAAATAACCCAGCACTGTTTTAATGACCACATATGTTTTAATTGTTCTTAATAAACAATTTAGGAAATGAATTATGGAGAAAAAAAAAATAACAGTGATACAATTTTAAATGATACAGAAAACGTATCGGGTAAACATATTTGGAAAAAAAAAAAAAAAAAGACATCGGAGGGTTGTTAACAAGGACAATACTTTTTCAAAGAAATTAGGATACAGACAGGTTGAACAAGACATTGCAACAGCACGGTTCTTTTCTCGTTACTACTGTATTTAGGCCACTGTGGTGATCAGAAGCAAATATTTAGAGCTACTATTCCTTCGGATCAAAATATACAAACGCTGTACAAAAAAAGGTTACGGCCTACCAGCGAGGGAGGCGAACGCTCGATAAACACTCCATAAAAAGGGACTGGTGGGGGATATTCTAAAAATAATATACATCACACATAATAAATACTCAGTTAAAGGTTCGACCCTTCCATTTTCATCTCGACAAAATGCCTTCTACTAAATGGCGTGGTGTATGTACAGTATGGCAGAGGGAACGGGTATTGTTTTTAGGCAAACTAATATGGAAGGTTCTAGCGATGAACAGCTGCATAGATTCTTAATCACTTAAACGTTCAGTTCCACGGAGACAGGGAACGATCTAAGGCAACGTCACAGACCGGACGGAAGAAATCCAGACCTAACCCGATCAGATCAAACCCCAGGACAGCATTTCAAATGATAGAAATCGTACTGACCTGATCTCAAACTTGAAGCGTGCTCTAGATTTGTGCAGTCTGACAACGGAACAGAAATTCTAGCCTCGCTTAAACCCTAGTCGTATTTCTCAATACTGTGGGCAGAACTACCGTGTCAGCCATCTGGAACTATAAATCCTAAAAACAGGGCTCAACTTACATGATACAACAAAACTCAGAAGTTTGTGCGAATAAAAAGTTTTTTTTTCCAGAATGAAAACACCAGGAGCTCAACAGAACACAACACTACCGATTAAGAATTCCAGAGAAAAACAAAGTTACGTATTGGATATAAAAACGGCTGACAAGATCCTACTAAATACTTAATTATTTTTTAGCTAGTTATCTGAGAACACGTTAATTACAGAAGTCAAACTTTGAATCCAGAAAAGGAGGAGTCTTGTCGAGGAATCGTGTTCTGGATTCTTCATTCTCAACACAATGAGCATCCCAGGGTTCTAGCACTGCAAATAAATTATGCTTAACAAATGCTGATCACATTTTTTTTTTTTTTTTTTTTTTTCCTTTCCTGACCAAAGCAGTGTACAGGGGGAATAAAACGGCAATATGATGGCAAATACATACAGTTTCTAATTTATAACACACTATACTTTCATAGTAAATATTAAAGTCTTGTATAAGCCTAATTTTAAAACAACAAAAGGTCACATGGGTTATTTGACATCATGTACAAAAGGGGAAAGGAAAAAAAAAATTTTATTTTTATTTTAATTTCTTCCAAACTCAATCATGACCAAAGAAACAAATGAAGCACTAATTTCAAGGACATACTGTTAAAACCTTTTTTTAATAGAACTTGTGTGGGTTTGTGTATTTACAGGAAAAAGAACATAAAGCACTGCTTTTCTTCCTCTCTATCGCATTAAGGACACAGAATGGCTTCTGACACAAGGCAAGTTAACAGGTTGGGTTCTGTTTTTTGTTTTTCACTTTTTCAGGAGCATCTTTGCAAAATCCTCGTTGGACAGGGGCTTTGTTCCGGGGTTTTCGGCTTGCACTCCATCGCTCATGCCATCCTGCTGTTTGACTGCGGTGCCGTTCTCCGTTTTCGCCTGTGGTGTGTTTTGACGGTGCAGAGAGCGAGGGAGTAAAGACACCTGCGTGCGTCCTTTACCACGACTGAAATCGTAACAAAAATTCAGTTAACAAAAAATTGCCTAGGGATAAAAAAAAAAAAAAAAAAATCAGTCATTATAAGACTAGCTATCTTATACTGTGTCATAATAAAGCCTGTTACACCACAGCGCTGTTCAATTCTCGATTCTGATTGGTCAGAAGGTGCTGGTTAACACTCGGACACTTGTTCTGGATGCAAGGTCTATAAGCTGTAGTGCCACGATACCAGAATTTTGACCTGGATGCTGATACCAAGTGTAGTATCATGAGTCTCGATACCAAGATGATGCTTCCATTGTCCTGCCAAAAAGTCCTTCCATTGTCTAAATATGTTTAACATTTGAAAGGAGTCTCCAGTGTCTGAGCTTTGTAAAATCTGTAAAATTCAGACGTAAATCTGTAAGTTGAAGTTTTCCAACAGGATAGAGAAGTTTGTGGTTTTTCGGTAACATGACAAGCTTTTGTTATTTGCTTATTAGCTTCAAGTGAGAGGGAAAAAAAGTGGAAGGTGAGGGCACAACTGTTTATAGCAGTTATAACTAGGGGTGAGACTATGTGAATCGTGGAAATGTGCGAGTCACACATCGCAAATCAGCGTTCTATTAACTATGCATGTAATGCAGTTGCACTGTTTGAACACCAGAGGTCCTAAACTGTGCCTAATGTTAAAATATATAGACAGCATACTGGTCACATGATCACGTTCTTTCACGGAGACGGTGCACGATCTGCACTTGTGAAGTCTGATAGGTCGGGATTGCACACGCATTAAACGTTATACGGTTACATGACCACATTATAACATTTGAAAGCTACTATAGAGCTCTTTTTAACCAACGCCAAAGGCAGCGGAAATCAGGCGTTTTAGCCAACTTTGGAACTCTATTTCTGCGCTGGAGCGCATTATGTTTCAATCGATCTTTTTCAGAATCTCCAGGTCAGACACTTTGTTTAATGAGAATTAATACATTTATTTATAATCTATCTGTTCATGGGAATTTTCAGTCATAATTTTGCTTCATTCATATTTTGTTCGAAATATTCCAAGAATTGAATCAAAACCGTGAAGCCAGTGTCATGAACCGAATCGTATCGTGACCAGAGAGTATCGTTACACCGCTATTTATAATGTAAGTGATAACAGGAACTAACTTGTTTCACAGATGTGTGACTATAAACAGATAAAAAGGAAATAAAAATAAATAAACAAACTGCAATCACTGGAAAACTGCTGTATATAAGAGGGAAAAAATAGTTCACTGTCTCACGATTGATTCCTTACTTTTGTCTAACTGTCTGAGCCTCAGGATCTCAAACCTACTTAACACATCTAGAATCAACAGTGACAAATCCCTATCTCTACATTTGGAGGTGCTGTTGTACTCACGTGCCCTGAATCTGGCGAGGCATCGTGCCTCCCAGAGCTGGTGTGAATTCAGTCTTCCTGGCTGGTGGATTACTAATGGCCACAGAGAGCATGTGATTCTCCAGCTTCGTCCTGTCCATCTTTAACACGGCCTGAGACGCCTGCGCCTCGTTCTCAAACTCCACATAGGCCAGGCCCTGCAGAACACACACACACACACACACGTCTTGTGATAATGCTTATTATAACATTTACATAAACATTTAGTAGTTGTTGTCTTCAAATAACACAGAAGCACCTCATATACATTCATCTCAATCAATTATGGAAATAGAACCATAAAATTATTTTCCATGTTTGGTGATTCTCCTGGTTGCAGATGTCTGTGCACAAGGAGCGCAAATACGGAGGAGGGAAATGGAAAATTTTCCAAATATTTCATTTTAAGGTCATAATGGCCTTAGTACACTCGCTGTTAATGTAATTGCGTTTTAAAAGAAATTGCAGCCAAACCTTGGGCTTGCCAGAGCGGTTGGTGACGAGGCGGACGGCTTTGACCGTGCCGTGTTCCTTACACAGTTCCTCCAGCTTCTCTGTAGTGCAGTTGAAAGGCAGCCCCGAGATGAAGATTTTGTGCTTCTCCATTGATGTGTTGTATTTGAAGACCTAGCAAAAAATAGAGAAAGAATAAATGATTAAATTGGGAATTCAAGTTGACCCTATACTGCTCTATAGTGCACCCCAGTGTCACAAATCAGCTTTATACATATTGGGATTTTTAAGCCCCAACACGTGGAAAAATTCCACACAACAAAGCAAAACATGTCCATCTGAAGTTTTGCTAAAATATATTGCACATCCCTAAAATATACAACCAACCCCTTTAAGTGCTGCACATACCTTAAAGTCAGGGTTTTTGCTCTTGTCTATGCAGGGAGACACAAACATGGGTCGTCCATCCACTTCCTGTCTGTCCAGCTTGAGCGCCTCCCGAGCGCCCAGCTCGTCCTCAAACTGCACGTAGCAGTATCCTCTGAAGGCGCCCTTTGCAGCGAACACAGGTCGCACCTGCACGATGGTGCCGCAGCTCCCAAACGCAGCCTTCAATTTGCCCTCGGGGTCTTCCATATTGAAAGCTAAATTACTGATGAACACACTGGTTGAGTCGTTGCGATCATCTGGCATTCTGGCCGCTGTGTTTCTTACTTCTGTCACCACCTGCTGGTTTTTCCTGGCAGCTGGAGTCTCTGTTTTGTGTTGCGGAGGAGCGCGGCGCCCGAACAGTCCGTCTTCCGTGTCCATCTGCTCCTCTGAGACATCCTCCTCACCCCTGTGCCTCTTGCGCTCTGGAAAATTATGTACATGTGTAAGAATGAACTAATTAAATGAATAGACCGTTTTCTTCCAAACTGCATTCTTTTACCATCCTTACCAGTCTCATCTCCCCATTCATCTTCACCCACGTCTTCTGCCTTCCTCTTGTCTCCTGTTCTGTTAGTCTTCTGGCTCTTTTTCTGTGCTTTCTTCTCTGCCTTGGTTTTGCGACGCTGTTCTTCGTGCTGGACTAGCAGGGCCTCTTTCTCTGCTGCCTGTACAGAAACGCAGATCAGATGTAAGATCCAATGTGAAAAGCACATGGCTTTCATCAGACACATTTGGCAGAAAGATGCTCACAACACAAACATGGTTTCAGAGATTAATGGCCCACATAACAAATCAATTAGACACTACTCGTTTTTTTTTTTTTTTAATTCCAACTGAGGAAAACAGGAATAATTCACAGATTAAGAAATGTCACTTATCCCCATCACAGCCTCTCAGGTTTAGCATCACTAAGTTATCACTTTTCACTGAAAGGTGATCTTATTTGCTTCGTCCTTTCAACTGTAAGTGGCAGATCAGTAACGTGGATGTAGCTATGTACCTGCCTTAGTAAAAACAGTAAACAGAGACAGATCTGGCCTCATCTCAACTCAGGGCAGGACAGACAACTTCTCATAGAGTCTGCTACTGCATTACTCTTATTTCAATTAGCTTAATCAAGCAGCCTGATACATTTGGCATAAATTAACTTTGTCGTACTTCTACTACAAAAAAAATTAAAATAAAAAAAATACCTGCATAAATAAGTGCAAGGTCTCACACACACACAGCAGGTGAAGCTATTTTATGATAAACATCTATGGAGACCTGAATGTGATTTCCATAGTGATGTGCAAATAAATCAGTTTCTAAACTCAAAAGGAACAACACAACAGGATGTGTTTCCACAACAGGACAGGTGAATAGGAGTCTTGCCTTCGCTCTCTGCTCATTCACTCGGTTCAGTCTAGACTCGGTCTTCTGTACAGCAGCATCCCAGTCCTCCAGCGAACCTGGAGATGGATATAATGAGCCGTTACAGAAAGGCAGAAAGCAGCACGGGGAAAAGAAGGGAAAAAAAAGGAGAGGGAGGAAAAGAAAAATGAAGTTGCATATTTAACAATACAATACATAAAACAGCTAGAGACGTAAAAGAAGGAACAAATGAGAAAAAGATAAATAAAAAGTGTAAGATAAATTGAAATATTAAGAGGAGAGATGAAACAAGAAGATCACAAAAGAGAATAGACAAGAAAAGCATACATGAGAAGAGCCAAGAGATGAGATAAGAAGAGAAAGCAAGGCTAAAGAAGAAAAAAAGAAAAGCAGAGACATGGCAAGCAGGAGAGGAGAGGAGAGGATGGTAATTTTCTAAATGTATATTTCTTCCAACACAATAAAATCCCAGTCTGGCCAAAACAGCTTTGTTTTGAGTGCTATAGCTCTTACCCTCAACCCTCTCAAATGTGAGAAGAACTTCACACACGTGCTCTGGATAATCTGACGTGCACTGCACTGCTCGGTGAAGAGCTTTCCTACAATGTGCAGCATCTCCATACGACCTGAGAACAGATAAGACTTCAATATTACCTGCACTTTTATCACCAGAGACATAAATCCAGAAACTGAACACTTCAATAACAAAGTTGTGTTGAAAGTAATGAAAGGGCGTAATGAAAGTTGTGGCAGAGCTGTGTACTTTTGCTTTTGTTGTCTGCTGCTGACAGGATGAGGAATGACGTGCTTAGAACTGACGCATCATTCCTGATTTGTTGATTTTGATAATAACATTGTACGACTGTACGACACTGACCTCTCCAGATTGTAGTACTCGAGCCACATGTTGGCGTACTTAGCATTCCCTTTTGTCATGATGCTATCCCACAGTTCTCGTGCTTTCTGCATATTCTTACAGTGCAAAGCCTGTTGAAGAGAACAAACAGTAGATTAGAAAAACGGCTGGAGGTCAAATTACAGACTGGTTCAGCCAAAGTTGTCTCAGATGTGCTAGAGTTGCAAGACTTGCAGGAACACTTTTGCATGGATAATAAAATATAATAAAAAAAATAGTCTCAATGAAAAACATTTACATGTGCACCATTATGTTTGTAAAATTACTCTCCCAGCATACAACTCATTTTTAATATACAATCATTTGTAAAAATCTGTATATAACCAACATTTATAAAGGTACACTATGTAACTTTTTTTTGTTCAAAATAAACAAAATGCTCATAAAATATGAGTAAATACATCATAAATGCATCTTCCAAACGGTGTTTTTGTTTTATTTTAGACCTGTCAGGATGGATGCATACGTACGTCATTCGCCCGTGCGCGTCTCGTCATATCCATAAGCAGAGAAAAGTAGCTCCGGCTACATTGTAACGTGTAAGGTGTGGGAGCAGCGTAGGTTAGTCGTCACAACAAGCGAGACCATGGACCATGCAAAACGGCAAACCTCAGAGGAATCACCGGTTGTAAAAACCAAGAACCAGAGATGGCTTTCATTTTATTGAAATGATAGATAGCCATGTAGCTCTCTAACAGAGTTCAATGTAAAGCATTATCTATTGTAAAGGGTGATTTCTGTATGGGTTGTTATTGCACAGTGCTGGATTTTATTTTCAAGGACCACGCAAATTATAAACCTAATGGGTAGCTAAATTAACATTTTCAGCTGTCCGCTTGCTACCCTTTCCATCTAAACTGGATTTGTCTCTTGAGCATAGTATAGCGAATGTTTTATGAGCCCAGATTCTTCTCCATGCATTTTTTTTTGTTTGTTTTATGGAAGCTGAGATAACTTAGACATCAGTGTATGACATGATCAGAAAAAGTTGGATTTATCATAAAACTTGCCTCGGGTGTTTTCACTATTTGTAGGACTACCAGGCCGATAAAATATAAAACTCTTCTAACTAGGCTAGTTTGGTGTCGTTAGCCAAGGGGAGGCACGACTAAGTTATGGGTTTAGCTGCTACAGTGCCATGTAAAGTACGTTATATTTCCTTATGCTCTGCTCATATCATGTTCACGTAAACTGGAACTCATATAGACATTTACACACCTTGTTTTCCTGCTCAGCATGTGAGGGTGTTAGCGCTTCAGTTTCGACCCCTTTACTGGGCGTATATCCATTTCCCCTCACACTGACCGGTGCTGCGAACCATATTCAACCGCACAGACACGCAGAGCCGAAGCACAACCAAGCACGGTGTTCTTCCGCAAAAAGCATGCAGTTTTATTTTTTAATAAAAGAAGGCCAAAACTTACATAGTGTACCTTTAAATGAAAATAATATGTTAACTTAGTTTTAACTTTAGTCTTAAGAGGATGTTAGAATGGTGGATGTGGGATTTGTGCTCACCTCTACTCTGGCCCAGATTTGCATTATTGTACAGGACAGATCACCACTCTCAGTAAACCCTGTAACCAGATGGCCAGAGTTGTGGCAAAAATATATTATGAGCTGCAACGAGCCTATTTAAGTGATTAACAGATGGTATGAATCTGCATTTAAAAAAACAATTCAATAAATAAAAACTTGTTTGGTTTGTCATAATGAAAACTGCACTGTTTATAACAAAGGAAGATTTTAAATTTGCTCTGGAAAGACAGTGAATTCGATCTATTGTGGATTAACACACAGTACACCACTTACGTTCCTCCACGTCTTGTTTCAGGTAGTCGAGAGCGCGTGTGAAGGCCGCCCGCAGCTCCTCTAGCTCTCTGCTCCCCTCTGTAATCAATTACGAATCAATAAATTACTGAAGTGCAAGTACAATACAATGTGCACTTGCCCTAAATGTAGTCAAGCAACCAAGACAGGTTTGGTGTCTGATGTTTACTTCTCTAGTTCTACACTTGAGCTATGAGACTTTAATGGAAGTCTAGCTCACTCAAATGTTTGTCTGTAAATACTTGCCCAAATTTCATATACTTCATCCAGCATTGTAAAATAGCAGACATGGTTTATATTTATAAAATTACATTCAGAGTGGAAATATGAGTACATCTGAGTAACCTCTGGCTTTCTGCTACAATTCTAAAGTGTAATTACACTCCAAAGGTTTCTTAATAAATAACTTCAGAATATTACATTACATCTGTCCAAACTGTTAAAATAATGGAGGGGAAACACATTTGTAGTCCTGCCTCTGGTTCAGCTCTGCTTTAGCATGGATGATGTGTCATGGCACAAAACACCGCAACACATTACATTGTGCAAATCAGCCAAACACTGTTACTGCCCTCTGGTGACAGCCCCCTCCTCGAGCCGTTTTTTTCCTTGGTCATTAGAGTTCAGATTGCTGCTGCTTTAGTGGGATAATGGATTATGAATTATTTATTACAATAGATCTGCGCATACGTACGATGTTATGAACACGTAGGAAGGGAGTAATGACTCTTTATACTTTGGGAGGTTGGCACAAGGAGTCAATAGCAAAATGCACCACAGCTCAAAGCTCTTCAGAGACTGAACATGTCTTGGTCAATCTACATAATGGCTGAAGGAGAATTTCTTAAATGCACTGCAAAGTCGTCATCTCACCTTTGCTAAAATCGACACGTCTCCTCAGGTAATCCAGGTATGACTGCCAGATCTCCACATAATCGGTGGCCTGTATGAAGCCAGCATTCAGCGCCTTTTCGAACACATCTACAGAAAAACAAATCTGAAGTAAGACATGGCAAGCCATGATATTTCACTATTTCACATTAAATCGGCGTTGCTGGTAATTTCACTACTAATTAATACGCTTTAATATTGCAACATATTCAGACAGATGACCGATTAAAAAAAGAAAAAAAAATACTATTTATTTTTGGCTCCACTTGTCTTCTTAATACAAAGTACTTCTGACTGATTTCTATGCTGATGGGAGTGGCCTCTTCCAGGATGACTCCACCCCAATCCACAGGGCATGAGGTATATGCTTTGGCCTTCACACTCACCAGATCTCAACAAAAATTTAACACCTATGGGGAGACTTTGGAGTGACACTCTCCACCACCACCATCATCAAAACACTATTTAAAGGAATATCTTTTAGAAGAATGGGGTTTAGAATCTAGATGCTCTTCTGGTGGCTCATGAAGGCCTAGGACCTTACTTCTCCCATTACTTTGTCACCTGTCTGTATATTACTGCTTCTTGTCTTTTGTATCCAGTACCGGAGACTATGTGATGCTCTTCGCAGTGTCTCTCCAGAGCCAACAGGTAGCTTTTCCACAAGCCCATGGTCCAGGGGCAGTTTCGGACTGCTCGTTCATGACAGGACAACACCAGATCTTTGATCTTCAACTGGCGATCCTGGAGAAATGATATTAAAATAACTTGTTACTAATTACACTAATTACGAGACCATTTTTACTGGCAGCAGGCTTTGACTTGCAAGGAAATCACAGTTTACACAAGCTTTTTCATCACCCTAGTGGTCTTAAAATTATTATGGATTACAGATGCATTTTTTTTTTTAGTTTGTACTGTGAACTTTGTCAACACTAGGCTGCTCCTGTGGCAGATTTGATGAGCAAGGCATCCAAGACAATCTGCATGTCCACATACATATCTCAAAAGCATTCATATATTTCATTACCTACTAATATAATCTGCTCTTGAAGTCACTTTACAGGGTTTCAAACTGCTATGACCAGCAAGCAGTCTCTGTTGGTGCCAGATTGGATTCCAATCCAACACCTCTGTAATCCAACACTTCAGTTTGTCTACCAGCAGAGGGAGCCAGGTTTCTGCTAAACAAAAATGTCCTGGAACCCAGCCCTGAAGTCTCGTGACAAAGCTGTTTGTCTCAAAATGAAATCCATTTCTCAAATTTCTGAAAAACATCTTAGAGGTTTGGAGACAGCGATTGCAACATGCAAGTGATGTGCTGTTCTCCGAATACCACACTACTGATTGGTTTTTCCATTCTTTTCCGGCATCTTCTGCACGTTACTGAATAAGCATGACATGCATCAGTATTTATTCACAGCCCAGTAAAATATGTATTCCCTGAGAAACACTACAGAGGTATGTGTCTGTGCAAGTGTGTTTAAAGTTTTTTTAAAAAACCATTCAGTTATGCACAGCTGGCATCAGTTTAATCGGCTTAGAGTACAACACGTGCAACAGTGGATTTAATTACACATTTGCTTTTAATGCACTACATCAGCCACTAGAGAACCTTTCTGAATAAAGTTAAAAGCCACTGTGTCAGGCTTGGATTAGTGTCCTCAACGCAGCACTCAATGTCAATCCCTGCCCGTAAAAATTCAAAGCCCTGGCTGCTCATCTGGAAGGTGTTTTCTATCTTTTAACATGGAAGAAAGAGCTTTCCCTCTATTTATCTAGGGAAGTGTTTCCTCCTGCTTCGTTCCACCTGAAGCTCTCACTTCCTCATCTCTCCCTCCCTCCTTTCCTCTCTCCATCTGTGCTAAACCCCCTAATGGGCTGTTGTGCATTTGTGGCTAGTGCATCTCATTAGCACGTCATTAAAATGCTCTTGAATAAATTGAGCGAGATGCAGCAGGTGGCATGCGCACAGATGATTTAAAAAAAAAAAAAAAGGAAAAAAAAAAAAAAAGCCTGGCATACCGACTCGGCGTACGTGAGTGAAAGAGAGTGTAAATGGGACGGGTGTATCTAGGCACCTCAACATCCAACATTTGCTTGAGAATTCCGTGATGAGCTTGTAGAGCAATTCTTTATGGATCTTGGTGCATTTTATGTAAGAACTTCAAAGCTTTCAACAGGCACTTATTGGAGGCATTCTTCTATTGTGGCTGGATCTCAGAAGCTGTTTCATTGTGTTTTATGATGTTCCAGTAATGACGGAAAGCCATTTGGGCCTAAAGTAAGCCTCAAAATGGCTCTTATTTTTTTTACATAGATCTCCTAATAAATGTAAAAGCTAGCTAAATATCAGTGACAAGAAAACATTACTGTGAAAGAATAAATAAAATTGAATATGAAGAATTTGATTTTAAAAAATTACGGTACGTGACAATTCTCACCTTGTGTAGTTTATGCAAATGGAAAGTGAAGTGTTACTGACCTTTGTTCTGTCTATATCAGTATATAATTACAGGATGATTACTATTCAAAAGCATTTGAATATAAATTCAATATAACTTAATCTTTAGTTAAACTTTCATATAAATTTGTCAACCAAAAAGATTTTTTAATACAGAAAACTTATGTATGTATTAAACAATTATGATATTGTGGCTCAATGCAGAATTTCAATAGAGAATGCATCTAAAACCAATTATTATTATTTTTCTCCATCCCCCATGTGTAGCTGAGGTGTGTACACAAGTCTGACTGACTAGACACAATGTCACCGAGTAGCATCTTTGTGTGTCTAAACCCTACAGGTTCTACCACTTACCAGATAGGTAGTGTATTTGGCCCACAGGTCAGGAACTAAGCAATTCTCCCCCAGCGCTCTCTCAAATATGATCTGAACTCGAGCAGGGTCTCCCTCCTTAATCTCGTACTCAATGTAACTCTGATACTCTGCCAGCTTCGGCGGCTCGGACACCAACTGCAGCACAGGGAGAAGCACAGGGACATGTGAACATGTGAGTATGGTGGATAGTTTGCAATGTTTTTCATTTTTAGAAATATGATGCGTGTTATACCAGAGACTCCTCATATGTCTTGCGGCTGTCCAGCTGCTGCAGCGCTCGCTTGTAGTTCTGTGTGACTGTCTCCGGCACACCCTCGTCCGTCCAATCAGAGTATTCAGTGTATGTGCTCTCCATATCTATACATCATAGAAGGCTTTTTAACATACACTCGATGTACCGAAACCAAAAAAGGCGTTCACTTCAGTTTTTAGGATCAGTGACCCTCACTGGGCATGTAGTTTTTATAATCTCTGTTAGTACGAAACATTCAGTTTGTGAACATTTTTCCTTAAAAGACATGCAAACCAATCTGCATTATGCATTTAGAGCTCATATAAAACAAAAATTACTTTTAGGGGAATTTAACCTAGGAAGTAGATATATTGGGCTTACTAGCAAGCACCATTTTGTCAATGGGGACCATTTTCTTCCATTATCAAACGGTCATATAATTAACAGTTTTTCTGTGTGTGGTGACATTTGACATTCTTTACCAGTTTGAGACAACATCTGCTTTGTGGCATGGTGCATTATCATGCTGGAAGTTGCCATTATAAGAATTTGTAAATTGTGGCCATAAAGGGATGCACGTGGTCAAGAGCATAGAGACAGAGCACTCAGAGAGGCTATTCCTTTCAAAAGGTGTTTGACTGATATTAAGGGGCCCAACGTGTGCCAACAGAACATTCCCCATGCCATTACACTACCACCACTAGCATGAACTGTTGACACAAGGCAGGCTGGGTCCATGGATTCTGCTGTTGTATCCCATCTGCCTTAAGGTTCGACATGTTGCACTTTCTGAGATGCCTTTCTGCTCACCACGGTTGTAAAGAGTGGTTATTACTGTAGCCTTCCTGTCAGCTTAAACCAGACTGGCCATTCTCCCCTGACCCGTCTCATCACCTGCTCATTTACGCTGTTGTCCAATCAGCCAATCATGAGGCAGCAGCACAATGCATAGAATTATGCAGATATAGGTCAAGAGCTACAGTTAATGTTCACATCAATCATCAGAATGGGGAAAAGGTGTGATCTCTGTGAGTTTAACCGTTGCAGACGGGCTGGTTTGAATATTTCAGAATCTGCTGATCTCCTGGGATTTTCACACACAACAGTCTCTGGACTTTACACAAAGTGGTGCGAAAAACAAAAAAAAACATTGAGTGATGGACAGTTCTGTGGGTGGAAACGCCGTGTTGATAAGAGAGGTCAGAGGATAATGGCCAGATTGGTTCAAGCTGCCAGGAAGGATTTAGTATCTCAAATAATCGTTCTTTACAACCGTGGTGAGCAGAAAAGCATCTCAGCATGCACAAAATATCGACCTCGAGGTGGATGGGCTACAACAGCAGAAGACCACATTGGGTTCCACTGCTGTCAGCCAAGAACAGGAATCTGAGGCTATCATGGGCACAGGCCCATCCACCTCAAGATCTGATGTGTTCTACATTCTGAGAAGCTTTTCTGCTCACCATGGTTGTACAGAGTGCTTATTTGAGTTACTACAGACTTCCTGCCAGCTCAGTCTGGTCATTCTTCTCTGATCTCCCTCAACAACAAGGTATTTCACCCTCCTGCTCACAGGTTGTTTTTCGTTTTTCACACCATTCTGTGTAAACTCTAGAGACCGTTGTATGTGATAATCCCAGGAGATCATTCGTTTCTGAAATACTCAAACCAGCCCATCTGGTACCAACAACCATGCCATGGTTAAAGTCACATAGATCAAAATTTTTCCCTATTCTAATGCTGGATGTGAACATTAATTGAAGCTTTTGACCTGTATCTGAATGATTATATGCATTGTACTGCTGCCATATGATTGGCTGATTGGATAACTGCATGAATGAACAGGTGTACCTACTTAAGTAGTATAGTATAGAGTGTGTATAGCTGATTATGCAAACACACACACACACAAACTTTTTCTTTCTCCTTTATGCAAGCAATTCTTGGTCTTGTTCAAGGTCATATGTTGTTCACACCAGCACCAAAGCAGGTTACTGCAGCTATACAGGAATATGGATTTCCTAGAAAAGAGCATAAAAGCTACGAAACTGGGAAACATGAGCCAAGCTGCTCAGGAGCATAATATGTGTTTTGGCTTCGTTCAGTGAGAGAAGGAGCAGTTTTGGCTTTCTCTTTTTTATCATCAACACACACACACACACAGCCAGACCATCTGGCTAGGCGCAGGTGGAGTGGGTGGGCAGCTCTTGGCTCCTTATAGCACATGCGCATGTGTAGGTTTGCATGGAAAAACTGAAACCACACACTTATGATGCAGAGAGTTTTCACACTGAAAATATATTAACATGGAATGGTCTTTAGAATGGAATTTTTTACATTTTCATTCTATATTATTTTTTTAATGCTCATGTACCATTTGTGTTGTTGCGTCACATTTATCCAGACTGCAGCTCAGTCTTAGATGGTCAAACTGGGAAGCTGGTGCATTATATTCAATAGGGATGTAACTATAGCTCTATTTGGGTGTCCACTCTGCTTCATTATTTAATTATTGTCTCAGACAGAAGCAGATGAACCGACACTAAATATGTGAAAGACAGAGGCATACAGGAAGACAGGGATAAGAGGTGTTTGTGTGTAAGAGGGAGCAAGAGATGGAAAGGAATAGGAAACGGACCAATCTACCCGTATGAAAGGATCAGAAAGGGAGGTAACCTCTTTACCCATTAGAGGTATGGCAAGCTGCCTTCTGAAGAGAGTGTGGATCCTTTCGAGCTGCACATTCAGCTGCTCCTGTTGCTCAGGACTTGAGATACTGCCAGGAGGAGGCTGTAACAGATAGCAGAGCGTGTTAATGTTTAATCCCTCGTGGCAGGATCGAGAGCAGGATCTTTGCATAATCAACTATTTCCCCCTCCCTGTAAACTGGTACACTTCTATCAAAAAAAAATTTGCACACAAAAACTTGCACCGAAGGATAGCTACTCTGTGCACTCCTACTCTAAGAAAAGTAACAGATTTTGAATACCTGGAGGGTGGAGAGGATGGCGATCTCGAACTCCCGGAAGGCCTCCCAGAGCGCAGCT
Organism: Cranoglanis bouderius; assembly: GCA_023630585.1. Classification (NCBI taxonomy): domain Eukaryota; kingdom Metazoa; phylum Chordata; class Actinopteri; order Siluriformes; family Cranoglanididae; genus Cranoglanis; species Cranoglanis bouderius. Next base: position 4,259,810 of record CM042565.1, read on the forward strand.
CCTTTGGTCATGTGCAAACCCACAGCAGTCAGAGCCCTCTCAAAAGTGGTGCGCACCCGGCCGATGCCTCCTGCAGCCCCCATGCCACCTATAGAGTACTGTGCATACTCCAACCAGATATCAGGACCTGTGGAAGAGACAATGGGTAAAAAATAAGCCCACAAATCATAAAGAGCAGTGATCCTCCTCCTACAATGTCACACTATTTCTTGAAGAACTGTCTTTAAAAATCTCTCTTTTCTATTTTTATTTGCCTTGTCTGTGAAACAGCAGCTTCTCCTTGGGGCTGCATTGCACTTTCTACCACAGATAAGCCTTCCAACTTTTTCTTTGCTTTTTTTTTTTTTTTTAATGAAACCTACCAATAACATCTGCTCTATATCACAAGAAACAATGAGTCATGGATTTAAATTTTTGATGGAATATCTTTTGCCATCACACAGATGGCTTTTTCCTGATTAGAAACTCAAAATATAGAGCAAAGTGTAATATCATAAATACACAGACAATGGATTGTAATAGGTCAGTTATATACTACGTGCCAGCTGTTCTCTTTAACTGCCAGATGGGGGTAAAAATAAAGCCACAAAAATGTAGAAACTGAAAGAGTTTTCCCAAACTGCTACCAGATGAGCGAGTGAGTCAGATTACTGTTCATTCAGACATTTTATAGAAACGGCGCCACGCTTACAGATGTAGTCTTTTACAGCTTTCTCAAAGAGCTCGTAGATCTTCTCACGCTCGGCTTCGTCACCCTCCACCAGGCCGATTTCGTCCTTCAGCCAGTCCAGCCAGATCTCTGTGCAGCCAATCAGAACATGGTGTCAGTGAAGGAATGCGCCATGTAACACACCACATTTCCCAAAACATACATACACGTTATATGCTACGGTGTGCTGATACAGTACAGAATGACTGCGTTATATATATCATTCTGAGTTATGAAATGTTTTCTGTGGCAGGATTATTTTTTTTATCCCAGTGACTCGTGCACTATGTTACCTGCTCATAATGAGCTCAAGTCAAACAGCGAAGATCAAGGGTAATTATTTCATGAGGTTCAGGTGTGTGACTCAGAAGCCCACAAGCACATTAAATGAATGCACCCTGAGGAACAATAACTTAAAGACAGCACCGAGCATTAACACAGCAGATGGACAGGAATAGAAACTGCTACCACCCACAGTGATACAAAAAGTACAGCAGACATTCACCAATTTATTCGTGTTATATATAAACCTCATGTAAATCAAGTCTTTTATCATTCATGACAAATCACAAAAAAAAAATCTCTTATGAAGAACAGGTTGTCCTAAAAAATCAAAAAACATTCCTCAGCATAACAAAGGACCAGCCACGACAATGGATTTCACAGCTGCAGATGCGTGAATAACACAAAAAGGCCATGCTCCAAACAAATGAACAGTTACATAACTAAATGCTTTTGTACTGTACAATGTTCAATTTTATTGTTCGTTATAATTTGGTTTAGAATGAGGTAAGAACCCAAAAAGCTCCCAAAGACTGAGTGTTGAGGCACTCAGCATCTGCAGGTCATATTACAAAGACATGTATATGTATACACATACACATATATATATACACACACACACACACACACACACACACACACATACACACACAGCCATGGCCAAAAGTTTTGAGAATGACACAAATATTAATTTTCACAAAGTCTACTGCTTCAATGTTTTTAGATCTTTTTGTCAGATGTTATTAACTGTTACTGAAGTATAATCACAAGCATTTCATAAGTGTCAATGGCTTTTATTGACAATTACATGAAGTTTACGCAAAGAGTCAATATTTGCAGTGTTGACCCTTCTTTTTCAAGACCTCTGCAATTCGCCCTGGCATGCTGTCAATCAACTTCTGGGCCACATCCTGACTGATGGCAGCCCATTCTTGCATAATCAATGCTTGGAGTTTGTCAGAGTTTGTGGGTTTTTGTTTGTCCACCCGCCTCTTGAGGATTGACCACAAATTCTTAATGGGATTGAGGTCTGGGGAGTTTCCTGGCCATGGACCCAAAATGTCGATGTTTTGTTCCCCGAGCCACTTCGTTATCACTTTTGCCTTGTGGCAAGGTGCCCCATCATGCTGGAAAAGGCATTGTTCGTCACCAAACTGTTCTTGGATGGTTGGGAGAAGTTGCTCTCTGAGGATGTTTTTGTACCATTCTTTATTCGTGGCTGTGTTCTTAGGCAAAATTGTGAGTGAGCCCACTCCCTTGGCTGAGAAGCAAGCCCACTCCCTTGGCTGAGAAGCAACCCCACACGAGTGGTCTCAGGATGCTTTAGTGTTGGCATGACACAGGACTGATGGTAGCTCTCACCTTTTCTTCTCCGGACAAGCTTTTTTCCAGATGCCCCAAACAATCGGAAAGGGGATCCATCAGAGAAAATGACATTACCCCAGTCCTCAGCAGTCCAATCCCTGTACTTTTTGCAGAACAGCAGTCTGTCCCTGATGTTTTTTCTGGAGAGAAGTGGCTTCTTTGCTGCCCTTCTTGACACCAGGCCATCCTCCAAAAGTCTTCGCCTTACTGTGCGTGCAGACGCACTCACACCTGCCTGCTGCCATTCCTGAGCAAGCTCTGCACTGGTGGTGCCCCGATCCCGCAGCTGAATCAACATTAGGAGACGGTCCTGGCGCTTGCTGGACTTTCTTGGGCGCCCTGAAGCCTTCTTCGCAACAGATGAACCTCTCTCCTTGAAGGTCTTGATGATCCGATAAATGGTTGATTTAGGTGCAATCTTACTAGCAGCAATATCCTTGCCTGTGAATCCCTTTTTGTGCAAAGCAATGATGGCTGCACGTGTTTCCTTACAGGTAACCATAGTTAACAGAGGAAGAACAATAATTTCAAGCACCACCCTCCTTTTAAAGCTTCCAGTCTGTTATTCTAACTCAATCAGCATGACAGAGTGATCTCCAGCCTTGTCCTCGTTAACACTCTCACCTGTGTTAACCAGAGAATCACTGACATGATGTCAGCTGGTCCTTTTGTGGAAGGGCTGAAATGCAGTGGACATGTTTTTTTGGGATTAAGTTCATTTTCATGGCAAAGAGGGACTTTGAAATTAATTGCAATTCATCTGATCACTCTTCATAACATTCTGGAGTATATGCAAATTGCCATCATAAAAACTGAGGCAGCAGACTTTGTAAAAATTAATATTTGTGTCATTCTCAAAACTTTTGGCCACGGCTGCACACACACACACACACACACACACACACACACACACACACACACACACACACACAGTGGGTATAGAAAAGAATCACCCCCCTTTAAAATAATCACATTTTGTTGCTTTTCAGCCTGAAATGAAGATGGACAGTTTTTGTTTTATCCAGCTGTATTTACTCAGTGCAACTTATAACATCCAAGTGAAAGATATAACACCAACATGTCAGAAAAAAAACAGAATCACTGAGTTAGAAAAAGGATCACCCCCTTGCTTTAATTTGCCTTATTTTTTTAATTACAGCCTTTAGTCTGTTGGGATATGTCTCTACTAACTTTGCACATCTAGACTTTGCAATATTTGCCCACTCTTCTTTGCAGAACTGCTCAAGTTCAGTTAAATTTTATGGTGACCGTTTGTGGACTGCAGTCTTCAAGTCATTCCACAGATTTTCAATGGGGTTTAAGTCCGGGCTCTGACTAGGCCATGCAAGGACATTCACCTTTTTCTCCTTCAACCACTGTGTGGTCAGTTTTGCTGTGTGCTTTGGGTCATTGTCATGTTGGAAGGTAAACCTTCTTCCCATTGACAACTTTCTGGCAGGGGGCAGCAGATTTTCCTCAAGAATTTGACGGTATTTTGCCCCATCCATATTCCTTCTATCCTGACAAGTGCTCCAGTCCCTGCTGCAGAGAAACACCCCATAACAGGATATTACCACCTCCATGCTTTACTGTAGGAATGGTGTTATTTGGATGGTGAGCTGTGTAGCGCCTCAGCACAAGCAGCATCATATAATTCACAAACTGAAAACCAGAAGAAATAAAACAATGGACCTTCTCAGCCAGAGAACCCACAAGAAACTATGGACCAAAATGTCTCCACTCAGGTAGCCATAAAACAAGGAATCTACACCCAGACAGTGAGGAGCCACTTAAATCCAGCTTGTGCATCTGCCTTATCTCAAGCAATTCTGCAAACAACACAGCGGGTGTTAAAGGCATCCCTGACCCAGGGCTGAACCCTCTCGACCACAGAAACTGCGCTCAAATGCAGTGATTTAGGCCTTTGGGCCAGACCAGCTTGCTTACTCAGCAGATACAGTGGGGGGAAAAAAGTATTTGATCCCCTGCTGATTTTGTACGTTTGCCCACTGACAAAGAAATGATCAATCTATAATTTTAATGGTAGGTGTATATTTAACAATGAGAGACAGAATAACAAAAAAATCCATAAAAACGCATTTCAAAAAAGTTATAAATTGATTTGCATTTTAATGAGGGAAATAAGTATTTGATCCCCTATCAATCAGCAAGATTCCTGGCTCCCAGGTGTCTTTTATACAGGTAATGAGCTGAGATCAGGAGCACTCTCTTAAAGGGAGTGCTCCTAATCTCAGTTTGTTACCTGTAAAAAGACACCTGTCCACAGAAGCAAGCAATCAATCAGATTCCAAACTCTCCACCATGGCCAAGACCAAAGAGCTGTCCAAGGATGTCAGGGACAAGATTGTAGACCTACACAAGTCTGGAATGGGCTACAAGACCATCGCCAAGCAGCTTGGTGAGAAGGTGACAACAGTTGGTGCGATTATTCGCAAATGGAAGAAACTGTCAGTCTCCCTTGGTCTGGGGCTCCATGCAAGATCTCACCTCATGGAGTTTCAATGATCATGAGAACGGTGAGGAATCAGCCCAGAACTACACGGGAGGATCTTGTTAATGATCTCAAGGCAGCTGGGACCATAGTCACCAAGAAAACAATTGGTAACACACTACGCCGTGAAGGACTGAAATCCTGCAGCGCCCGCATGGTCCCCCTGCTCAAGAAAGCACATGTACAGGCCCGTCTGAAGTTTGCCTGAATGATTCAGAGGAGAACTGGGTGAAAGTGTTGTGGTCAGGTGTGGTCAGATCTCTCTGGCATCAAGTCAACTCGCCGTGTTTGGAGGAGGAGGAATGCTGCCTATGACCCCAAGTCATAACACCATCCCCACCGTCAAACATGGAGGTGTGAACATTATGCTTTGTGGGTGTTTTAGGGGACAGGACAACTGCACTGCATCAAAGGGAAGGAGTTATATCATATACTTTGTCAAAAAATGATTTATGACCCCCCTGTCATATGATTTATGACCCAACATGGAGGTGGGAACATTTGGGGGTGTTTCTCTGCTAAGGGGACAGGACAACTGCACCGCATCAAAGGGACGATGGACGGGGCCATGTACTGTCAAATCTTGGGTGAGAACCTCCTTCCCTCAGCCAGGGCATTGAAAATGACCTTAATGACTTGGAGAGGATCTGCAAAGAGGAGTGGGACAAAATCCCTCCTGAGATGTGTGCAAACCTGGTGGCCAATTACAAGAAACGTCTGACCTCTGTGATTGCCAACCAGGGTTTTGCCACCAAGTACTAAGTTGAAGGGGTCAAACATTTATTTACCTCATTAAAATCCAAATCAATTTATAACTTTTTTGAAATGTGTTTTTCTGGATTTTTTTGTTGTTATTCTGTCTCTCACTGTTAAAATACACCTACCATTAAAATTATAGACTGATCATTTCTTTGTCAGTGGGCAAACATACAAAATCAGCAGGGGATCAAATACTTTTTTCCCCCCACTGTAAGTCCAAAGATCTTCACCATTAAGGCCAATAAATTCTGGAAGAAAGGAATGAGACCTTTTGGCTCCCTCAGGAAGAGTCCACACAGGGTTCACACAATCCACAATCAGATTAATCGGCGCCTACCAGGAGCAATGACTGTGGAAATTAATACATCTTTGAACAACTGCAATCACCTATTTTCTACCATGTGTTGTTCTATGTTCTTCATGTGTAGTTGATTGTTTGCTTCAGTTGCACTACAAAATGCTCCAGGAAAGCTCTTTTCATGCTGAGCTAATCAAAATGACCATGGCTGATCACAGTTGAAAGTCAAATGGCTTTGTGTGCCATCGAGAAGGTGATTAGCTACACCTTATTGAGTTTACAAGTCATTTTTAAGAGGGGGGTGATCCTTTCTCCAACTCAGTGATTCTGGATTTTTATTGTTTTATTTTTTCTGACATGTTGGTGTTGTATCTTTCACTTGGATGTTGAGTTGCACTGAGTAAATACAGCTGGATAAAACACAAAACTGTGTCCATCTTCATTTCAGGCTGAAAAGCAACAAAATATGGTTATTTTAAACTGGGGTGATTCTTTTCTATACCCACTGTGTACATGCATGCATGCATGTGTGTGTGTGTGTGTGTGTGTAATAAATATATATATATATATATATATATATATATATATATATATATATATATATATATATATATATATATATGAATATGAGGGCAAATCACCTACCCCTGGAATCTAAGACCAATTCACACTTAGGATAAAAACACACATTATTTTCCTTAATTAGTTAATGAAAAAGAAATTAGGCTCACACCTTCAGTAAGAGGGAATAGTTCACTCATCTTCTGCCTGGCCTTGCGCAGTCTGTACAGCTTCCCTTCCTGCCTCAGCAGCTTGATCAGGTCCACATGGCAATTATAATCAAATGCATTGATCGACAGCTGCAAGGTCAAGGCAGACATTAGTGAAAAACGGTATGACAACTATAACCAACTGCGCACTGACATCAGTAATGCGAGGGAAAAAGTTTTATTTGTCTTGATTAGGTTTAAAAGAGTCAAATGTATCTGCAAACTTTAAGAAATTCACTTTTAAATAGTTAATTATCATCAAACACACAAATTAACTAAAAAGGCCATGATATTTACAATGAAACACTTTCACATTTTTAAGAAATTACATAAATCCTGCAGAAATATTGGGGTATGACACTACCTGCTGCGCCACTAAGGCACTTGCGTAACGGCCAATTTGCAAAAGCGGCATAATAACAAGCATAAACCAGAATTCAATTATTCACTAATTACTTGTGAAGTAATGCTGATGTCTTTGAACAGCAGGCTAGCACTGTACATTAAGAAACACAGAGGAATAATGAAGCAGACACGTGTGTAGTAATTGTTATGCTGCATTAATGTGGCAAATATGAAGGTAAACTCCACACAAAATATAGCATTTACTCAGCAGTCGAATTTACTCAAATCCAGTCCCATTAACTGTTGTGTTATTTGGGTGGAAATGCTTTCTTATGCTAAACCAAACTGAACATTCCAAGCAGGTTTACGAACGTTTCAGAAAGGCTGAACTTATGCGCATGTTGAGAAATTCCAATAAACTGTAAATTACCAAACATGTAAATGATTTACGTTTAGTGACAGCCACAGAACTCTATAACAGGCAAAGCTCACAGAGATGAAAACAAAAATTACGACTAAACGATCAAAGAGCGCCTCCTGAACATGCCACATGCTACATCTTCCAGTAATGCAGCTCAGCCACTGCAGCACATCAGCTACCATAAACACACACTAACGCGTCAGTCTTTTATAGGGCGCCATTACTTTTGTCCAAATTAATTGGCTAGACTTATGGATTTCTTTTGAATTGCTTTCTTTCGAGTCATTAATATGAAATGCCTGAGTTTCATGAAATCCGTGTGAACTGAAATAACTAAAAGCTTTTTAACCTTCGCATGACTATCTGAAGCCGATCAGTTGAGGTTTACGTTAGTGAATGTTCTTATATGTAAATTTACACAAACTCGGGATGTCTTGTAGGATATGAATGTTTGTCTGAATAATATATTACTCGAGTGAATGCGCCTGCAAACAATTCACCAATAAATTAGCTCGTGCTTGTCTACACAACAGTGACCGGCAAGCTCTCCTATAAAGCACTCAGAGAATTTATGACCGAACATCGGGCCTGTACTCCTGAATAAGCATTTCTGCAATATACAATATGACCAGGCTTCTGATTTGAGCTGCAAATAATATACATTATTAGTATTTCATTTACCGTCGAAAGACAAAGTTATAACGTCAAAAGATGAAGACGTGTCGTTTGTCAGACGGGCCGAAAGAACTGGGATTAGTGAAAAGATTACACTCGGCCGTCTGTCTGAGACCAATCAGGTTCTCACCACTCAACACCTCGGCACTGCACCACTCGCTGGTTTCATGTTTGTTTAGTGAAATCTGAAGCGTACAAGAGAGCATGACAAAATCACCATGTAAAAGAAAACAGTTTCTCGCTGTGTGTGGATTAATAATAGATCAGCAACAGAGGCTTTATTACAGATAATACACCCTGGTCCAGCCTTTGACATCGTGTGTGAGTGCAAATTACGTACATGACTGCAATTAAGACAAGACACAAAGAAGATGGTGGATTATTGTTTAAAAAAAAAAAAAAAAAAAAAAAAAAAAAAACCAGCAAGAATATTATATTATCCATATTGTGAAGGTCTGAGGAAAAGAAATTCATTCCATGGCAATTGCACAGGAGTCTCACTACTAAAGCTAATTCTAATAAAATTCTCGTTGCCTCTATAACACTGTTAAAATACACTGTATAAAAGACTGTTAAAAACTCTTTTAGTGTGCAACTGTTGTTATGACAGTGTTTCAGTGCTGGATGGGAGGGGTGTAATACGCACTCTCTTCCCTGTCAGTCACAGTGACACTAGCCAATCGTGGGCATCTGTGAGCTCAGGTATGCGGAAGAGGGCGGACAGCGATTTCCTCCACGTGTGTTACGCCGCCCTGTGATGCAGCAGTTCGAAAAGATGCAGTTGGCTGGTGTCATGTGTCTTGGAAGAAGCACACTCCACAGTTGGTAGCTGTTGTATGATGGGGGAGAGCTGGCTGGCTGGCTGGCTGGCTGGCGGGTGGGAATTGACCAAGACTAAATACGTGGCGGAGAGGTGCTTGACTTTGATGTAAAACTTGCAAAAATGTTCATTAGTAAAAGCTCAGATTATAACAGTTTAATTTTTTTTTTTTTACTCCAGCCACCTGAAGTTTGTATTTAATTTTATTTTTAATCTTGCTTAGGCTTCTTCCTGCAAAGATCATGTTGAGTAAGCAGCCAGTTCAACAAACACCGACAGTCTGCCTAAACATGTCCAAATTCCTCCCGGAGTGAACGTTATACGTCACTCAACTCCAACCGATTGTTGGATAGACACGTGCCGGTGTGAAATGGACATAAGCCCAATCAATTCAGCTTCGAATAAAACAGGAGCTGAAAAAATAACTGTGATGCTCCTTTGCTACAATCAAAATGAAATCTTTAAATGTCATTTTCTCCCTTTTCACGCTGTTAAATGCTTGAACTTTACTTGTGGTGGACAAACATGTAAAAGGGAAACATGTTTCACCTGTAGAACTAGTTATATATAGTGGAAAATGTTTAAAATTCGATAGATGAGGGACTTTCTTGGCCGCCTCACATATTCTCTCTTCCATCTGACGTTATAGACGTAGAGCCGTTCCAGTTCAACCAAAGCGTGGCGGCTGCTGACAAAACCACCAGGACAACGATAAAACCTACACACACACACACACGCACACACGCGCACACGCACACACGCACGACTTGATCCTCCACTGTTCTGAGACAGAACCGAGAGCTGAGGAAATATTAGATGTGTGACTCAGTGTTGCATTAATGTTAAAAACAGCACATTCATGCATGTTACACTACAGCCATGTTAAATTCACAGATCTGACTGGTGCTGATTAATTTGACTTTGTCACTCAAGTGTACTAATATGTTATCGTGTCTATAGTAACAGCTCATCCATAAGGACTTGAATGGTGGACGCTCCGCATAAGAATAATAAGAATAATAATAATAAAGATTAAAAAATGTTCTGTGTTAGGAAATGTTTATTTAACATTTATGGAAGGAGTCTTCAGTGTCAGCGCTTTATAACAATCAGTACGTTTTCCACCTCAAAAGAGCCGGACTTTGTGCTTTCGGTTAACGGGACAAGCTGTGATTTGGTTTGTTTTTCACTTCAGTAGAGAGAAAAAGAGAGGCCAATGAGTGAATGGCTGTTTATATCTGCTGTAATGTGAGTGAGTACAGGAGCTTGTTTCATGGAATGAAACTAAACGTATAAAAAGTACGTGTCGTTGTATATTTAATAAAAAGTGTCATCTCTGGCAACTTTCTTTGCTCTCTGAATGGAGAGAAATAAAGCACTTTGGGATGTGCTGTTATAGTGCAATATTCACACCACCCTGTTGTTCTTTCTGGCTTACACGGCACACGATGATTGGCATGCACAGAAAAAAAGACAAGCAAATACAAATCTCTCTTCATTGTCATATGGCAATCGTGCTGTATTAAATTCTTACGAACAAAAGCAGGACGTACTTTGCTGTTATAATCTTGCAAAGCCAGAATGATCTTGTCAGAGAGCAACCAGCGTTGCCTGTTTAGAGAGTTTATTGCTACATCTGGCAAGTTTTTAGATCCCTTTAGTGACTTTAATTTTTTTTTTTTTTAAATAGCCTAATCGAGAAATCGAGTGACTTTTTGCACAGGCCTTAGTGACTGTTTTCAACTCGATGCGGCTCTCCAGCTCATATCACAGCTGCTGTTATAGGAGTTGAGACAGCAGGCTCGCTTGACTCACCATCAGTGTGTAATGCCTGACTGCGTTACGCTTGTGACCAATCACCGATCACCACGGTTTGTCCCAACCTCGCATGGCTTCATTCTTCGTTTTCATGTCTCTTCTTGGAGATACAGCAATAAAACTGAGTAACCGCTTCTTTCAAGGTGCATTAGGTACGATTAGGTCTCTAATGGTCAAGTAGGTGGGTTTGATATTTAAAGGTGCAATAGCTGATTATTTTTTTTTTTATTATTATTATTATTCCTCACTTGTACAAATAACCTGGAGGATATGTGGTACATAATAGAAAAGAAAAAAATAAAACCATGTTTGGATACTTCTCCTGTCAGTCATTTTACCAACACTCTACAGGCTACTGTAGATCCTGGGGGCGGAGCTTGATAAATGTGGGTGGGAGCCATTCAAATGTCAAACCTACCTAACCATTACAGACTTAAGTCTAAAAATTAAAAAAAAAAAAAAAAAAGCACCTTTAAATGATTTTTATTTAAATGCACACACACCACCATCACCCCTCACCCCACCCCCCTGCTGCTGTCATTCAGACCCATGTTCCTGAAGCTCCGCCCCCCAGGATGCACAGTGACCTGTCAAGTTGAGTGTCTAAAAAATGACTGACCTTTTGCAAAACAAGCATTCTGGCCCGTTCATGTTTTACATATCTTTCAGGTTATTCGAACAAGTATGAATTATTTTTTTTTTAAAAAAACAGACTATTGCACCTTTAATACTCACATTTCACGCCTACTCACAGTCACTGCTTCTTGGATAGAAAGTATAATATTTCCTAAACGCATAAAAGTTTAGTTTGTGCCTGGTGCAGTGACCAAAGATGACGTCTTTCTACAAGAAATAAATTATAAGCCAAAATGAAATGCAATTTCATATGCAAATGATCGCGTTGAATAAACCGATATGCAAATTGGCCTGTGACGTCATCCAGCGCAACACTGATCTCAACTACATGCAAAGGAATAAAGGAAAGACAAACAAAACAAAACAGAAACGACGTTCAGCATAATTTTATGCGCCTGTGTCAAAGGATATTGCGCAATACGCAGCGGGTCGCTAGTTCACCCTCCACAGAAGTCTCGACACCTCACTGACTGATTAATTTGATCAAATACACATTTAAATGTCTGTTTATTTTCCACAAGCAGCTGCTGTGAGCTCTGGGTGATTATGAGAAGGCGCTGTGTTGCACGCCCACAGCATGGCGCGCAGTTTGACTACAGGCTCCTTAGCTGGGGAGCCTTCACTGTGTCTGACTCAGCCAGCCAGCAGCTTTATTTTGCGCGTCAAGTGCGGATTAGTACATATTTACAGGCGAACATTTTCTCGACATGAACATTTGCTCGTGTGTTGTTAAAAAAAAAAAAAAAAAAAAAAAAACACAGACAAACACTAAAGTTGGACAGAGACAGTTAGCTGCGCAGAAGGTGATGCTAACTAGCAGCTATCGCCTTCTCCAAACCTTAGTGCGGGTGCACAATAACTGAAAATATCTCCATCATAAAAACTTACTTTACACAAGGATAATATGACAAGCAGTGACACTTTTATTCACTATTTGGTCAACTGCGTACCACGGCTAACTAGCGTGCTAGCTCAGCCGGGCTTCGCCATTCATTCTCCTCATAGCTGAAGGCTAGTTAGCCTAGCCTAGCCTAGCTTACCTGCTCCTCCAAGCGCTGGATTTCTGCTTCATTTTCTCGCTCGTCCTCCGACGTGTTGCCGTCCTCTTCGTCTTCGGAATTCTCGACGCCCATTGCCTCTTCCTCGCCCGACTCCATTTCTCTCTCCATCTCCTCGGCTTCCTCCTCCTCCTCCTTGATATCAGCTAACAACGTCTCAGCTTCGTTCCCAGTCGCCGCCATGTTTGCGAGGATCTGCCTGGTAACAGGACGCGCGTGCCCGAGCTACAGCCTGATCCAATGAGCTCCGTATAAAAACTAGACCTGCGCTTGTTTTTATTTTCTGAGCCTATGTCATGAAATGTCTACTTTATGAACAGGAAAATACTGTAGGATAGTCATTAATCACTAACATTCTGCCAAAGAAAGTGTTAACGCTGATGTGATGATAACTCAACTCTGTGGAACGGCGGTTAAAACGGAGATGGGAGTCGAACGCAAACAGAGTCGACTCTCCGAGTCCAGGTTTTGCTAACCAAGGTTATGGAGTCGACTCTGATTCACTTCACTGAGAGAGTGTGAGAGAGAGAGAGAGTGGAAATCATACCATTCACTATATAGTACATTAGTTAGGATGTTTTTCTATTTCATAAATCAGATCTGAAAAGACAGAATAGAATATCCAGCACACTTATTAAATCCCATAAAGCATCGCAAGAGGTTAGTGTCCAAATGATGTACTCTAGTTTTGGTCAGTATGTGACTCATGCAGCTAACAGCTCTAGATGCATTGCAAAGATCAAATTAAAAAGGATAATAATAATAATAAAAAGCTCTCTGATTTGTCCATAAGTCACACACTATTTACCAAGACAAAATGACATGTATCTGAGTGAGGAAGTATCATCAGCATCTTGTTATTCACAAGAAAAGAATCTGGTTATAACGAGAAAATGTCTTGTTATTACGAGAAAAGCTTCACGTTATTACGAGAAAATGTCAAACTTCTCCCACCCCCCTGACCACACCTCCCCTGCCACAGTATACAAGGATACAACAACTTTAATAAAAGCTTCACAGTGTTTACATAACAACATACCCAGCCTGTAGACATGTCATATACTATATTTAAGTTTCCCATGTACTGTAGTTCAAGTTAACCCACTAGGAATAAAGCACTGTCTGTACATGCTGGAAATTGTATGTATATATGACAATACCATCTACACTGCTCAGTGACATGGAAATCTAATTGTGGTTAAGCCAAGAATGAAGTAAAAATTTGACTAATTCTGTCGACTGTGCCATTTGGCATTTTCTATTAAGAAGATGCTTTTCTATTAGGCTAATAATGAGATATTTTGTCTCGCAATAACAAGAGGTTTTCCTCGTAATCGCAAGATGTACATCTCATAATAACAAGATGTTTGTCTCATAATAATGAGATGTTTGTGTCGTAACAACAAGATGCTATGTTAGTCTCATAACAGTGAGATGCTTTTCTCATAATAATGAGATGTTTGTCTCATAATAACAAGATGTTAATTTCATAATAACGAGATGTTTGTCTCATAATAACAAGATGTTAATTTCATAATAACGAGATGTTTGTCTCATAATAACAAGATGTTAATTTCATAATAATGAGATGTTTGTCTCATAACAATGTGATGCTTTTCTCGTAATAATGAGATGTTTGTCTCATAATAATGAAATGTTTGTCTCATAATAACAAGATGTTAATTTCATAATAACAAGATGTTTTTCTTATAATAACAAGATGCTTTCTCATAATAGCAAGATGTTAATTTCATAACAATGAGATGCTTTTCTCATAATAACAAGTTGTTTGTCTCATAATGAGATATTTGTGTCTTGATAAAAAGATGTTTCTCTTTATAACGAGATGTTTTTCTCATAATCATGAGATGCTTTTCTTATAATAACGAGATGTTTGTGTCTTAATAACAAGATATTTTTAACGAGATGCTTTTCTCGCAATAAGGAGATGCTGATGGATTTTGGCTTTTTTTTTCTTGCATGGCAGCACAGAGCTTCCATAAGGAACAACTGATGTAATATCACAGAAAGTTGTCAGTAGTGATAGTACAGTATGTACTTAAGTACAGCTCACGATGACCTTTTTTTTTTCAGACCATGTCTTATGTTTTAGTTTTGGGAATCACGAACTGAATGTTTGTGCAACTGACTCTGGAGAATCGACACTTATCGATTCTCAGCACACTTCGAATCGGAGCCTGAGTCGGCTCTAAAAATGACTCGACTCTCCGCAGCGCCTCCTGCTGCCCGCGACGGGGATGGTTTGTTTATTGGTGAATATATATCTGCACGCGCCCCTTTCTGCTGACGTCACAGTGAACATGGCGCTCGGGTCAGTTAGGAACTGTTTCGCGTCCTTCGGGTTTCTCGGCAGAAACTTGACGTCGCCGGAAATTAAAGCTGTTTGCTGCTACCACAAAAAAGTGAGTGAATGTTTCACTGCATGTTTAACTCTCCATGGCTTTCCGTAAGCCAGAAAGAACTTTTAGTCCCGAACACCGAGGCTGAACTGTCATGTCGCAGTCAGGTTGCTTGACGGAGCTAGCTGTAGTTAGCATTAAGAGTACAGTTAGCTAATGGGAAGAACACACGGTGTGTCAAATTCTACACATATACTGTAAAACATCGTATATGCTTTCTTAGTTAATTTATCTTAATTTTCCTGGAAAAAATAAATAAATAAATTATAAGTTAATTATGCTCGGGCTGAATTCCAAATTAGTCCCTTCATAACAGTTTATAAAATAATGACACTTCCCCCCCCTAGCTAGTGCACTACAACTCCAGTAGGGAGCCATTTGGGATTCGGCTCAACTTTCAGCGCCCCTTCATGCGCATGTTGTGTTTTCAGCGCGTGCTGTGTTTATCAGAGTCATGGTTTATTAACCCGTTCGTTCCTGATGACATTTTGAAGGTCGTGGATCACTATGAGAACCCAAGAAATGTTGGTTCCTTGGACAAAAACGCCAAGAATGTGGGGACCGGTTTAGTGGGAGCACCTGCCTGTGGGGATGTCATGAAGCTGCAGGTATGCTGGATTTGATCTTCTCACTGCTGGTTTGTGTGTGTGTGTGTGTGTATGAGCATGTGACCAGGAGTGCCTTGTGTTTACAGATCCAGGTTGATGAGAACGGAAAGATAGTGGATGCCAGATTCAAAACGTTCGGGTGCGGATCAGCCATCGCTTCAAGTTCCCTGGCCACGGAATGGGTTAAAGGCAAATCGGTATGTATGTCCTTTTGTGTGTGTGTGTGTGTGTGTGTGTGTGTGTGTGTTTTGTCCTCAGGGTATTAAACTTCTGTTCTCTCCGCTAGATTGATGAAGCCCTGAAAATCAAGAACACGGAGATCGCCAAGGAACTGTGTCTTCCACCGGTGAAGCTTCACTGCTCTAGTAAGCTTTACACAGTGGCACAACTGTGATTAGCTGTAATATATATGTAGTCTTTATTTACTACTTACTTATCACACAGGTCCCATTTTTGTACCTCAGCTTAAGCCGAGTGTTGGGAATTGTGTAATCCCTGTCTGACAGCGCTGTTTATTTTCCTCCAGTGCTCGCAGAGGACGCCATCAAGGCCGCGCTGGCTGACTACGAACTCAAACAGAAGGACGAGGAGAAAGCGGCGGGGGCTAGAAATTAAACCGCGCCCTTTAGATCTTTCTCTCCAGTGCAAACGAATGGTTTGACATCACTGCATAATTTCAGCACAGACTGTGCCGCCTGAAACCAAATATATCCTTAGAGTAACATCATCCTCCTTTACTACTGCTGAACTGTTGGGTTTCAGATGATGTCACGTTTGCGTTGCCATGATTGATGTGAGGTGTTGAGAGGAGGCTTTTTATTTTATTTTCTTGGAATGCTGTGTGAAAGGGGGTTTCTCTTAATGTCTTTCTGAATCACGCACAAAGATGGAAGCATTTTGGTCTGTTTGTTTGTTTGTTTGTTTGTTTGTTGAAGACAAAGATTAATCCATAGAGCAAAACAGTCGTCAATCTGCAGCCATCAGTCTGCAGTCATCAATCTGCATTCATCTGCAGTCATACATGCACAAATAATCTAATGCTATATTGTACTGTTTGTTTAATAAAACTGTAAAAACATTATGTATTTGTCGGGGGTTTTTCAGCAGAGTAACATGACTGAACCAATGATATTAATCAGGATTTTTCATTCTCCTGATTATTTTTCTGACTCTACATGAACAATGAACTTCATTAACAATCATTAGCAATTAAGCTTAAGCATTTACAGTAAGTGAAGGTTTTTTTTTAATTTATTTATTTTAATAAGCCAGATAATCACATGCATTACCCAATGTTCATACCATCTACATAAAATTAAGACACAATGACCAGTATGAATGAACATCACTTTCACTGAGGATGAAGTTTTAATATTTATACCTGGAGACCAGAGATCAGTAAATTCTCAACGGTTAGGAATTTAATAAACATTAGTGAATTTCATTAACATTAAAATAAACTTCAATTAATTCACCTTCAATTTGTTACTTTGTTAACATTACGTATGGTGTTTTAGGGCTAACATTCATGGTTTGTTAATGTTAACGAATGCACTAAACCATGTTAGTTAAGAGAGCCTCAATAATAACCTACCCCTTACTGTCCAGTAGGAATTGTCTTCTGTCTTTACTGCAACGTTTTGCCTTTTAAAAAAATAATCCAAGTTTGGGAGAAAGACCATTCCTGAAACTCCACCTCCCTACTACTCTATATTTGTGACAGTTTTTGCGTCCACTAGCTCCTTGTCTGTCTTCAGGGAGGGGGTCTGGGTGCCTAGCACAAAGCAGAAGACATCCAGAACTCCAATTCTCAGTGTTCTCCTCCTTTCACAATCCTAATCGTTCTTCATAATACTATCACTTGAAGGTGTGGTGTACATCGATAACCAATAACTCTCGCTTTGTTAAAAAACCTCGCTGGACATTAACAGCCAACAACTGGACGACATTAAGAGTTCCTTTGACTGCTCACTGAGGATTGAAGGGGCGCTACCCTCTGGGTTCTCCACAGGAGGCTCCTCAGCACCAGGAGTACAGTTAGCAGGAGTAGTCCTGTCAACACACACAGCACAGAGAGTAGCGTCACAAGTGCTGGGTCACTTGACTGGGTCAAGGTTCGAGGAGTGGCCTCAACCTGCACCCCTGCCTCACTGGTGGAGTATAAAGGGGTCGAAGTGCTAACAAAACCATTTTGGATGTTGGTTGTGTTGTTCATACAACCGGGATTCTTATCTGGTGTCGTGCTGTGGGGTGTTTGGGTTGTCCGAGGGACAAGGTAAGTGGAGTTTAGAAGCAAACACTGTTCATAGCTTAAGCCCTCCGAAGAGGATTGGTTTGACCCCAGACGAGACCTAGATGCTGTATGGTTAACAACTGAGGGGAGCTTTCCATTCGAGTTCATAAGAGAGCTTCTACAAGAGGTTCTCACGGTTCTGATTACATCAGAAGTAGGATTTAAAGATTCCTTCGAAGAATTCCTCAGCATCACCTTGGAAGCGTTGACTGCTGATAATCTCTCACTAGGCTTCAGGGTTCTTGGACAGATAGCCACAACAGAGAGGGTCAGGAGCAGCTTGTGTGCCAGGTGTAATGGTGCTGCACACACCAGATCTGTTGCCATGCGTAACCTGTCCATCAGCAGCCACCGATACAGGTACATGATGTCACATTCACAAACCCACAGGTTATTAGCCAGCTCCACAGAGTGGAGACGGGGTAGGCCATCAAACGCGTGCTCGGGCACTGAGCGCAAGCAGTTGCTGTTGATCTTCAGGACCTGAAGGTTGACCAACACAGCAAGCGAAGGCAAATCCAATGTCGAAATGCAGTTGGCAGACACATCCAGGTGTGTTAGTGAACCTGGAAGGTGTGACGGCAGACTTAACAACTGGTTGCCCTTCAGAGACAGCATCCTCAGCCGTGCCAGGCTCAGCAGTGCCCCAGGCTGGATGGCCCGAATGCGGTTGTCTTCCAGATCCAACCGTGTCAGATTCCCAAGGTTCCTTAGATCTCCAGCTGTGATGAATGTAATGCGGTTCTCCTGGAGCTGCAGACTTTCCAGGCTCGATGGAAGGCCACGGGGGAATCGATCCAGCCGGTTGTAGCCGAGGCTCAACTCCTGCAGGCTGGAATACCGCCACAGGACATTGTCTACATTGCACAGGTGGTTTCGCGCCACAGACAAAGCTGAAGTGGTGAGGGGGACGGAGCGAGGGAGGACACGGAGGCCCAGTGACTCACACAGGATCAGAACACCTAGGCGAGGACAGCAGCACCCTGGAGGGCATGAGAATAGGAGCGGGAGGGAGGTGATAAGACAGCAGATCAAGAGCAAAAGAACAAGGGGGAGGTGAAGGCGCATGGCTCACTGACAGGAAAGTGGGAAAAACAGAATAGAGAGGAAAGAGTTTATCACATCTGTAAACAGTAAACTGTATTTAATTAGGTGGATCAATTATTTGTTGAATTTTAATTAAAAGAAGGGATATAACTTGCCAAAAAGCTTCTCAACAAAACAGTAGGAACAAGAGAGATGTGACAGGGAGTAGGAAAATATCAGTTTAAAAAAATCAGTGATTCAGCCTAGTTATACTAAACCTGAACATCTTGCCAATTTCCTATCAAATGCAGATGCTCAACACAGCCAATACAGGTGTCACAGGTTCACAGCTACTCACCACTCACTCACCATCCTCATGCTCCCCTGGTTCCTGTTTCTCAAACAGGACAAGACACACAGTCCGCTAATGAAACCATTCATCTCTCAGTCATCACTCTCCCTCTTCAGCAAGTCTCCAGAAACTGCACGGCTCTGTGTTCAGACAATTCCAGGCAACGGCCCATCAAACTTTAATGGCAGTCTTAAGGTGTTACCTTACCTGTTTTGTGTCTTCTTCGCCATGTGTGATTTGTGTCATCCTGCTGCTTTCACTACCACTAGGAAAGCTCAGTATGCACAGGATTTCAAATTCAGAATTGTACCTTTATCCAAAACAAATATGCAATATCATGCTTTGAGCATCACCAATAGTCCAAGGTTTTTGAGTCGGTCATTAGGACAATCTTGTAAGGAAGGCCATATGTAAGCTATGACATATGTGGTCAAAACCTGATCAAGCCCCTTGCTAAGCCTTTGAGGAAGGGGCAGCTGCAAAAGGTAGACAGATTCCCAAAATTATTCAGCACCAAAGGCACAAAGGAAGGGCAACTTGAGCTGGAGGCCGAGGCCGTTTTAGGGGCTCCGGTTGCAGCGACTCTTTCGCTGGTTTACTCTAGAAGTCGCCAACATGTGGCCTCATGCCATTGCAATGGGAACTTTGTTTTCATTTATAAACCTCGTTTGCATTTCCATCTGATACTGATCTACAGGGAGCGTAGTCGTGTCATATGTAAACAGAGTAAATAATTAATTGATTACTAATTTATTGCCTTTATACTGTATGAGAGTGCACCATTATGTGGAGGAGGCGATTGAATGGATTTTGAATTTAAAATGTTAAAAAGAAAGACATCAAATGACAGCAAGGGGGCCACATTTCACTTGAGAGGAGATACACATTTTAATGTCTTGCCCAAACCAACATCAGTCAAAACATTTAGAAAGAAGACTGGGAGACTGAGAGAGCCAAACTGAGTGTGTATTCTTTTCAGTTCAAGGCCAAATCTAAGAGACCGGACTCGGATCATTTATTTTCAGAACAACACGGAACAGCGGCTCTCGTAATGGCCTTTTGAAATATTAATTGAATTTTGTATAGCAGACCGTGTGTGACAATAGGGCCCTTTCTTTGGCATTGCTTTGGCCAGAACAGTTTGAACCGTGCTGAGACACTTATCAGTGCCAAGACTTTCCTAAGTGCACATGTACGGCCGGCTGACGTCAAAAGCTCATGTTTTCCACCCTCATGTTTTGTATATTGTTCAAATGCAGTGACGACTGGTTTTTATATTAGATTGGAAGCTAAAATCTAACATCTGTCAATAGGGTTAAGCAGTGCATAATGTTATAATCATAAGGTCTCATCGATGGCATAATTAGAATGATATGGGGCAAGCTATCACACACACACACACACACACACACACACACACAAGTAGTTTAGTTTAAGTGTTTCAAATTTGTAATGTTCTGCTGGGTTCAAGTCATGTTTTCTCCAAATACCAAACACTGTACACAGAAAAGTTGCAATCCTTCAGCTGGAAAACCAAAAAACAAACAGACAAAAAAACCCTAATCATACGGTTCTGTTGTCTGTCCTTTTGTGTAATTTGTACTTTGATTTTAATTTGTGCTTAGTATACTGTATCTACTTTTAGTTTCTCCTCCAAAGGCATTTTGGGTAAAAAAAAAAAATAATAATAATAATAATCCACCGTGTTTACATTCATTACACCCGTGACTGCATTTCACAGATGTGTCAGCAAAGTGGGCAGAAAAATCTCAACCCAAATGGAGATCAAATCTTGGGAGTGTTTTGCTCTGTGTAATCACTTGACACGACTGTCATGGATAGGTTGCATCAATGAGAAAAGAAATCGGCCCCAGCCACGCTTCTTCCTACCATTATACTGTATGTATTTTACTTATGATGACGATTATAAGAAGGGGGCTTGGCTCTGGTAGCTCATTCATACCAGCCGGTCCTGTTAAATTGTGTACAGTGTTTTATTTAGTTAGATATTAAGAATGGTCAGTGGTAATTTGTGCTGTTTTCTTTTACACAATAAAGACGCAAAGTGCATCACAGCCGACAAAATTATTTAATATAACATGTATTGCAAGGTATACTTATAACTGGAATAACAGTTATAACTTAAACATTTGCCAAAAGCCACTTCACAAGACAATACAATTTTTGAATACACTGAATATTCGATGAAAAGGCACTGAGAAAAACAACAAGACAATGACTCTGTTTACACCTGGAGAGATTACGTATGTATCTTGGGTATTAGGGTCATATCCGGATAGGGTTTAGCCACATAAATATGAAAGTGTAAACGGACCCAACTGAGGTCTGAGGTGCATTTAAACCCACATACACACACACACACACACACATACACACACAGACACACACACACACACACACACACACACACACACACACACACACACACACACACACACACACTCCAGTAAGTTGTGTCCAAATGCACATGGTTCCTGACTGCTGAAGTCAGCTCCTAAGGTTTTATCTTTAGCATTTTAAACAAGAAAACATGATGCACCACAATAGTGACAATAGTGATTGAATGTAATTACCCTTTTTTTTTTTTTTTTTTTTTTTTTTTTTTTTGCATATTAATAATTTCATATAAATGATAAGGTGTAATCAAGGTCAATTTCTTATTTTTCAAGTCACATAACCTATAAACTGAAAGGCAAAGCACACATTTAGAAGCATATCGGCATAAAATAATTACACTGCTTAAGACTAGTTATACCACAGCTTTATTGAATTCTTGAATTTGATTGGTCAGAAGATGTTGATTAATATAACAGCAGCTCTGACAGCTGCAAATCACAGGTTTATATTAATGCGCTCTTTTAAATACATTGTTGCTTCTATAGTAGCAACTCATTCACAGGGACTTCTATAGCGGATAAATAATTAAAAAAAAAAATTTAATCATTGATATGGTGAGGTTTACTGTAAGGAGACTTTTCTTAACATTTTTGGAAGGAGTCTCCAGCGTCAGCACTTTGTAACAGTCAGAGGTATAACTTTAGGATAGGTGACTTTGTGCTTTGTGGTTTCTCAGTAAAGTGAAAAGCTACTCTTTTTTTTTTAGAGAGAGAATAGAGAGAAAAACGGAGAGGCTGCTGTGGGAACTAACTTGTTTCTTGAATGTTCCAAAACATTAAATGTACCTATAAATGGATAAAAAGTACAATGTGACAAAACAAAACAATTCTATGGTAATAAGAGGAATAAAACACTTTGAGGCCTGCTGTTATATGAAAAAAAAAAAAAGAACTTTGACATGATAAAAGTAGCTCGTCCATATCACAGTACCCAGCCGTTGGTTGTTTTCCTATACCAGCACACCAGGTGGTATTTTCCTATACCACCTCTAAGTGTTTTATTCCTTATTTAATAACTCCACCTTGGTTTTGGTAACGAACACCTCAGACAGTAAATGATTTCAAAAAGAATAACCTTAACACTATCTCGGACCTGAATATTAAAAATAAGCGTTGTTGCCATTCACTCTATTTGGCGATATGCATTTCAAGGTATTTGACAAGTATCTCAGAATAAGGGTGTTGTCCCTGTTCAGTGAAATGTGATAAATACAAAGAATTCAATGCAATGAAGCCAGAGAACAATCGTTATCACAAGCATGATGATGAATACACTATTAAGCAGAGAACATTTTCAGTAATAGAAAGGATGTAACCACAGTTTTGTCAAATCTAGGAATAGCATCGTGCAAGTTGGTGTATAAAAGATTAATCTTATCCCCTTTAAATTCAGCTCAACAAATTGCTTGGCACAAAGTTGAATAACTGACATCCCAGAAGCCGAAGGTCCCTTTTTTGCATCTCCGTTCAATGAATTAACAAGAGATGTATCGGAAAATTATTTATTCCCAGCAACGAGTCCAAATCCACAAAGAGAGGCATTCCTCAAACACTCGCCTGTTTTCTCAATGCGAGGCTTGGTTTGCTTTCCTCAGGTGGCAAGTGCACACAGGTGCCTGACCATTACCTGCTGTGGACGTACTTGGCTTGGGCTCCTCCTTCTTCTTCGTCTTTTCTTCTTCCTTCTGCACTTCCACTTCCTCCACATCTTCAGCTTTCTGCACCTCCTTTGGTTTTGGTCTAGGATCTTTGCCGTCCTTATCACCCACTAGAGCTTTAGA
This sequence comes from Cranoglanis bouderius, assembly GCA_023630585.1. Taxonomy (NCBI): domain Eukaryota; kingdom Metazoa; phylum Chordata; class Actinopteri; order Siluriformes; family Cranoglanididae; genus Cranoglanis; species Cranoglanis bouderius. Next base: position 4,283,175 of record CM042565.1, read on the forward strand.
CGGCGCGCGCAGGTAGGTCGTGGTGGCATTGTGGGGCTCCATCAGGCCTCGCTCCACCCCCTTGCTTGGTACAGCCATGTACTTCCTGGGTGCATGTTTCTTGGGCGGATAGTAGGCCTCGAGTTTGCGCTTGTGGCTCATGGCTGAGGCACAGCAGGCAATGAAGATGATGACAATGAGCAGCGACATCACTACGATGATGAGGAGCATATTGTCACGCAGGAAGTCCACCACCTCGTGAAACAGGAAGTGCTTTATGCGGATGAAGGTGGTGGTGATGCTAAGCATAGGTGTGGGTGAGGGTGGAGGTATGTGGGTGGCGCGGGATGTCGGGAAAATCAATTCCTGTTCGTCTCCACTGCCCTCCAAGGACATGTTAAAAGGGAACGCCATAGTAGAGCAGCTCCAGCTCCAAAAGGCAAAGAGGAGCACAAAGGCTAGACGTGGACATATGGACGACATGGTAATGTTACACCTAAAATGAAGAAAAAGATGCATGAATCAAGGATATATTAGCTACATTAGAAAATTACATTATTAGGTTAGCAAGCATCCCCCAATTAATTAATAAAATTGATTTAAAAATGGTTTGATTTCCACATATAAAATGCTATATGATTTATAACAAGATTTTATGTGGTAACTGCAGTCAACAGCTTGTGCTTTCAGTGGCCTTGGACAAATATCTGTCCTTAAACATGGCCAGGCCCAACAAACAAGATTCCTTCCAAACTTTATGTGGTTCCAGCATCACAAAGATTTTTTTTTTAAAGTGCCAAATCTGTCTTTCCTTATACATAAACAGTGGATGCAGAACAAAAAACAGTAGATACATAGTCTCTGAGAATGGGAAATGTAAGCAGTGCTTCGTGGCTTCTCTGCTTCCCCTCTGTCTTTGTTCACCAACGTTTGGCCTTTCCGATTAGAGAAAAGGTGAATTTTATCGGACAGACTATGGACAATTGCAGTAAACCTTGCCCAATTCTAATATCTCAAAATGTGATGATACAACAGTGGAAATGACTAAACAAAATGTGCAATCACCAATGTCATATTTACTTTGCAGAATAAAGTTATGAGTAATTAAGCATTGTTTGAAGACCTCAGTCTGATCAAGTTACTTCATTTGTGTGTGAAAGTTTAAGTAAGCACAACTCAACACAACTTTTCATTACTCAGATATTAGCTTAAACCTATACCACACCTTACCTTATTGGTGTTGTGTTCTTTCACTTCAACTTCAATTTATCTAGTTAACAAATAGTGAACAATATAGGCCAGAAGTATTCAAATAAAAAGTCCAGTTTCATAAATTCCCCCCTTATAAAGGTCAGGATAAGTGAATATCATGAATAAATGGTGACAAGAGTTATCTTTAATGCTTGATCATTAGTGATTAGTTCATGGCTAATAAACAAATCAAATAAAACATCGCCTCACAGCTCCAGGATCCAGGTTTAATCCTGGTGTTGGGAGACTGGCTGTGTGGAGTGTCCTCCGGGTTCTCAGGTTTCCTCCCAAAAAAATACCAGTAAATGGATTGGCTAAGATAATTTGCTGGCACCAATTCAGAGCGTGTTCCCGCCTCATGCCCAGTGTTCCCGGGATAGACTCCGGAGCCACCACAATCCCACTAAGGATAAAGTACTGAAGTGAGTGAGTGTGAGTGAGTGAACGAGTGAGCTGTTTTCATTTCAAAATACTGTAATTAGGTCTTAATTACTACTTTAAACTTACAAAAAATAAATTATGTAAAGTCAAATGTTTATAAGTTAGTTGTACTCAAAGCAATCAATTTATAAATGGAGCATGGTTAAATAGATTAAGGCAACCAGTTCCCTTAACTGATCTGAGTAAATGTAACTTAGCAGGTTTTAGAGTGTACTCCAAGAATCCCATTGCATGTCTTACAGCCTTTGCGTGGGCCATATCTCCTAATTATTGGTATTTTCCATGTAAGCTAGATAATGATCTTAACAAATGTGAAGAAACCTTAAACACATTTCCCTCTGAGTCACAGGAAGGAGATAGAATCATCTAAAATCTGTTTATCTGTTTCTGAGAGTAACATCCCAACAGCATATGGGCTCAACATGAAAGCACTCTGATAATTTAAGGCAACCAATGTTCCTTGTATAAATATTCACCCCATTTCTACATTTTGTAGTGTTACAACCTGGAATTGAACTGCACTTAATTGGGATTTTCTTTACATTTGATTCACACAATTTTAAGGTGCAAAATTTTATTGTGGCACACCCTTTAAATAAACAAATGAACAAACAAAACCCAGGCATTTGATGCTTGCATACTGTAAATAGGACCACCTTTGGCTGCATTTACAGCTGCCTTCTGGGATGTGTCTCTATCAGCTTTGCACATCTGTGTCCTGATATATTTGCCCGTTCCTCTTTGCAAAATTGCCCAAGCTCTGTCAGATTGCATAGAGATTGTGGATGAATAGCAATTTTCAAGACTTGCCCCAGATTCTCAATCAAATTGAGGTCTGGGCTTTGACTGGGCCATTCTTACACGTTCAGGTTCCTGGTTTGGAACCCCTCCGGTTTAGCACTGCTATGTTTAGGGTCGTTGTGAACCACTGCCCCAGTCTCAAGTCTCTTACACACTGAAACAGGTTTGCTAGTAGGATTCCCAGTCGCTGCTCTTGAACAGCATTCCTCACAACATGATGCTACCTCCACCATGCTTCACTGTGGGTATGATTTCCACAGGGTTATATGCAGTGTTGGGTTTCTGCAAAACATAGGCCAAAAAGACCAGAGAACCTTTTCCCACATGTTCCCTCAGTCTCCAACATGACTTTTGGCAAACTCCAAATGGGACTTCATGTTGGCTTTTTTCAGTAATGGCTTTCACCTCACCTCTTTGGGTTATGGATGTCCAGTGAACGGCTTCTCCCATCTGGGCTGTGGATCTCTCAAGTTCCTCTAGAGTTACCCATGGACTCTAGGTTGCTCTTCTGACTAATGCCCTCCTCACCAAGACTTTTGGTGGATGACCTGCTTAAAGCATAGTCATGGTTGTGCCATATTCTTATTTCTTATTTTAATAATCGATTAGATTGTACTCTGTACGATGTACAAATGTTGGGATATTTTTTATTATAACCAAACCCTAATTGATACTTTACCAGCACTTTGTCCCAGACGTGTTTTGATAGCTCCTTGTTCTTCATGGATTAACATGGGTTCTCAATGGATTAACATTGAGATCATGTGACACTTTTAATTGCACACAGATGGACTCTATTCAACTAATTTAGCGGTTTCACTGCAATGAGGGTAAACACTCTTGCAATAACTTTTTTTTTTTTAATTTGTAAATAATTTTGTAATTTATATTAATATTTCATGTGCTTCAATATTATATTTTGTTTAGATCCATGGCAAAAAACATCCCAAATACGTCCATTTCAGTTCCAGGTTGTAAAACTACAGAATGTAGGAAAATGCAAAGGAGTGAATACTTAGGCAAGGCACTGTAAATCAATTATTTGGATAAAGTTTCATATTAACGTTTCCTTTTAAGAAAAATGATATAAAGGAGTTAAAATCTCTGACACGCATCCGCTAAAATATTCACAGTGCTTTTTTCCCCTCATCGCTCTATTTTAGTTATTTCAGGCCATTACTTATTTGGGGTGGAGATGGAGCAAGTCAAGGCCTGGATTGTAATTTTTTCCCCCTTGACTGCTACCACCCGCTCACCACACTAAAGAGAGTGAGACAGACAGACAGACAGACAGATTTATCTGTAGACAGTGTAGATGGTACAGAGTAGTACACAGTTTTCAGGGAGAAAAAAACAAGACATTTCATATACTTTTATACAAAATGACTGTGCAAGCAAAATGCTTCTAAAACTGTAGGGGGTTAAACAAAATATAATGTGTGGAGTCTGGAAAGTTTGGGTGATTTCTTTCTCTTTTCTTTGTCCTGACTTGTCTTTCATTTCTTTTTCAGACAGAGAGCGAGACAGCTGGACAAAGAGAGAGAGAGAGAGAGAGAGAGAGAGAGAGAGAGAGAGAGAGAACACAGTGTGGGAGACATTTGCCTTTAGCCTGTATTTTCATGCTATTTTAGTTCAGCTGCAATAAACCAGACCAGAGGAACTATTTCTGCTCTCCAAACCAAGCTCTCGTCCAACCACAGCGCACTGTAAAAAGCTAAGTGCAGCTGCTGTATTGTTTGTATTGTTTTAATGATCAAATCCCAGAAATCCCAAAATGTTTTCTGCATATGCTTAACATGTGTATACTGATATAGTGCATGCATTAGTGACATTATTTGAACAATAACAAGAAGATGTGAGTTACAATAGAGGTGCAGTTTCAGGCTTGCTGAAAAGAGGAAGCCTAACCACTCAGGTCAAACCATATTTCAATTCCATCCACATATTTAGTGTGGTTTAGAGACTCAGACCAATAATACATGAATAAAACAAATACGAAAGTGGTTCTTTACTACCGGGAGCAACGTTTACTGAGACCATATATACGTAAATATACATGCTGATTTCTGAAAACACTATCTAGATTTCTCGTCCATTAATTAGCCATAAAGACCATGTAAGATGTAAACCAGATCCTAATGAGAGGTTTGCTGTGAGCTCCTGGATCTAATGGGTGGGTGTCTCCCACATGTTGAATGCAGCACAGTCAAAAACCGGAGGAAAGAACCGAGCTAAATTACATGCTGAAATTTTCAGGTCTGTCATTCCAGTCCCGTCTGAGTGTGGGGCATGGGGCATAGTTTAGAAAGGAGATGAAGGCCTACTCTTCTTCAAAGCGAAAGATGAAGTACATGGGTGTAGAAAAAGGGGTGGGGGTGGGGGTGGTAACTAGCATGGCATATGAAATAGTATTCCTATAAAAATCTTTGCCATCACATGGAATTAAGTAGGACATAAAAAAGACTAGTGCAGTCAAATTTCAATTGCACTGATTTGTGATTTTGCCAGAAATATCCTTTGAAAATCTCTTTACAAGTGAGTGAATCCAAGAGAATGATCATTCTACAGGTGTCTTAAACTAGAAGAATCAATATTTCACAAGAGACCTAACTCCAGAGAATGATCATTCTACAGGAGAGTTCAGATAAGTAAAATATCATTCTACAACTGAGTTAACCCCAGAAAGGTATAAATCTACAAGTAAGTTAACTCATGAGAACGATCATCCTGGTGAGTTAGCCAAAAGTGAGTTAACTGAGGTAAAATATTGTTCGACATCATTCTACAAATATGATGAAGTCAAAACTGTAATTCTTCTAGTAAGTAAACTCACTCGATAAGTGAGTCAACCATGCTATGGTTCTCCAAATGAGTTAACTCCGATCTCTCGTGTTTTTAATCAATGGGATGGCAATCCCAAAGGTGTGAGTGAGCGCCCTGTTTTATTTAAAGAACAGGGATCTATCAAAGTCTGATCTTCACAACACATGTTTGTGGAAGTGTATCATGGCATGAACAAAGGAGATTTTTGAGGACCTCAGAAAAAGAGTTGTTGATGCTCATCAGGCTGGAAAAGGTTACAAAACCATCTCTAAAGAGTTTGGACTCCACCAATCCACAGTCAGACAGATTGTGTACAAAAGGAGGAAATTCAAGACCTTTGTTACCCTCCCCAGGAGTGGAGACCAACAAAGATCACTCCAAGAGCAAGACGTGTAATAGTCTGCGAGGTCACAAAGGAACCCAGTGTAATTTCTAAGCAACTAAAGGCCTCACTCACATTGTATTAATGTTAATGTTCATGAGTCCACCATCAGGAGAACACTGAACAACAATGGTGTGCATGGCAGGATTGCAAGGAGAAAGCCACTGCTCTCCAAAAAGAACATTGCTGCCCTTCTGCATTTGATACAGATCACATGGACAAGCCAGAATGCTACTGGGAAAATGTCTTGTGGACGGATGAGACCAAAATAGAATTTTTGGTTTAAATGAGAAGCGTTGTGTTTGGAGAAAGGAAAACACTGCATTCCAGCATAATTATCCCATCTGTGAAACATGGTGGTGGTAGTATCATGGTTTGCGCCTGTTTTGTTGCATCTGGGCCAGGACGGCTCGCCATCATTCATGAAACAATGAATTCTGAATTATACCAGCAAATTCTAAGGTTCACATTCTTTTGCCAGTCACTGATATGTAATATTGGATCATTTTCCTCAATAAGTAAATGACCAAGTATAATATGTTTGTCTCATTTGTTTAATTGGGTTCTCTTTATCTACTTTTAGGACTTGTGTGAAAATCTGATGATGTTTTAGATCATATTTATGCAGGTATATAGAAAACTCTAAAGGGTTCACAAACTTTCAAGCACCACTGTAGGTGGATTAGGCTTTTATAGACGAGTTAACCGGTAGTGATTATTGTTCTATAAGCAAGGTCAAATGTAGTTTTAAGGAACCCAACAGAGACTTTCATTCTACACGTATATTTGACCCAGAAGACCCAGGTATTGTTTTTACAAAAAAAAAAAAACCAGATTATTTAAATTTAGGAAATGGAAGAATATAGCAATGCTGGCAATATGCTAAATTTGTATTTAGTGTAAGGGTAGAAATTAATAAGTCTGAAATAAACTAAGAGTAAAAAGCCCACAATAGCAAATTTTGCACGCAATTTTGCTGCTAATCCACAATAAAGTCTGGGCTTTAAAGGAGTGAAAGTTAAAAGCAGAGTCCAATAGTTTCGCTGCAAATGAACTCTGAGATGATTCCTGTTTTGTTTTGTTTTTAATTACACTCTCTAGAGAAAAAGTTAAAGATAACCAAATGGCATTCATTTGAAGAGGAAAAAACACTTACTGATGTGCAGATGTTTTCTCTTTGGTTGTTGGAGATCCCGGCGCTCACTCCAATACACAAGGCAATAAAGAAAAATGAAGAAAGCAAGATCGAAAGAAAGAAAGTGAGGAAGACCAGCTGCCTCTGTGCTGCGCTGAGAGTGGCACAGCAGCTTGTGTCTATGTGTAGGTACACCCCATAAAAAAAGACATTTTTGTTTGTGTGTTGAACATCTCCTTCCCTCCTTCCTTCCACTTTTCTCCTCCTCTCTCTGGAAAGATGGTATGGTGGGTTGGTTTTGTTCCTTATGGACAAGGTCCACTAATGAAGGTGTGCAAATTCATGGATGAGTTCACACACATAGATGACTCAAGCTCTGATATCTTTTAATTTTCACAAAATCCCAAACACACACACACACACAATACAGAAATCTGTTTGTTCAGGAGGAATGAGAAACGGGATATTTATGTAATTTATTACATTGCAAGGTTTGGGTGAAGTATCCGTTATACACAGTGAGCATTCATTCTTAATGCTAAACTCAAGTAACTGGAGTCACATTTACCTTGTTTTGTTTTGCGAATAAACGATATGCACTAAATCTTTTTAGTAAATGCATGCTAAACTATTTAACATATTAATATTAATAAGTTAGTAATAAAACATTTGGGAGTGTGCTGTTATAGGAAAATATAATAAGTGAAAATATCCTGAATACGGACAAACGTACCTAATTTGTCTTATTAGGAAATTATTATAAATCAAATACAAGATTATTCGGATTGAGATCTGGGGAATTTGGAGGCCGAGTCAACATGGTCCAGTTCTGATGCTCACGAGCCCATTGTGGGTGCTTTCGGCGGTGGAGAGGGGTCAGCATGGGCCCATACGCACTGTGTGTTCTGACACCTTTCTATCATAGCCAGAATTAACGTCTTCAACAATCTGTGCTCCTCCGTGGGATCGGACCAGACGAGCTAGCCTTCGCTCCCCACGCTCATCAATGAGTCTTGGGCGCCCGTGACCCTATCGCCGGTTCACTGGTTGTCCTTCCTTGGACCACTTTTGGTAGGTTATAACCACTGCATACCGGGAACACCCCACAAGACCTGTTGTTTTGGAGATGCTCTGACCCACTCGTCTAAAGATCACAATTTGGTCCTTGTCAAAGTCGCTCAAATCCTTACGCTTGCCCATTTTTCTTGCTTCCAACACATCAACTTTGAGAACTGACTGTTCACTTGCTGCCTAATATTTCCCACCCCTTCACAGGTGCCATTGTAATGAGATAATCAACCTGTTACTTGACCTGTTAGTAGTTTTAATGTTATTGCAGATTGGTGTAGTTTTACCTCTGATATTGGAAACTGCATCCAAAAATGCTTTTTAGCCTTTTTCAGTGGAGCATCCACCATTCAAGTCCCTGTGCTTAGCTGTTACTATAGAAACAATGACATATTACTGTAGAATGAGCACAGTGCTGCTGTTGTATAAAATGAATCGAGTAACTGATCAATTAATCAATGCATTTAGTAATTATTTAACTTATTGAATACACACTAAACTAAATGCACAACTCATTCAAATTCTTGCACATGGCACTTATACTCTAAATAAGTGATTAATTACTAACTTGTGCACTACACTCTTGATTCACTTTTAATAACTCAGCAGTTTACTTAACTTCCTAGAAGAAGCACACAAACACCTCAAATAACTGAAATGTATGCGCATTAAACTCTTATTTTTCACTTTTTACAGTTTATCTCATTGCCTGGTCTGGACATGCAGCATATGCACTCTATATGAAATCCATACATCTTCAAGCTTAACCGTAATATTGAATAATTTAAAAAATAAAAAATAAAAAAATAAAAAAAGTATTTTCAGTCTTTTAGGCCACTTGCTGGAGGCTCAGTTTGAAGTACGATGTGGTGCGTACCTCCCATGGGTGAGGCTCTGTGGGCGCTGGGTGTAGCTCTTATTTCTGAACCTGGTTTCTGCTCTCTCTCTCATCAGGCTTTTGCGATTACAGCCTCTTGGCCCCAAACACACACACACACACACCACACACCACACACACAGTTTGTGTATGCACAAGCTTTAAAATAAACCTCCCATCTACAGGCCTGCTGTAGAGCTTACATTAGACTACATATTATATACTGTATATATAAATGTACAGTGGGCTGAAGTTAACTGTACATCACACAAATCTATTTTTAAATCATTAGGCTTCCTGTACACAGCTTATTTAAATGATATTTATTTATCTGGCAGATGAGCAGTTAATGTTCTTGATGGTCTTCATGAAGGACCCCAAGAGTGATTTGAACTCTCATCCTTTTAAACACATGGAAACTTGAAATCTTATGTTACAGGAAGTAAAATACAAAATAAATGAGACTTTAGGCTGAGACTTTAATTTATGTTCAATGCCACTATGACATTTTGTCTGCTATAATATAAAATATAAAGAAATCTCTACAGGTGGTTCAATGCATGAGCAATGGGCAATAAGATAAAGGACTAAGAAGCACAAATGTCCCTCCATGGGAGTAAATTACATAGAGCAGGTTTTTATCGTACAAAACAATCAAACAATCAGTACAGTTACAGTAATTACAACCATACATTCGGAACATTCGGTACATATAAAGAAATGAAAATATTAACTCACTATACACTCAGAGGCCACTTTAATAGGATAGTTTCAATGCTATAACCTAATACCTGTATACCAAAAAAGGTCAGTCCATTTAAATGCAGTATTTTGTGCACCACTGTTTAAACAACTCAGGAGAATATTAATAAATGTACTGTAGATATAGCAATAAATAAGACTCACAGCTCCAGGGTCTCCGGTTCATTCCTGAGCTCTGGTTACTGTCTGTGTGGAGTTTTGTTTTGTTCTTCCCATGTCTGTGTGGGTTTCCTCTGAACTCCCATAAACATGCCAGTAGATACAATGCCCTCCACTAATATTAGCACCTACATCACCACAAGTTGTTTGGAAGGGTTTCAAGAAAAAAGCCTCTACTCTCACCCAAAAGCAAATTCAAGTGTCTTCAGTTTGCCAGACACTACTGGAACTTCAAAGGGAATCGGGTTCTATGGTCAGATGAAACCAAAATAGAGCTTTTTGGCAATAAACACCAGAGGTGGTTTTGGCACACAGAGAGGTAGCCATATGGAAAGGTACCTCATGCCCACGGTTAAATATGGTGGTGGCTCTTTAATGTTTTGGGGCTGTTTTTCTGCCAGAGGACCTGGACATTTTGTTAGGATACATAGCATCATGGACATCAACAGATATTAAATGAAAATCTGACTGTCTCTGCCAGAAAGCTTAAAATTGGCCGTGGTTGGATCTTCCAGCAGGACAATGATCCAAAACTTACATCAAAATCAACGCAAAAATGGTTTACTGACCACAAACTCAAGGTCCTGCCATGGCCATCCCAGTCCCCTGACTTGAAACTCATAGAAAACCTGTGGGGTGAACTGAACTGGGGTCCACCAGCGTAGACCTTAAAATTTGAAGGATCTGGAGAGATTCTGTATGGAGGAATGGTCTCAGATCCCTTGCCATGTATTCTCCAACCTCATCAGGCATTATAGGAGGGGGGGGGTTGCTTAATGTATTAGCAAGGTCTCCTGAGTGCCTGCTCCTGTTGCTATCTCAGATCTACTTCACTGTTCTATAATGAACACTATAGGTGTGCATGGGACTGTTTCTTTGATCCTTTAGTTGGCTCCTGAAGAAATTCTGACCATTTTAACACCCAGTCCTGCAGTGAGTTTGTTTTTTCTGACAGAGTATATTATTTTGGATTGTACCTGCTGACAAGTTAGTCCTATTTCCCAATATATATATATTTTTAAATAATTTAAAGAATGCTAACCACGATTAATCAGTTACTGAAGATGAATGAATGAAGAAGAAGAACCCATGCTAATGAATGGCCACCTGCTTGTGTGAGGTTTATGTTGAGTCCAGTGTGCTCCTAGTCCTGATGCACACCACCAATAGAAAGCTCAGAAAGATGTCGCTTGCATATGCATATAACAAATCAACACCCAACCTGTTTGTTTGGAACTTATGAATCATGAAAGAGGCGACTGGAAACAGGAACACAAGTCTACAAAATACATGAGTCAACGGACTTGTAATTTTAAAAAAAATCAAATACGGTGGATTACAACATACAAATGACGGTAAATGATATTTCTGCCTATTATGTACAGCCATTGAGTAGGAGTTTCCTTATAAACAGGACTATAAAAGAACATGTGTAAATCAGTTCATTTGATCTACATGTATAAATATGCATGTGTATGGGTATTTATGAAGTCATGAACTTGTTGAATTACCACGCAGTGCTTCAGAATTAAGACATTCTGATGCAGTTTGGCTTGAAAGAAGGCCACAGTTCAAGGTTGCTGTCACTAGGCAGCTTTTCTGTCACACATTGATGCACAACTATATTTAAATACGCACTTCCTCTTCCTCTTGTCAGCCTGACATGCTCACAAACTTCCTATGCAACACCAATACAAACACAAATAATATCATCTGTGCTGACAGCCAGCTTCTGCTGGGCCTCCAGAGGAAACTAATCTCTATTTTTGCATCAGTACATAACAGATTTGGCATAGACCAAAATTGCAGGCATTTCTCACAGTTTGTTCTGTATATGAAGTATTTTAGAAAGTTCATCAGTCTTGCTTAACAGTACTATAGAAAAGCTTGATTAAAAACAAATGGCTTGGCCACACAGACCTCACATCAGGAAGGAAGAATTGAGAGGCTGAGATCAACCCCATCTTCATCTTCAATGCAGACACTTGGTTGTTTTGATTTTCCAGTCAGGTTTAAGATTTGCATACAACCTAATATCTATGCCACACCCTCCGTATCATGCAGGAAGCTGTTGAGGGTGAGATCATCACCGTCCTCATCCTCAGTGATGGGGATCAGTGCGCCGTTGCTTTTTGGGTGCTTCGGTGTGGGAATGGGATGATCGGAATCATTCATGAGGGCAGATATGCAGACCATCTCAGTCTCGTGAAGCAGGCTGACTTTGTGCCTGTATCTGCTACCTGACAACTTTGTGGCCAAGATGATGGTGGTCATGATGAAGATGGTGGCTAGAGCAGCCAAACTGGCAATGGCAATGAGGCACTGACCCACGAGACCTTCCCTTTTTGGTTCGGCTGTAGGACAAACTTTGGTGGTTGATTTCTCTGTTTTTTTGGTGCTATGTGGCTTAGTTGGTGTGTGATTCTGAGTGGTTTTTATTTCTGTGGTTGATGGAACCAGTGGCTTGACCGTTGTTCTTGATCTTGAAGGTCCATCTGTGCTCATGTGAGGTGTCGTCACCACAATAGGGACAGAATTTGTGGCATTCGCTCTGTTTCTAGGTCCCACTGAGGCAGAAAATGTGGGAGCAGAGCTTGGCATTGTGGGATCCGAACTGCCATTTTTCTCAGGAAATGAGGTTTTTGGAGGACTTTCAGTACCTGCCAAACTTCCGTTACCTGCTGACTGGTGTTTGGTGGTGTTTGTTTCAGTTCCTTCTACGTTATAAAGGTTTCCAGAAGTTCCATTTCCCCGTGAAGGTTGGCTGTGGGCCGTTTCTGAATTATTCTGACTGGTAGTGGGAGCTGGAGCTGACTGTTCTTCTCCAATCTCTGTGGACTGTGGAGGTCCACTGGTGGGCTGAAGTTCAGTTTCATTGTTATATTGCTGTGTGTAGTTGGAGACCGTTGTATTTTGTGGATTCCTCTCTTCTACACCAAGTAAATGTCTGCATGAGACCAAGCTGCTCACAGTCAGCAGAAAAATAAATGACCACAAGTCGAGCTTGTTAGTCATGGCTATTAGCTGTAGAGCAAAAGAAAAGGTACAACTTGGAGAATGAGTCGATAAGATACACACACTGCTCATGATATTCCTGTCAGGTTGTATCTTCAAAACTGACATTTTAATGAAAAAAACAATTTTTTGCACTTTGGATTAGTATTTTAACCACAATGTCTGGCTCATGTAAAGTTGTTGCGCACACCACATGTTATTAGCATGTTAAGGACTTCCATTTTGACAAGTCTATGATGTACATCAATCAAGTTTCCTGTTTCTATGAATATATGAACTATGAATATGCCTTCAGACAGAAATTTAAGAAAAAATGTCACAGCCATAGTATTTATTACAAAAGTTCCTGCCTGCTAGAACAGTGTCTTACCTAATTCCCCAATTACTTTTGTCAACTTTAACCATATTGCTTCATTTCCATATATCAAATCAACGATAGTACCAATTACAAATAATGTAACAGAATATAAAAGTGTCTACTGTACATACACACACTGAGCAATAAATACCTGATGTCGGGTTGGTAGCTCTTTCCGACTCGAATGACTTGTACAGCTTCAAAAAGCTCTCACCGTTTAATTCAAGTGCAGGAAGTTGCCTCAGTGTCAGACCAAGCCGAGGTTTCAAACTGTGACGCAAACGTCATACGAGCAAATAGGAGTCATTTTAAAGAGAATCAGTTTCAGCTGCAGTTCCTTAATCCAACAAGTTATAAGCAAATGACAATGACGCCAGCTAATTATGCAACCATCAAGCTTCCCCCTTAAACGTAGGCCACAAAGTAGTCATTATTTGATTATTTGATACATGAAGCAAAATTAATGGCGGAAAAAAACAAACATATCAATAACAAGGAGGCTGATTTTTTTTTTTTTCAGATTTTATTGGGTTTATTCACTTTATGTTCCATTTAAAGTGAACAGGGAGACTTTGGAAACTATGGCTTCGTTTTCTTTTGCAGTTTGACAGAGGCAGCATTGGAATGAAAAGTGTAGTTATTTACAGAGCATTTCATGAAATCACATAAGCTAAGCTTTCTAGTTTGAGCTTCTCGTCAACCTACAAAAATCCTTTGTGTTCGTCACGTATTCTGTTACAACACCAAAACACAAGCAAACACTCAAAAACCTCGGCGGAAAAATCAACCATTTACAACCTTTACCTTTATAATAAATCACAATTCCCACTTTTAGTCAAAATGGTGGTGGGGGAGGGAGGATTTCACTGAATCGGTGAAAACCTAACAAGTTTGATTTCACTAACACCAGCAGTTGAGCCAGTGTGATCCGAGCAACAAGGTGTCCTATCGGTACAATTAAACACAAATCCAATTAACCAAAAACCAATGGAGCAGAGATACCAATACGTCTTCAAGAGTCTTATGCGTAAAGATATATTTGCAAAATGCTAATTGACCACCTGAAATTTAACATTTCACACAGGGGTGATGTTCTGTAGATCTACATGAGTTCAGTGTTTTGTTGGGGGTTTTTTTTTTTAGCTTGAAACTAAGAACTTTTTTGACAACCCTGAATCTACTCACCGCTGTTCTATGGAACGGCTTCAGAGGAATAAAACACAACAGGGCAAGCTATAATTGGACAATAATCAACGACAGGGGTGTGCGAAGTGGACTTAAGCAATTTGTTTGGCAAACTATTTTTATTTATTAAAGAATGACAAATGACCCTTTTTATCCAATCAATACCTTTTGACCAATCAGAATCGAGAAATCAGTGGAGCTATGATATAAAAACGTTTAACTCAATTTTATACGAATGACATCATTACTACAAACTAAAAGGCAACGACACTAAATTGGGCTCAAACCCTACAACGCTTGCCCTCCCTCCTTACACCAATCTACCAATTTAACCAGTAAATCATTCCAACCTTCCATACATGCATCCTCCATAAAAACCTAGCTAGCATATCAAAAATGGCACATGTATTTTTCCTGAACCTCACCTCCATTAGCTCACTTCCCTCGTTGCGAAAACCACATTAGTACATGTAAATAATGCTCTGTACACAACGAAATCCCATCTAAAATCTTTTATCTAAAACGGTGTATGAATGAAGACTCGTTAAGAGAGAAAGGTTCTGTACGTTTCTTGTAGGTGGTGTGAGCAACAATAGAGGATGTAAAAACTTGCAAGCACCTCTCAGTTCCTGAATGAAGTACATAAAGACAAAAAAGGAAAAAGGGAGTGTTAGCCATACAGGTGAATACACGAATTACAACAGAAACATTCTTAGGGCGCTTTCACGCTTGCCGTTTTCCCCCCCTCAACTGCCAGGATTTTTTTTTGTTTTTTTGCCAACCAATCAGGTCACAAGTTGGGAAATTAGTTGTTAGTGAGTTAATACGAGGATATTTTGAATGGAAAATGTTTCATTGCCAAGCTTGTGTATTGTTTGGGACATTCACTGGTACGATGATATGATATGATGTCTTACTTTAACTGTAGCTCCATGGAGTAGAGTCACACAGGCAGTTCAAATTTCTCAGATTTTCTGCCTCCAAAGCTACAGCAAAGTCAAACGCCCTCCTCGTCGTCAGAGTTACACCAGTCTTCATTTCATATTTATTACCAATAATATGAACAACTCAAATCTAGAAGGCATGCTAGCCTAGTTAGTTAGCTGATAACTGCGTAAAGCGTAGTTAAAATTACAGTGTGTCGCGAGAGATGCTCTTCCTGCACTTTTTCTGAAGGAAGAAAAAAAAAAAAAAAGGCCAAGTGTGAAAGCACCGTTGTATTCACCCTGACGCGCCTCACCCATCGAGCATGTTGTAATCTGAGTCAGAGTCTGTTACTCTTCACTTATAGTAGACTTATAGGATATAGGATATAGTCTAGACGAACTTGAGCTACACGTTGGTTTTGCATGGCTAAGAGAGCAGGGCAGTCACTTCCTGCACAACGGAAAGAGGAAGTGAAGAGTAGGGCATAGGTGTCAGTGATCTCACCCAGACAAACACTTTCTGCAAAACACCTTGAGGAAATAAACGTCTGAGATAATGGTCTTATGAGGTTAAATCTGAGGTTATCCAGCTCATTTAAGAGCCCTGATCCAGAATCAGGTCCTGCCTGTATAACAGAATTGATACGATGTAAAATGTAAACACTGGATCATAGAGATGCCTGGAGAGAGAGAGAGAGAGAGAGAGAGAGAGAGAGAGAGAGAGAGAGAGAGAGAGCGAGAGAGAGAAAACCATTTCTGCTGACTATTTTTAAACTTGGAATATCACGTGGAACACCAACGATGTGGTATTTCCTCTGGATTCTTCCTTCTGAGACTCTAAATTCAACTATTTAACCGAAGACACAAAACAAGACTGGGGGGAAATCCAGGAATGTATTTAGAAATTAGGGGGGGAAAAAATCTTTATTGCATGCATTAAGGATAATGAGAGGATACTGTTTCTGGGAAAGAGGGAAGTGTCTGGAATGATGAGAAAAGTCAGACCTCAATGACTGTGTTCAGTGTTCATGGCCACTGGAATAACAATGCTGAACAGTTACACCACTATACGAACCATTTCCAAACAAAAAAAAAAAAAAAAAAAATGCTCTAAATGCTCGTTTAAACAGAATTCTGAATAAAGATCGAGCTAAACATAAAACTGTTTCAGTATGCCGATGTTGCTTTCCTCTGTCAATCTGTACATACAGCCTGCTTGGTTAAAATCACTTTCAAACATGAATATTTCTTGTATAGAGACCTTTTAAATGGTCAGATAAATCAAATCAATCCCCTCACTTGCATTACCAGCCTATTGCAATGTCCCTTATTAGTACAAAGTGGACTAAGTGTATTTATTTATTTAAAAAAAAACAAAAAAAAAAAAAACAAAAAAAAAAAACACTATGGTCAAATACTGTCAAGGAGGCCCGTATATGAGCCTCCTCTAAAAATTTGGCAACAAAGACGAAGGGATGGTGAGGAATGCAATACTGATTTCAATATTTGAGCGAATGCTTCACATTGGAATATTGGTCACGATTTTTTTTTTTTTGGGACTATAAGAAAAGAAAGAATGCTTAACACCTTTTGAAAAGAAGAAAAAAAAAAAAAACACCACATAAAACACAAGTGCCACATTTGGAACAAGGTTTAGTAAAAAGATATTCTTGGCTTTTGAGAGAGATCTATGCTTCGTCTCTCTCCAGCTGTCATTTTGCAAATGTAACCGGTTCAAGGGGTTAGAAAAAAGAGAATGAAAGAATGAAAAAAAAAAAAAAAAAAAAGAAAAAAAAGTTCATCTTGGAATGTTGGGCAGGTCTCAGACGGAACGAAGTCGCGGTGACTGGCAGTGACTAGTCCCGCCCACCTGGCCAATAGAATTTCCTGAACAGTAGCTGGGGGAGGGGAAAAGGGACGGGGTCCTTCAGACGTCCATCTGGGACAACTGCTCCTCGAGCTTGGCGATTCGCTTTTCCTGACTGCTCACCAGCTCTCGGAGGGATTTGATCTCTTTCAGCACCTCGTCCAATTTTGACTCGCTTTTCTGTAAAAACAATAAATAAATAAATAAATAAACTGAGTTATTAAGCTGTATATGTTTAGCATACATGCATGTTAAGGTCATGTGACCTAATAACGCATAAAAGCAACAACATGCGCTTATAATAAATGTCGAATGTGGTTTATGTTCCCCTCCGAAACTATTCTTTTGAGTTTAAGATCAAAATATGAATATGAGATGAGAGTTTAGAATTTCAGCTTTTATTTCCTGGTATTTACATCTAGATGTGTTAAACAATGTAAAACATAGAACCATTTGTATCAGACCACCCAATTTTTTAAGCAAGCAAAAGTATAGGAACAGATAAGTCTTGAAGTAAATGATAAAAGTTTCTCCTGATTAATTCGGATGCGTTTCTCTGTAAATTGGATGACAAAATGTTCTGAATTCATTCTGCTGCTACAATCATGAGTTACATCATCAGTAAAGGTTAGTGATCCTGTTCCAGAAGCAGCCATGCAAGCCCAAGCCATGGCACTACCTCCACCATGTTTCACAGATGAGCTTGTGTGTTTTGGATCATGAGCAGATCCTTTCTTTCTTCACACTTTGGCCTTTCCATCACTTTGGTAGAGGTTAATCTTGGTTCCAGAACTTTTGTTGTTCATCTCTGTATTTCTTTGCGAATTCTAATCTGGCTTTCTGATTCTTACTGCTGATGAGTGGATCTTGTGTTATGGCCCCTATATTTCTGCTCTCAAAGTCTTCTTCGAATGAAGGATTGTGATACCTTCAGCCCTGCCCTGTGGAGGTTGTTGGTGATGTCACTGACTGTTGCTTTTGGGTTTTTCTTCACAGCTCTCACAATGTTTCTGTCATCAGCTGTTGTTGTTTTCCTTGGCCAACCCATTCGGTGTCTGTTGCTCAGTACACCAGGGGTTTTCTTTTTCAGGACATTCCAAATTGTTGTATTGGCTATGCCCAATGCTTGTATAATGCCTCTGATTGATTATCCCTCTTTTCATAGCTTCAAAATAGCTTGCTTTTCTCTCATAGACAGCTCCCTGATCTTTACGTTGGCTTAACCGTTTTTTTCAACAAATGCAGGTGAAACCGAAGGCTAAAACCAAGAGTAGACGTTGAGAGCTATTTATTGTTTAAACGATCAATCTAACAGGACACACCTGGGTAACAAAGAAACACCTGTCAGTCACATGTTCCAATAATTTTGCTTGCCGACAAATTGGGTGGTCTGATACAAAATGTTCCATGTCGTTTAACAGCATAAATACCAGGAATAAATTCTAAACTCTCTTCTCATATTCATCTTTTGAACTTAAACCCAAATGGCTTCAGTCTACAGCAAAAACAACTGAACTGGCCTTGCCGTTCCAATAGTTTCAGTACTACAGTATACAGACTGTATACTACAGAGATACTGAATTCTTATTTCTGATTGGTCAGAAGGTGTTGATTAATTTTCTATGAAGGAAGCTCTGACAACAGTGCAGCTGTAGTAGAGCAGATTTAGATCAATCAATTCGTTTGAACACATCATGGTTTATTTTGTATCAACTTACACAGGGGTTTGTATCATGGAAGCTGTATAGTAAAGTTAGGATAGTAAAGTGTCATTACAGATGGTGGGCGGAGTCATGTTTGCAGTGGCTGTGATGTGGATAATAAAACAGAAGGCTCAGTTGTGACGTGTGGAAAAACTTCCTAAGTTTATATTAAAAATATCATAAGAAGCAAATCTCTGGGGTCAATATATGAATATACAGATCGAATCTATACGTTTATGAAAATCTAAATAATCATTCTGTGTCTATGTTTCAAACTGGTCCGTGGACTGAGAGGATTATGGCAGCAAATGCAAAGTTCAGCACTTATGAGCGTCTGATGCAATAAATAAACCACATGAAGATGTGGTTATGTGTTACAAGCATAACACATACAACCATAAAAACTGATCAGAACAGATGATAGGGAGTGGGTTAAAAACAAAGAGGAATGAAAAGAGTGAGAAACGTACGGCACACGGGGCTGCGCTGGCCGTTTTGGTGGCAGGAGCAACGGCGTTGTTCTCTGCATTCTTGCTGGGCTTGGGCTTGTTGTCCAGAATGTTTTTCTTGACCACCTTGAGGTCGCGGTTCTTGGCTGGAATGTAGCCGTCCTTGAGCGAGATCAGGATGGGTTCGCCGTTTTTGCCCTCAAACCAGTCCTCGGCCTCGATGGCGCAGTCGGGCCCGGCCGTGTCCGGATACAGATCGTCCTGGAACAGGTCCGACTGAATGGAGAGAGAGGAAGAAAAGTGCGAATTAGTTTAATACAATCATTTATGTAATGCTTTTTCAGAGCCCAAAGTGGAACCACAAAATGATGTAATATTTATGTAGTACAACTCGATGCCAACAGCGTCAATGGGGATGCCTCCATTGATTGCAATGATAATTCCTACCAACATTCAATCATTCGCTCTTGTGAGATCACGCTAACAATAATCTTGGATGGATGCACAGACAACTTGAAAACATAATGCTGCCGCCGCCACCTAGTGGCAAATGCATACAAAAGTAGGGGTAGACAAATCAGTAGCCTGGGCACGCAGGACAAGTAGTTTGGTTTTTTTATATTCTAGTTGCCCGGTGAACAAGAAGGTATAGTAAGCTTGCGATCATCTCTTGTTCAACAGCGTATTGACGTCTGCAAAACAAACATTATATAGGGTATTTATGTTTAAACAATATTCCCTTCACAGTGATGAGATGCACCTCAAACGTATATGGACACCTAACCAATTACACCCATATGTGCTTGTTGAACGTCCCATTCCAGATGTAGTCCCCCATTTGCTGTTATAATAAGCTCCACTCTTCTGGGAAGGCTTTCCACTAGATTTTGGAGCGTGGCTGTGGGGATTTGTGATCCTGCAGTTACAAAAGCATTAGTGAGGTCAGGCAGTGATGTTGCATGAGGAGGCCTGGGGTGCAGTCAGTGTTCCAGTCCATCCCAAAGGTGTTCAGTGGGGTTGATGTCAGGGTTCTGTGCAGGACAAGTTCTCAAGGTCTTCCACACCGAATTTGGCAAACCATGTCCTCATGGAGCTCGCTTTGTGCACAGGTTTGGGCCTCTTAGTTCCAGTGAAGGGAAATTGTAATGCAACATTATGCAAAGACAATGTAGACAATTATGTGCTTCCTATTTTGTGGTAACAGTGCGAGGCCCACATATGGGTGTGATGGTCAGGTGCGCACATAGCTTTGGCCACACAGTGTAAGTGGAAACACTGAGAAAACCAAGCAAAATAAAAATGTACCATAAAGCTCTTGTAACTTTTAGGAAAAACAATGTGCTATATAACTTGTTTGTGTCTTTATTAACTAATATAACTAGCTATGTATCTCGCCGTAGTTCCATTTTTAGCCTAGGCAGTCCGGTTTCTGGGCAACCACAACACAACACTGGAGATTTTACCCATGTGGTGGGCTAGTTAATGAATTTATGATTTGTCCACCTTAGAAAAGGGAGTAAAATGTCCCAATGGTTAGACACTACTATGCAAGAGACATCTAATCAAAGTCACAACATTGTCACAATGTCAAAAAGTCACAATTGAATTCAAGTCAATGGAGTTCACGGAGTGAAAAGAAGTTAACGTAGAAGTGTAAAAATGAGATTATGTTGATATCCTGTGCTTCAAGCAAGAAAAGATCACGTCCAACGTTGAATGCTAAACAAGTACGCGTCACTCGGGGCTCTCAACATGACTACGCCGTTTGATTTCCTTTGCCTGAAATCACTAACAACACCCCGCAGCTTGTGACGACCAGGTCAGTGTCACTTTTCCACCGCACAAATAAAACGTGGTGCTGTAGTGTTCTCCATCAACTGCACGGTTACTGTACACCTACTACTGTCAGATGATCATTCAGCAAAACATGGCAGGAAGGACTCACCTTTCTTGGCACGGTCATGATGATGGGCTCACACTTCCTCTCATGCAGCTTGTAAAACCTGAAAACACACACAAACACGTTATTACTAATACTCCAAAAGCAATGCAGATAAACAAAGAGCTAAAAGTGGGTAATGCAGGCATGTGCTGCCCCCTACAGGACGATCACGCTCACACACACACTCGCACATCTCTGCCAGATTAGATTTTCTACTGTAAAAGCATACTACTAGAGATCGACCGATAATCGGTTTTACTGATATTCTTCCCGATATTTAAGCATTTTTCCATAATCGAGTATTGGTTTTGTAATATCGGATCCACCGATAAATGGCGCCATCTTGTAGGCGTTTTGAGAATTGTGTGCAGGACCGCCATTGTAGCGTTGCATCGGACACATTTTTTTATTTTTTGCACTCTTCAGACCCCTCTATTTATCGGTGTATAAATAGCAGTTGTTTTGTTCTGTATGCAACGAGGAAGTGAAACGGACAAAATTGTTTCAATAAATAAAACGGTTTGTTCAGTTCAGTGGTGTTATTATCATTGTGTCAAAAACGCAAGTAAAACAATAAATAAATATACATGCAAATAATTGTTATCGGTATCTCTACATACTACACTTCCAACTTTCCAGCTGCAAACATCTGAAAAGAATGATCTTATTTTTATTATGAAGCAGTGACTGCAGGCGGAACAGTACGATACATAAAGTATAAGGGCCGCCCCAACTCGTTTTTTTTGTTGTTGTTGTTGGTATCTAACCCTAGCCGACAAACGTTAAACGCAGCATTTGTGTGATCAGTTCACATGGTGGACTCTTCGTATAATTTAAGGTGTGGTTATTTAACAAAGAAAAACAAGCATCCATACAGTGAAGGTTTCTGTAAGTAAACGTTTATGGAAGGAGTCTCCAGTGCCAGTTTGCTTTGTAACAGTCAGGAAGCTTTACGAACATGGGACAGTCTTTGTACCTTCTGGTTTTTCGGTAATATGACAAGCTGTGTTTTTTGGTCTTATTAATATCAATAGAGAGAGAGTGAGAAAACAAGGAGCTGGTGAGAGTACGACTGTTTATAGCAGCTATAATGCAAGTGATGACGGAGATACTGTACTGGTGGACATTCCACAACATTAAAAGTAACTATAATAAATAATACATTTAAAAATTGCTGGAAAACTGATAGAAGAGGAATAAAACACTTCGGTGCATGCTGTTATAGGAAAATAATCACTTCGGGGTTGTTGATTATTTGATTAGCTGATTATTTTCCTATAACAGTACACCCTGTCGTGTTTTTTTTTCCTTACATAATCACACTCCTAGTGTTACCAGTGGTAAGAAACCCGTGAAAAAAACCTGCTGTTTTCGTCTCACCTGGAGATCTCACACTTGTTGACGTCCAGGCCTCTCTTGGGCATGTAGCCCATGCCCCTCTGCGGCTCCTTGGTGGTAAACGTGTTGAGGTAATGCACGTATGGCGCCTCGTCAGTGATCTCAAAGTAACGGATGCTGCTGTCACCCTGACAAAGAATTAAAAAAAAATTTTTTTTTTTTTAAAAAACAAGTGCATGCTTCAGCATTTAGACATTACACAAGATGCTGATTAATTGTCTATGGCATATGCAAAACAAACTTCTCAGTAATATAATGCATTTTTATTTTCAGTCTAATTGACTTCAAGAGATGAAGGGCTGTTTCATAGCTTCGTGAACGACTGTTTATAGCCGTTATAATGGAAGTCCTAACGTTCCGCAGACACAAATTCCTGCTGTATAAGAGGAATAGAGCACTTTAGGGTATGCCGTTAAAGGAAAATAATCAAGTTTGGCGTGGCAACTCCACTTCATCACATCACTCCATCATTGATTGGTTTTCTAAATGCAGACAAAAGCAAATTCCAGTTTGCTTGTTTTTAATATGTTGCTTAATTATGACTTTAGTCAAGTCCTTCCCGTAGTTCAGAACAAAGAAGCCACTATAAGGCAATAAGCCACTAGCTTCATCACTCCCAACAACGACAAGTGCAAAGAAAAGAAATGTTGAGGAAACGAACAGAAAAGGAACAATAATATGCTGTGACTCAGGGCTCTGGAAAGATCTAGAAGCCTGTTTACCTTTCCGCACAGGTACACCACGTTGGTGTCAGGGTCGTAGAACGGCAGGAGGACTCCGTTGCTGGTGTCCATCTCGTGGACTGTTATCGGCTCCTCCATGTTTTGCTGGTAAAAAAAAATTCAATAAAAATAATAATGGTCACATTCCACACTTTATTTTTATGTAAATAATGAAACAAACAGCCATATTAGGGTTATTATAATTCAGACTTCTGGTTTCTACTGTAAATTCAGGACTTCGTTGTGCGTTTTATATATATATATATATATATATATATTTCTTGAGCGAACAATTAAGCTTGCAGATCGTTTTATTCTTGATTCATCTGTCTCTAATAAACAACAAAAAAACCAGCTGTAATTCTATTAGATTAGTCAAAGTGTGGTGGAATACCCCCCACCCCCCTCCCCCTTTTCCCCACTGCATTACTCAGTAATCCAACAGAGCCACATCCACATGTGACCTGCTCCATTTTAGGTTTTAATGGCCACAGTACAGTTAAACTATCACACAGGTAAAATGAGTTTGGGACCTACATTTTTGGTGTTTATAAATGTGGACAAAGATGCATTTCTGTACATTATGTCCGTCTGTGTGTGTAAACTGAGTGCTGTGTGAGTGTGTAAAGTACAGTACCGGGTTCCAGAGTGCGAGCTGCCTCTCGCTCATGCGGCTGAAGCCAGTGGTGAAGACGTTCCCATCAGACAGGAAGATGGCTCTCATGGGCCTCGCGCCCTCATGGGCCTTATCCTTCTCCTGACACACACAAACACGCACATGTACACACTTGTTAACCTGCTTATACACAGACAGGACTGCACACACTACATGCAGATGTGTGTCTGTGATGTAACAATCTTTTTTGTGCAACAAAGTTTGTACGTGTGTGTGTGTGTGTGTGTGTACCGCAATGATCTCCTCCTTGCGCGGGTCGATGACGCGCACTTTCTTGTCCTTGCAGGCGGTGCAGATGAGGCTGCCGTTGCGGTTCCAGCACGCGCTGAAGATGACGTCTGGGTGCATGTCCTCCAGCGTGATGAGCGCCTCGCCCGTGCCCACGTTCCAGATCATGATCGCGTTATCGCAACCTGAATTAAAAAAGAAGAACCGCTGTAAAATGTGTAACACACGATCAATTCAATTCAATTGCGCCACACTGCTCTCACGTCATGTGTAAACAACAAAACCCGTGAATTCAACAATTTACACAAGGATTTGCATGGAGGACACGCCACATAAATGAAATCCGATAATAACCAGAATTTTAAAACTGAGTTGTTATTTAACAATGGAAAATGCTGGTATGTTCAAGTTGCCTGTAAGGAACATTTATATTTCCTGTGTCTTTGTTTATCATTATTTTTTAATTTCTAATACCATGGCTCTAACAGTACTGTCAGCTGTAAGGCAAATCACGTTTATATTTCTACAGTCAGTCAGACTTGCTTAGTGGATGCTCTGGATTGTCGCTTAACTATAAACGGATTGCTCTTTAACAAGTAAGTGGTTGACAGGGTGGAGAATGAGCGTGCCGTCACTCACCAGCACTGAGCAGGATGTTGCGGGCCGTCGGGTGCCAGGTGATGATGCCCACCCGTTTGGAGTGGCCCTCCAGCACCACCACGGGCTCCGACATGGAGGTCACCAGACCGTTCTCGGGGATCTGCCACACCTGAAACGAGACGAGCTCCAAAAATGAGACAAGATCCATGGTTTAATACAGCACAAATAGATGGACGTCGTCAATCGCGCAGTGCAAACTGATAGCAGAAAGTATGAGTAACAATTAGCTCCAAATAATTAGTAAATACACATAAAAACAAAAAAAAAACAAGTGACTAGTGAATAGTTTTAAAAAGATGTAAAGACGTAGAGTTCAGTAATAATAATAATAATAATAATAATAATAATACAATAGTAGAAAGAAATGACCATTTGACTTAAAAGTGCAGTAGCTGATTGTTTAAATATTCCTTATATGTACAAATAACCTGGAAGATATGTAGAACATGAATTAAAAAAAAAAAAAAGGCGCTGAGAAAACTTGTTTGGAAAACGAACTTCCGGTCCGGATTGCTAGCATGTGTTTGGATTTGTCTCCTGTCAGTCATTTTATAGACAGCTTTACAGGCCACTGTAGATCCTGGGGGCGGAGCTTCATGGACATGGGTGGGAAATCATTCCCATGTCGAACCACCTAACCTTAGAGATCTAATCTTGAAAAAAAGCCTTACCCTTAAACCAGAGTGATGAATCCTAAGTTTAGACTTTGCACTTGCATTATTGAGCCTTAAGGGGGAAGCAGACTGCAAGTGTCTGTGCTGATCAGCGCTCACAACACTGATTTAGGGCCGATCTTTCAGTGTTTATTAAGGTTAGTCACAAAGCCAGACTGTAGATCAGCACTTCAGTGTGCATAAATGTTGCATAATCATGAAGGAAATTTGATCTCATATCAGGGATTAATCTCGGTTTGATCCACCGTTTTTTAATGCTCAGCAGTTAAATGGATACCAATGAACCGACAACAGTGCAGACATTTCTCTAAATAACTCTTCCTCTGCAAGCATCAATTTCCCTATTCCTTTCTATAATCCCTGCTTCTATCTTCCTCTCACCCTCACCATACCATGTCTATACCTCCCAGACACACCCCTTACATTATTTCAGACATTCTCCAAGCATTAGGTCAGTCTCTGCAACTCCAGTACATCTCCCGTTCACCGTGGCTTCACATTTCAGTTAAAGACGTGGGAGAAAATCCCATTACAATGTCAACTTCGGCTCCCGCCTTCAGAGTACGGATTACATATTAGTGTATGGTTATAAATTCCAGTTCTAATTATTATGATCTTATGTTACACAGTGAAAGAATTGGGGAGACAGATGTGTATGGACTTCACACCTGCTGTCCCAAATCACTGTCTGGGGGCTTTCAAATGTTCCAGCTGTTTTACTGCTGCATTGTTACAATACACTCAGACATTAGAAGAAGAAACAAATAAAAAGACTGGGTGAAAGATAGGAGTGTATCCAGCCTGATCAGTACAAGTATTGTAATTATAATACGTACTATATGTTTCAGTAGTTTATAAATCTATATTTCTACAGGAGTAGTATAATGCAGTACATAATGTAATAAAAATGTACATCTGATTATCAGGATGCCAAACTAGAGGAATGTTCAAAACTACAGGTCTTGAGATGGGGCTGTTCAAAACTACAGGTCTTGAGATGGGGCTGTTCAAAACTACAGGTCTTGAGATGGGGCTGTTCAAAACTACAGGTCTTGAGATGGGACCATTCCGAACTAGGGGCCTCGAGATGGGACCTCTCCAAACTAGGGGCCTCGGGATGGGCCTTCTCCGAACTAGGGGCCTCGGTATGGGCCTTCTCCGAACTAGGGGCCTCGGGATGGGCCTTCTCCGAACTAGGGGCCTCGGGATGGGCCTTCTCCGAACTAGGGGCCTCGGGATGGGCCTTCTCCGAACTAGGGGCCTCGGGATGGGCCTTCTCCGAACTAGGGGCCTCGGGATGGGCCTTCTCCGAACTAGGGGCCTCGGGATGGGCCTTCTCTGAACTAGGGGCTTCGGGATGGGTCTTTTCCAAGCTAGAGTCCATGGCATGGGACCATTCCAAGCTATGGACCTCAGGATAGGACTTTTCCAAACTAGAGTCCATGGAATAGGACTGTTCCAGACTAAAGGCCATGGGATAAGGACCTGTCCAAACTAGAGGCCATGGAATGAGGCCATTCCAAACTAGGTGCTTTGTAATAGCACCAGTCCAAACTACAGGCCTTTTTACCCCTTTTCCACACAATGTATTTGTCTTTACCTAAAACGAAGGAAGTTTACAGTGGGTTTTTTCATCTGTAAGGAATGATCGAATTTTCCACTAAAATTGCACAAACACACACACTAGCATTTCAAAAAGCCAAATAGTTCAAGAGATCATTTCTGACAGATCAACATATTAGTTTATTAGTTCTTTATGTCTAGCTGCTGCAGAGAGAGAGCTTGGGTCGAGGGATAATACAAGTTTGGGTTTTTTTTCCTTTTTGGGTGAAATCGGGGAACCTCCAGAAGGGAAGTGAGACCAGTGCGGCATACCACAAAATTCCTGTGACCAATAAACATAGCATGGGAGAGCAGGACCATCACAATCTGCTATACTCAAATGCTCCGGGACAAGATTTAAAACGTAAGATCCTTGTGTTAGCGAGCTGACTGACCTAATCTCAACACAGTAGTGCATTAACCTGATCAGGTAGCTTGTGTATTCACAAAAAGGTTACTCTATAAATGTTACCATATAACACTCAAAAATTGTTCAATACGTTTTATACATTCTAAACATGTAGTAACATTATAATGTGCGTATAATGTTTGGCCATCCTCAGACTGTCTGACGAGCAGGAGCTGCTCATTTAATATAACGCTCCAGTTTACGATCCTACAAACACTGGCAACATTTTAAATTCTCTTGCACATTAATCAAACAAAAGCAGGGAGTGAGGAACTGTACTGGCTCATCTGCTGCTATTTTAATGACTCATGCTTCCATTAATACTAGAATAAATAAACTGAGTGGGTGGCACCTCTGTACGCTTGCGGTTTAGTTTCCCCAACATCTCTGAACTCTGATAAAGGTGGAACAAGGATATTTGACTTAATATAGATTTTTTTTGTGCATGGTTAAAAATATTGGCTTGGACTGGATTGAAGATTGAAAACTGGATTGAAAATTGAGAGTGTAGCTGTTGCATCAGGTATAATCATACCAGAAGGATGTGGATTTAACACTGCATAAATAAGAATTTAAAAAAAAATAATAATAATCATACCATGATGGTGCAGTCCTCTGAGCCGCTGGCGATCACCTGATCGTTGTGAGGACACCAGTCGATGTCCAGCACTGGCCCTGTGTGTCCACATACCGTCGGGTAGGACTTATCTATACGACCCGTCTACAGAGAGAGAGAGAGAGGAGAGAATAAAGTATGATTAAGCACAATGTCAAATCACAAAATCCTATTCGTGTCTGGCATGGCTAATATTTACAGAAATGTACAAGCATGCACAACTGTAAAGGAAAGACGAGAATTGAGCAGCATGTTGACAACTATTTATAGAAACAATCTTCTTAAAAATTGGAGTACTTTAAATGGCTTAATCGATATTGGTATAAAAATATTGGCATATATTTATATACACTACACACATGCCTGGACTTCCATCCTTCCAAGAGATGGAGATGAAGTTTAAGTTCAACAGCCAGAAGATTTGCCAGCACACAAAAAAATTAAAAATGTAATAGCATCTTTTACGATTGTAGCACTATGACCGTTAGCTACATTCGCATCCTCCACGTTTTCATTTTCATCCTCAGTTTTCAGTATTTGAATTACAGATGGCATTCCTGTGGCGTGAGATCAAGCTCACATTCCTGCACAATTATTGTGAACTAGAGCTAAGGAAAGGAAGGAAAGCGTGAGGACCTGTACCGTGGGTGAACACAGGACTGTCCTCCAATAAAAATACAGTATGTAAAATTATCTATATTGGACCACGGCCACGGAGGAAAAACGACAGAACGAATGGCGAGTGGTATGAATGGTGTAAATGGTTACATTCATGACAGAATTATTGCTACACGACTGGACACCACTGAGGCTAATCATCTGCAGGCTTCCAAACACAAAATAAATGAAATCTTCTGAGACGAGTAAACATTACATTTCAATAAATTTACCGTCAGCTACAGACATTGAATCCATTGATTCCACCATGTTTTCTTACTGACACGCCCCTAACTCGGATACTTGGAGCTTAAAGAAAATCCGGAGTTTCCCAACTCCTAATTACGACTAGTATGATCTTTCCGACATGACTTGAACGCACCATTATGCACACGACTCCATTAGAATGCAGAAACAGATCTGGTGAAAACAAACAAAACACAAAAAAAAAAAATACACACCTCACTAATTATAATAGTATGCAGAGTGCATGTTGCTACTGCACTGCTAATCACAAATAAGGAAAAATAATAATGACATGGATTCGCATAGAATGTATTCACGAGCTGCTGGGTGTGGAAACGTCAACAGTGACCGAGGTGCAGTCTAACCACAACAATGATGGTAGTCTGTGAATATTTACGAGTGGCTGAGGACAAAATTAGCTAGATAAAACAACAGTGACAGTCATGTAGTAATTATGTGCAGGCAAAATATATACAATATCTATGTTGTTTAAATACTGGAACACAGTCATTATACAAATGAGAACATACCTATTAAATCATCTGACTACATTTGACTGTTACGAAGTGCTGACACTGGAGACTCCTTTCATAAATGTTAAATAAACATCAGCTTACAGAAGCTTCACCACATCAATATGTTTTTCTTAGCCTTAGAACAAGCCCCAAACAGTGAAGTCCCTGTTACTACTAAGTTGTTACTACAGAAACTTATCAGTCCCAAGAGGATTTCACGATTTTGAGAACGCAGAAATTAACGCAAAAATCAAGCAAACTCCGCATTACTTGGTGGAGCTTGCAATTTTTCAGAATTACCGCAGACTTTCCGCAGGTTTGGGCGAAGACGTGTCATGTGGCGTCACCACAATGCGAAGCCCTCTTCAATTCAAGTGCGTCAAACATGAGTACAGCTAAAAGTATTACAGTTTTTTTAAAGAAAAAAAAAAATATATATATATATATATATATATATATATATATATATATATATATATATATATATATATATATATATATATATATAAAAACCCTCATGACAACCCTCCATAAATTGCATCACAAAATCAACAATAAAAAAAAAACTTCATATAAACCTATGATTTGAATTACAGCCTCGTTTTAGAGCTGCTGCTATAGAAAATGAATCAAATTTTAAAACCAAATCAGAATTCAACAGCGCACTGGTATAACACAAAATGACACATTTATTCTCCTTTGAAGATAAAAAAAAAGTGCTCATCATGCCATTCTTTGTCTATTAAGGCAAGATCACAGACTTTCTCTCTCACGCTGAAAGGCACTAAATGGAAGTCTGTCTGCGGCTCTGTTCCGCAACAGCTGAAGACCAGATGACGTAAGCGCCCTCTGGGTGTGCTGGGTCATGACCTTCTAACCTTTAGCCCTATGTGTGAAAGTTTTTTTTATATAACTTCTTTGTCTACAGAGGCCACGCCTCCTGCATAAGGACATCGCTAGAAACATGACCAATCCCAGGTCTATTTAAAACTCCACCATCACACAGACACACCCACAAACACACCACACGTGAAACCAGCTGATCACGGCTTAACAGAAGATAAACTACACAAGAGATTTTAGAGCTGTACAGAGAACAATGCTTTTTAGAGCCTAGTCTTTCATACATATTTCAACGATAACACCTCCTGCACAAAGAGAACTCAAACTCAGTGTGACTGTTAGAAAAGTCAGTCAGCTGGTGGACCTGAAAAAAGGAAAAATAGAATAGAGAGTCATCCATAAGGCTCATTAGTGCTGTAAACTGGTTAGCTAAAATACTAAACACTAATAGGTGAGCTCTCAGACATGATGGATACAAAAATCCTGAATATTTTTCCCCGTCCGAGGTTTCATGTTTCTGTACAATAAAACCAGGGAATTAAATTTTCGAGAAATACTTCAAACTAGAAGACAAACAACAAAAACAAAAAAGCGCCATGTTCTCTGTCCCTTCCTTAAATAAACATCTCCCTACAGAAAGCTTCCCCATATCAACGATTATACAAAAACATTCAAGTCCCTGTGAATGAGCTGTTACTATGGAAACAATAACGTATTCGAATGAGGGCATTAATATAGACCTGCTCTTTGCCTGCTGTTAAAGAAAATCGATCAACACCTTTTGATCGATCAGAATTGAGAATTGAACAGGGTCCTTGCATAATGGTTAAAAATTCTCGAACGAACGCTAATTATTCATCGCAATGTTTCTGCCTGTGGCTGCTTTTGCAGGAGAAACTTCTTCTTGCCTGATGAGAAGCCTTAATAATGAAAGAGACCGAGTAAGAGATTCATTCAGGTAAAATGAATCGCACAGATAACAGTCAGTCATCACCGCCATCCGGCATTCCGCTTGCCAAGTTCAGGCAGAGAGCGGGAGGTCGTCACTCTGCAATTTAACGATCTGAAAACAGTTGAGAAATCCTTTAAGGACAAGTCGCGAGGGGAGAAAAAACAAACATGACACCCCTATAGGAGTTCAAGACGAGGACAGCGGAGAGAGAGGTAAGGTGAGGCGAGGTAAAGGGACTCTAGACACGTTTCCAACCGCAGAATTCAAAAGGAGAGCTGGTAGTATCAGGCATTACAATTCCCTTATATCTGATTCTTGTAATTCATGTTATCTATACACCTACCTATTTATTACAAGTGGTCATAAAAATTAATCACATCATCGCCTATATAAGATGCTGTACAGACATTATATTCTCAGATCAACTCCTTAGCTGTTTATGTAAGGAATAGAGCACTTGCTTGTTACAGAAAAATCATCAACGACAGTGCAGCGTGATGCGGCTCATCATGACTTCCTAAGGTTTTTTTTTTACTCCTCTTAAACCACAGTAACAAGTTTTTTTATATATATTAAAGAATATCATAGTTTTTATGCACTTATAATTCCATCCAATGTTATCGAACAGCTTCACAAGTTACACCTACTTATGTTATCGCTTACATTCTAGCAGCTATGAACATGGTTCCCTCACCAGCCTCTCCTTTCTTCTTCTTAGTCAAAAGTTAGACAAAACAAATAAATGCAGACGAAAGCAAATCAGTGCAGACAAAACAAATACAAAACAAACGTTTACAGAGAAAGCACAAAAACACATTCTGTCCTGAGGACTATCCTATGCCTGAAACGTTAAAGTAACAGCTTTACTGGTACAAAGCGCTGACACTGGAGACTCCTTCCAAAATTCTAAATAAATGTCACCATATCAACCAGTACACATTTTCCAAATCTGTTTATGTGAGCGCCTGCCAGGTGAATTTCTGTTGTTACTACAGAAATAATAACTAGTGCATTGATATAAACCTTGTAGATGGAACTACTATTCAGCTGCTGATGCATAAAATGAATCAACACCTTCTGACCAATCAGAAGCGAGAATTCAGTGTCGCTGTGGTACAGCCTAATGTATTTTTTATAAAGTTGCATTTGATACTGTAGATCACAGAACACCGTTAAACAGCCTGAGAACCGGGTTGGTCTTTCTGTGCCTGTGTTAAACTGGTTGTCTACCTATTTAACTGGTAGAGAATATTTTATTAGTCTAGAGGAACATCAGACAAGGCTCTGGACTTTTTTTTCTTTGTATACATTGCCATAGGGTCAGATTATTATGAAGAAATAGAAGATGATGTTACTCATGTTGATGAGCTGGTAACCTGTCTGTCAGCTGGATCAATAGCAATTTTTAATACTTGTTGTCGGCAGTGAAGCAAAGAGATATAAAGCAGACTTGGAAATCTGGCTCTACAGACAAAAATGAAATTAGAAAACCTGGTGTAATTCTAGACTCTGATTTATCGGGAGTTTAAACTGCGCATTAATAACATTACTCAAAACTATATTCTATCATCTAAGGAACATAGCGAGACTGAGGTCCTATCTCCGGTTACAAGATGCCAAGAAATTGATCCATGCTTCTGTTTTTTTTTTTTTCCTTGTCTTGACTAACATAATGCACTGCTCACAAGGATTTCTACTACTACAGCCATTACTTCAACTTGCAAAAAATGCAGCAGTGAGAACATTAACACGTAGTGGAAAACTATTTTATATTAGACCAGTTTTAGCATCACTCCACTGGCTGGCTGTTTGCTTTAGAATTGACTATAAAATTTTATTACTAATTTTTAACTCTCTTAATGATTTAGCCGTCCCTCCAGGATTTCACGAGTTTCGTGATCCCAGAAATGAACACAAAAAAAAATAAATAAATAAATAAATAAAAATCAAGCAAACTCATATTCGGAGGAGCTTGCAAATTTTCTAAATCACCACAGATGCTCCGCAGATTTGTCATGTGACGTCATCGCAACGTGCATTCAGGCAAAGCCCTCTTCGATTCACGTGCGTCGAAAATGAGTACAGGTCTCATTTACCAACAAACATCACTGCAAAACAGCGTGCAAAAAAAAAATTCATGCAATTGCGATTTCGCCAATTCAAGTAGTTCTCTGGAAAAAAAAGCACAAAAATCTCTGCAAGTTACATCACAAATGTTGGGGGGAACAAATTCAGCAAAATCGGGCATTTTTGGCTGCAACGATCACAAAACCCTCTGCGAAATCCTGTATGGACGGACCTTCATTTAGCTTTTACCTAGCTTTCATTATTTGACTTTATTATTTGAATTATCGTACATTCGTTCTATTTGTACACTTTAATAAATAACAATAAATAAATAAATAAATAACACTTTAAAAAATTATATATTATATATAATTATATATCAGGTTTTTTTTCAGACAAAAAAAAACGATGAAGGCTGCTGGGTTTTGCTGTAAAAATAAGTCAAAGTGTCCAGAAGAACTGTGGCTGGTTCTGCAAGATGCTCAATAAAACTTACCAGCTCATTTCCTTATAAAACCGCACTAATTGTACCGGAGACTATTTTTATTTTTTAGTCACACCAAATAGTGACTTTGTTTCATTTACTATAGTTTACTGCTCTTTACGGTATTTTTTTTAATGTATAAACATTTAATTTAATTATGTTGAAGGCATCTTTGCTCTACAGCATTACTTTGCATGTGCCTAAAACTTTTGCACAGTGCTTTACATTGTGGAGCATATTATATATATATATATATATATATATATATATATATATATATATATATATATATATATATATATATATATATATATATGTCACTCACACTCAAAGCATATATATATATATATATATATATATATATATATATATATATATATATATATATATATATATATATATATATATATATATATGTGCCACTCAAAGCACTTTGAGCTGCATTTTAAATGTATGAAAAATTATATACAGATAAGTTATTGTTATGATTAGGCAATATTAATAACTATACAATTTCTGTGCCTTATTAAAATGGGAAAAATGCACATCAACAGGATGTTCACAAAATATTTGTTACAAAAAAAAAATATTTTAGCTAGAAAAAGGGGGGAAAAAACCAAACCCAGTGACTGTGGGCTTCATCACTTGATATACAGTTAATATTAAATGAACATGAATAATGATTTTCATCCCAGACTGTTTCAGACCTAGAGCACGAACCCCCTCATGCCCTGTTCAGTGCCCTAAATATGTGTGGGATGCTGCTTTGGAGTCATCCATAGAGCATTTTGCATACAAATGGGGCTACTGAACCTTTATCATATCTACCCAGTGTATTACACTGTAAATTTCCTGTTCCGTGTGTGTGTGTGTGTGTGTGTGTGTGTGTGTGTGTGTTTGAGCCAGAGGCCAGTTAGACTACAGCTGTACCAAAACCCAATTAGCTGCTAGGCAGACAGACAAGGAATATAGACAGAGGGGGAAAAAGAGAAACTGAGAGAGAGAGAGAGAGAGAGAGAGAGAGAGAGAGAGATTCCTTTTGATAAATCACTGCCGCGTATTCCTTACGCCATATTTGACTCATACATTCAAACCATATAACCAAAATCTATACGCGCACACACACACACACACGGCTTAATGGGGGCAGAATAAATAATGTGCACTTTGTCTCCCATTGACCTGCATTGAGAATGGGCAGAGCTCCAGCCAGATACAGTGAAGCACTTGACTCAAAGAAACGAGAGGGAAAAGAAAGAAAAAAAAACCAACTGCACCCTTTCAGCCCTGTCAGAGGACCTGAGGGCTCTGATTGGTTGACTTCCCTGAAGTCCAGCCAATGGGAAGGCAGCAGGAAACCGGGCTGGAAGAGTGACAGGCGGGGAGCCGAGCATGACCATATATGGTAAAATCTGCAGTCGGTGGCCTCCAGAGCGCAAAAGGAGGAAGAGGCTGCCGGAATACAGATTGGGAATGAGAAGGACACGTGCAGTCACTCACACACTCTCACACACAATTATGAAGCACAGCACAGCTTTTTTTCTTTCTGTTTCAATTTACATTTAATACTAACATAGCCGACATTTCATTAACTAATTATGCAGTTTATAAATGTAGCACACACACACACTGGTGAGACTGCTTTGTGGTATTTACCCTTTGGCAGAAACATTCGTCAGGATCTGCTCTGAGCCACAGGCCCATTTTACGTGCACACACACGCACGCACGCACGCACTTCTTATATGTACACATCACCCAAAGCAAACATAAAACAGGATATATGAAGGACTTCACATTGACCAAGCCAGAGTGTCACTTCCTCTCCCTCCATCTTCCTCCTATGCCTCTCTTCCTCTTTCCGTCTTCCTCTTCCTCTCTGCTGGCTTAGCAGGAAGAGCCGAGGCCGTAACACTGACCTCACAGACTACGAAACTGCAAACCACTGCAATGAAAAGCATTTCATACCGATTCAGGGAAGTGATGGGACTTAATTATCGGTGCAGAATTAGCAGGAGAGGCTGAGCATTACTTCATTGTGAAAAGAAATAATAAACGGTGTTGAGACAGAGGACGTGTGAGGCGTTTTCTCTCACCACTTCATTCACGGTATGAATGGACAACAGGAATGCGCGAGCGGAGGACGGAGGAGGGGAGAGAGCAGAGGATCTCCTGCCGTTTCCTTCATATGATAATGAGAGAATGTGTCACACTCGGGCAGAGAGAAAGAGAGGCAGAAAGGACGGGATTAGTTAGAGCAGGTGAGGCCAGCTCCAGTCCTGCACAGTTTGGTGATTTCTTCACTTTATCCAGGGACACAGTGTGTAGAAAAGCAGGAAGCTGAGCTGAGTCATGCCAGTCAGCCTCCTACACACAGAGGAAAAAACACACACACACACACACACACACACACACACACACACACACACACACATCCCCCCTAGAAACACACCGTCTGCTCGCATGTGCTGCTGATCGAGAGGTGACTACAGGCAGAAATCACACACTGGACATGACGTCTAGGAGACGAACATGTAAACACTGGTTGCTTTTGTCCAGCTATAGTTGCATTAAAGCCTGAAACCATGCAACGTGCACAGTAATCCGTGCTGGGAATCATCCAAGATCTACCAAACCTGTTCAACAGTAGGATTGGGTAATATGACAATATAATACTGATATCATGATCATTTCAAAAATATATACATCTTCACCCAATTCAATATATCTTAAAAAAAACAAACAAAAAAAACCTTGTATAACCTTTATCTGCTTAAAATCGTTGATATCTTTTTTTTTAAATAATCTAAAACAGTGACATTTCAATATACATTTTTTGTAATACATCACAAAAAATCTATCATTTTTAAAAAGTAACTATTTTTGTCTTATTAAGTTTAAGAGAGAAAGAGAAAGAAAGAGAGAGAGAGGCTGGAGAGGGAACCACTGCTTATAGCTGCTAGAACATACAGACCCTTCCGAAAGTACTGGGACAGCGAGGCCAATTCCATTGTTTTCGCTATACATTGAAGATACTTGGGTTTGAGTTCAAAAGATGAATACGAGTGGATAGATCAGAATTTCAGCTTTCATTTACTCATATTTGCATCTAGATGTGTTAAACAACCTAGAACATGGCACCCTTTGTTTGAACCCACACATCCCCCCCTCCAAGTGATCAAAAAATATTGGAACATGTGACTTATAGGTGTTTCTTGTCGCCCAGGTGTGCCCTGATAAATTGATTGTTTAAAGAATTAATAGCTCTGAATATCTACTCTTTTGGTTTAAGCTCTAGGTTTTAAAAATAGTAAATTAACCAAAAGACCAGAGAGCTGTCTATGGGAGAAAAACAAGCCATTTTGAAGCTGAGAAAAGAGGGGGAAAATGTGCAAGGTATTGCACAGGCATTGGGCATAGCCAATACAATACAACAATTTGGGATGTCCTGAAAAAGGAAGAAAGCACTGGTGCACATCACATGCAGCAAGACAGCAACCAAGAACACACTGCCAACACAACAAAGGACTTCATCAGGGGGAAATTGGAAGGTTTTAGACTTGCCAAATCAATCACCAGACCATAACCCAGTTGAGCAGCATTTCACCTCCTGAAGAGGAGACCGAAGCGAGAAACCCCCCAAAACAAACAACAACTGAAAGAAGCTGCATTTAAAAGCCTGGAAAAGCAACACAAAAGAAAACTGCAACAGTTCGGTGATGTCAGCTTGATGCGGTTATTGCAAGCAAGGGATATCCAACCAAATATTAAGTGTTATTTACTTTAATTTACTTTATGACTATTTGTTCCTATACTTTTGCTCACCTAAAATTTGGTGGTCTGCCACCAAAGGTGTCATTTTCTAAGTTGTTTAACACATCTAGATGTCAATATAAGGAAATGAAAGCTGACATTCGGAGCGATCGACTCATTCATCTTTTGATCTCAAACCCTAGTCTAAAAGGTCTAAAACGAGGATGCATCCATTTCTACATATAATTTATACAGGTTAAAGCGGACACTGAGAATGAATACGGCTTACAGCAGCAGGCCTCCTAGTGAGAGATGCCGAGTGTGAAGGCGTGAGCTGGAGAAGAAGAACAGAAGCCGTAGACAAAGGCCTGGGACGCACATGTGGGAACAAAAGATTCGCCAGAAAGACTAGTGGGAGCAGGACGGCAGGGCCAGATGGGCTCCAGACAGATGCACACAAACTCTGAATGTGTGCGTGCGTGCGTGTGTGTGTGTGTGTGTGTGTGTGTGTGTGTGTGTGTGTGTGTGTGTGAGAAAATTTAGATTTGAGAAGGTGAGGTAACAGCAGAGCAGGCCTGCACGAACCCATGCACTCTCTCAAAAGCTTCTCATTCCTGAAAGTCTGACAGTTTGAACAAGATGTAACGAGCCCACTAGTTATGCATGTGTCATGTCACCATATGCACATCCTGAAGAAGAAGGAACGGGGGCAGGGGCGGGGGGGATAGAATATTAAGATCAGAAAGTGAAACTACAAACCTACAACCGTGCAGCTTCTCCTTCGAAAAACAAAACAAAAACAAAAACAAACCCTTCATGCCATAGTGATGAGGCATTTTAGCCCAGTCTACATCACAACACTCAGAACAGAATTAATCTTGAGAAGCTACACACACACACACACGCGCGCACACACACACAGCAGATTCAGAAAGCCGAATTCATCTAGAGAACAGCACAAAAGAGCTTGCAGAAAGAGAACTCCAAACACACACCCATCTGTCAGAATATGTAGCCGTGCTCATGAAAACATTACTCACCGGCTCCGCTTTCAATCATGACACAAAGCAAACACACTGCACACACCCATGCTGTAAGAC
Organism: Cranoglanis bouderius; assembly: GCA_023630585.1. NCBI lineage: Eukaryota > Metazoa > Chordata > Actinopteri > Siluriformes > Cranoglanididae > Cranoglanis > Cranoglanis bouderius. The sequence goes on from CM042565.1 coordinate 4,321,899, forward strand.
AAGACTGACAGCCTACACATTGGCATGTCCATATCGTTCAGTGTATTATAACTAGTTAAGTGTAACAAAACAAGCAAATTAGGAGTTTAAAGCACTTAAGGCGTTAATGGCAGGCCTCGGTATGATGTCTGAATGCCACATGTCTCCAATGTCACGGCTGTTTCCCAGTGTCCTCTGAACGATGGCCACAGTTTTGATGCTCTGTGGTAAATTGAGCCTCCATCGCCACCAGTGACAGCTGTGCGGCTAAATCGAATGGCCTCGCAGGGTCAAAACGATTCTCTTTCAGCTTGTCCATGTCTGTCTTTCTCCCTCTATTTTTGTTTTTAGATATCTCCAGCATAAAATGTACCTCCAGCATAAAATGTATTTTGCAGCATAAAATCGCTTCACGAGTAAAGACCCAAAAGCTCTTAAAACTCAAGCTAACCTGCCACATGGCAGTGACACTTAACTGGATGGAGAAGATGATATCCTTCTGCATTGACTTTTATTTCATCAGCGCTTACTGAAACAGCTGTAACCCAACTGTTTACAGCTGCTATAATGTAAGTGATAACATTAACTTGTTTCATGGGCACTCCACAAGATTAAACGTAACTACATACAGGTAAGTATATTCTTTTGTTCCTTTTACAGGAAAATGTTTTCTTTTCCCCCTTCTTGAACCACTGATTCATAAATGTTTGAAATAAAGCCTTTTTTAAATAAGAAAAAAAAAAAAAACAATTGTTCATGCCTTATTTTCCACATCAGTCATGAATATGACTAGCTAGAGATGTTGTCATGGGAACGGAACGATAACATGATCGGTTCTTCATTTCACAGCAGCCGCATTTTAATGTTACACCTGAACTCGTCTCTCTGTTGTGTTGAAATGAGAAGCGGCTCTCGTGCAAGATCAGTACTTTTTCAGTGCTAAAGTTTTTCACACTAGCAGTCCCCCCCCCCCCCCCCCCCAAGGACTCAAATTATCATTAGGTCAACAGGAAAATAAGTTCATCTTTGAACTACTAGTCTTCAAACCACTTCAATACTTCAATGCTTATTGAGCCTTTTAAACAGAACTGTAAACATTCAGGTCGCTCAGACCTGAATGTGTCTTTATTCGAACTCTGACGTTGAAGCAGCTCCCCGTTACACTGATCCAAGACCAGATTTACGTCTAACTGTAAGAGGAGCTGTGAGTGCCAACAACAATATGGGTATAACACCACAGAAGCGCAAAAGGCCACAGTAAAATCAGGTGCGGCTGTAAGCAAATCCTGTGTCATTTTAAAGCTGGACGGGTTTCCCAGCTCTTCTAAAGGTCAGACACAGGCTGAGGCAGAGACAACAGGAGGTCACTTGGGGTTTAAAGGCCAGGACAATTAAGCTCTGGGGTTAAAGGATCCCTGATGTCAGTGACCTATTGCTCATATTGCATAGCAGACCGGTTTGTCTCGTTGCTGAACAGGACATGTGATCCGCTTACATCACAGAATGACCGACGTCACACAATCCCTCTGCTGAGGCAGAGAAAAATGTCAATACGGCGGCACTCTGGATATGACTAAAGGTCAATGAAAGCGATCAAGAAAGGATATTGTTTCTGCCAACAAGACAGGAAAAAAATGGAGGATTTCAGAGCAGAGGGATCTGATTTCAAAGAAGTGGTAAATGAGAACCGGCTCTGGTATCAGCACAGCGCAGCACATTTTCGCTGGAAAGGGGGGGGCTGCTTTCACATTAGCCGTCTTCTCTTCAAGCACACATTTTGCATGTGACCCAGTGGGATCCTTTTTAGAAAAGTGCTGACCAATCAGATTGCAGCTCAGTTGGCAAGGCCGAAAAACGAACGTGGAGTACCAGCAGCTGTCCCCATGAAACAGCTCGAGAACCGTGATTTGATTCTGTATGGTGATGCATTTCCTTTCGAAACAGGAAGTCAGAGTGATGGCGTGTTGAGGTGCTTGACTGATTTACATAAACAGCCAATAGCAGTTGAGAAACCCCCGCCGATTCTAAACAAGCTTGACAGTAGCTTAGTGAACTAACTAAACATGACCAGTGAAGAGCGTTTTTTTTTTTTTTTAAACTGTGGAGGATTTCTCACCGCCACCTTTATACATCATAAACAACAAGATGCTGTGTGTTTCTGGAGTTATGCCATACATACGTTTGAGCTGAGGTTGATGGAGAGATGCAAGGTTGGCATCTAACATTATTATATTACTTACTCTTACTGATGGAGATGCTCAGACGGTGTATAAAGATGAACTGTGCTTTCGATCTGTCTGAGTAACTGACACTGCGGCACTGATCAGCCCCATGTTGGTAAAACGCTACTCTGTAAAGCGGCGGTCACATAACCACCAACTCACACAAATTCCACCCTCTTCAAAATAAATCAACATCAACCACCTTTTCCTCAACCCGAGGGATGGCTGGAAAAGGGAATAGTGCATGTTAAGACACCAAAACAAAAAACACCAAATGTTGGCTGCAAACAAGCTGCTACTGTAGAGCAAGACCCCTGCCTTCATTTACATTCTAGAGACTATTTAATTGGACAAACAATACTTGTACAGGATGCATAGTCAACAGCTTTTAATCAGTTTCCCCAGAAGTGACGAACTATAAAATAAATAATTCTCTCCACAACTACATTAGAGCACTTTAAAGACTTAAGGATCTTACAATCCAAGACCATAGATTGTATATAATGTAAAATCAGAGAGTTGTTGATGCTCCTATTGAGGTAGACTGGCTTTATTGACATATATATACACAACACACAATATTCCTAAAAATAAATAAATAAATAAAAAACCAAAAGTAATCTGAAGTGAACCGAGACCTGACAGAAGAAACTGTGCATTTGTCTGGCCTGGGGGACAGTAATAGCTCAAGGGTTCTGTTTTAGTGAGTGGAAGGCTGTGAAGGACTCGATCAAGTCCCGCAATTAATGAGCTCTGGGTCTGGATTGTATCACTTTGAGTAATCATTCAAATACATAAAATATAAAATGCAGAAATGGATTTGACTGTCTATTTGGCCATGTCATTCAAGATATCTCTACAAAATGGTGGCAAACTAGCATGAAATTTGTCTTTTGTTCAACAGTCCATAAGACACATCATAATTTCCTTCCCCAGGCTTTACCTTTTGAAGAGGCAGAACCATGAACGCTCCGCCACCGCTGGCCTCCACGATGATGGCGACAAATCTGGGGTTGACTGCGCAGAAGGCGCTGTCCCACGTCACCCGGGACACCCTGATGTCATCGTAGCACTGGTCGTTCTTCACCGCCTGGCCGAACACGTGCCGGAACTTACTCTGCCGCACCACCCGTCTCATATCTGCAGAGGGAGCATGAGAGATTAGCCTTAAGATTGTGTAGAAAGCAGACAAATGGTGGAACTAGCAGGAAATACCCAAAAGATTTCACTAAAATCCTGACTGGGCCCAAAACAGCATAAATGGACCATCTCTCTGGGTGGAAATCATCCCAGTTCCTCTCTCCCTCACCAATTAGTAAGATGTTAACCAATCATGGACTCTGTTAGGTCATGTGTACAGATGAGGATAGCTACTGCTCTTCTCCAAGTGTGTTCAGTTGCTTAGCACTGGATGGCTTTGCAGATTTCAAAGGAAAATGTCTCCACATTTATAGCTAAGCAACTAAACACACTTGGAGGAGAGCAGTAACTATCCTCATCTGTACACGAGTCATGTGTACCCCCATGCTTGGTGGTAGCTGTGAGAAATGGCTAATGGATGGGACTGTCTACTAGACACTCATGGAATCCCACATGAAGACATCTAATGTGTGGTTTAGGACACACCGACAGTGAACATGCCTGTACCATTGTAGGATAATGAGCAATACACAAACTCATTTACTTAAAGATTCTGCACTCTGTATTGCTGTATCACACACTGCTTACGACGGTCTGACAGAGAAAACAAGTTTGATGGAATTTCAAATATATTCTGCACCAGAAAAACCACAGCTCTATGAGCAGCCCTTGCATATACAGAGCACATTTCATTCCAGTGAATGACACAGGGATAGAGGCATGTTAAAGACGACTACACACGCTGGCTGAAATGTTAAAGTGAAACTGTTCTGCATCCAGATGCTCTTGTGGACCTCATGACAGCAGTGACTCACGAAGATTATCAACCATTTGGTACTCCAAAAAAATTTTTTTTTTTATACTTTAGAGTTAGTGTGAATTCACACCATACACTGTGGAAACAGGTCTGTCAAGTGATATGGGGCAGAAGGACATTCATTATATACATCGAGTGTACATCCAAACTACCATTTATACAGCTTTTTGTACCCACAGAAATACAGTACAAATCGCTTAAATCTTGAGCATGGAGCAACTGAGCAGTTAAAGGTTAACGGGCTTGCTCAAGGACCCAACAGCAGCAGCTTGGAAGTGGTAGGATTTGAACTCACGATCTTCTAATCACTACCCCAATGACTTGTATCATGACTACATTAACTTGATAAAAAAGTACCCAAACTAAAACCAAATCCAGCAACCTGAAGTTCAACCATATCTACGCTGTGCAAGACAAATAGAACACTGAGAAAATCTGAGCTTAGAAGTCAAATTAAATATGGCATGGGTACACACGGAATAGATAACACCCCAGGGTCTGGACACACTGTCTCACCCAATGAACACCAGCACTTCCCATGTCAAAAACCAATCCATCATTTCATTTTTAGCAAATCTGATTTATTTGACTAGATGGTCCCAGGCACAAATGAGGATATGGACTCCACTGGGTTCCACTGCTGCAAAGGGGAGGGGGAAGGGAGACACCAATACAGGAAGTGGTTCCTGCTGGCGGGCGTGGTGGCCAATGTGACTCAGGCAGATAATGTGGACTTTGTTTCCCGATAAAACCTTCACATGCTGTCACATGCCAAGCTGCTGCCTCTGCTGCTCTCCTCTCACTTCGGCAGTTTACTGTGTACTGAGAAAGTCTCTAGGTCATTTCCCCAAAGCAGGGAAACATACCAGATGCAGTTCTTATTCCAAATCCTAGCTGCATCTATCCAGAACTCAGCAGGAACTCTAAAGCAAATCTTAAGTCCCAAGTTAAGACCTGGCAAGTGAAAGATACTTCAGGAGGAACTCCTATCTAGAACAAGCACATTAATATCAACATATGATCTGCCATGCAGTTGAAACTACTGTCAGAGCTGCTGTTGTAGAAAATTAATCAACACCTTCTGAGCAATCAGAATCAAGAATTCAACAGTGCTGTGGTGTGAAACGAGGTATATGGGACTCTGACAAATCAAGATGTTTCTGAACTCCAGATAGGTATAGAGGAGTAAACATCATGAATTTAGGATTTGTTATTCTGGAATAGCTGTTGTGCATTTTGATATCCTAACTGAAATCTTGTCTGTTGTGCAACCATGGTGATTGCAGAGTTAGGTGGGGTTTCTGGAAAATGGCCCTAGAGGCAATTAAAAATAAACAAGCAACAGGTAAAAGGGAATGGGTTTTCCTTCATTACCACTGAAGTTTCATCTCTAAAACAATCATTGGTTTATTAAAGGAAAACACACATAAGCCAAGAACGCAGTGGAGACCTTATTGTAACCTTTAGTTGCGTACTTCTCAAGTCTCCACTGCAGGCCTGCCACAAGGGCCTTACTGTAAAGGCTTTCCTTTAATAAAAGGCCACTCTTAGTGGCTCAGTCAGCAGGTCTGGATAACACATGCACTCCAAGCAAATGAAAGCAGTGTCACTTCCCATTTCTGACCTTTTTCAAAGCTTTGTTTCCTCATGACTGGTCCCATTAAAAGACAGCTACATGACAAACCCCAAAAAAGCAGAACATAACAAGAGGAACATCACAGAAACACGACAAATCAAGCAGAAGTTCAGGTCAGGCAACATGACCGTTTTTGGAGAAGCTTCATGGTTTTAAATTCTACACCTGCTTCCTTTTTTATTTCAGTTCATAAAATACTGATGAGCTAGCGAAGATCCACACCTGTGAGGTAGAACCCAAGAAATCTCAAAAAAGAAATATGTTGTGATCTTGTTCAGTCTTGCCATACTTGTCACCAAGAAAAACCTTCAATCCATTTCATGGCATGCCTGAGTGAACATATGCAGAGGCATGAGCTTTAAAGCAGAGGCATGAGCTTTAAAGCCCCGAAGAAAAGAGAATCTGAGCGGCATGATTCAACATTACTGAGCAGGTGCTACAACACACCTACAGCACAATTCAGAAAGATCAATCACAGTATCCTTAACTGAAATGGTTTTCATTGTGTATAGTTTTCATCATGTAATACGCTTTTCAGCAGACATCTCAAAAGTGCCCAATTAAGGCAAATAGCTGGTCTCGCACCACCATGCTAACGCTAAAACAATAGAACTGTCTGGGTTCTGTGCTTAGTTTGCATGTTTCAGAACTACAGTTGGGGAAGTCTGAAGGGAGGAAGACTACGAGTAGCCGAATCCCACAATGCATGAGAAGTAGGGGGGTGGTTGGGTGTCTCTAAAGGTCATCTCATCTCCACACTAATCGAGCAATAATGGCGCTTTCAAAGACTATTTATTCTGCTGACTGTTGGAATGTGACGTAGCTAAATATGTTAATAAAAAAGAAAGTAAATGAATAAACAGTCTTACGATCCAGACTTTTCGTACGTCACTAAACATGGCCAAGAACTGCCTATTCTGCAGTTTCAATTAGCCAGTTCCTTTTTTTTTTTTTTTCCACGCAGTGAAAAGTTCTCTTACAGTGTCAAAATCCTATTTTTCCTGTTGGGAACCAAGGCATGGAAGTGTGTATACACAGTAGTGCAGAGAGCCAATCAGATTGCAAATCCTTGATTCTGAAGCTTATGGCCAGACAAGTGTACAAAAGGCTTTGTGCTACTAATTGGAAGGTTGTGAGTTCCGCCATGTAGTCATTGCTGTGGCCTTGAGTAAGACTGTTACCCATCATCTACCCAGCTTAACTGGGAAGCCACTTTTGATTTGAAGTGGCAGCCAAATGAGAACATAAATGAAAATATCAGGCGCTTAGAGAGGTGTGGGCGGTGCATCAGAGACTACTTTATACGTGATCATTTAAAAAAACAAAAAAAAAAACATTGCAGATCTTTATGGTAAGCAAAGCATTAAAACACCACCGCCAATTTACGCAACTCGGATCCACATGGAGGAAACTCCCTATAGTTATTAACATGGATTGTATTTCAGAAGTGGCACAAAGCCTACTCCATAAAGGTGGTCAGTGACCCATTTACCCAGCTGCCTTATCCTGTATCTTCATTAAGGTACTATGCTGTGGCAATAATAGGGTGGTGTAAAGATATTGAATAACTGAAGGTCAAATGCTTTCACAGTAACAGGAAATTGCGAACTGCAGTTAACATTCACCCACAGACTGCCTGAAAGTCAATGCGAGACTGGAATTCATTTTCACTCTGCTTCTCAGAGGAATGGGGAAGAGAGATTATTTCAGAATTTAGATTGGGTTACTGACAGAGTTTAGTCACATGGCTGCTCTTAGAAGCAGACACCAAGCTACCATGTTACTTGTCTGGCTCAACATCAGCCACAACATTATTCTTGGCAGGCGTACATCCGATAAGGTAAGGAGACGGAGCGTGAAAGGGAGACAGAAAGACAACCACTCTGACGGAGACGTGCTTCATGCCCTTTTGAGTGTAGACATGAAGACTGGACTGAGGTCAGGCCTGATCGCAGGTCAGTGTGTGCACTGGTTGACTCACTGGAGCTTCGCGTTCGGGGTGTGGAGCAGAACAGCCATGCCAAGACACACACATGGAGCTTCAGCCAGTGTTTACCAACACTCTGACGCTGCTTAGCAACGTCCACCCGATCTCCCATCAGGCATTACTTATGAAAAAAAATAATAGTAGCGAGTTTGACCTTTTATGTGTAAAAACGCTGAGGTTTTAAGACACTGCTGGTTTTAATCTGAGGGGTTTTCTTTCGAAGAAAAGATGCAGTTAGTGGATTTTTTGTTAGAGTTAAGGCAGCTTGTTGGATGAATCTAGGGCAAGATAATAAATAAAATCTGGACATAAATTACACTCTGGTTTGGCTAAAGATATGGTTGTACACAAATTACACCACAGAATAAATCATCTGTTTCATACATGAACCAATATCTTTGCTATAGCAACAATTTTCTAAAGTTATTAAAAGTTCCTACCACAGTGTTAAAGAATACAAAATATCTCCCAAAATCTGCCCTAAAACACAGACCATGTTGCTTCACCAGACAAAGGCAGTACGGAAACTTCTGCGAGACGAGCAATCAAGTCACTTACGTAACCCAAGGTTTCATAAAAATAAACCCCACAATGCAATCCAACCACATAATCCTGCCATAACCACAGGATACAAGGCCTTGGATTGTAGTTGCTTCATACACTGAGGAATTACGATGAGGATTTTCGTGCAGCCAGACGCTGAATGGGAAGAAAATGGGCTTTAAAGAGGTAACAATGAAGACCTTACAGAGACGCGGCACGAAAAGCATAACTGTGTGGATCCTGTGCCAAACCACACACAGTATCAGTTCCCAACCGGATGACTGTGCACCAGTCGAACTCCTCACTTGTGAGACTGTTGAAAAGAACTGACTGGGTTAAAAATATATGCCCAATGAAAAGGATTTTCACTGGCACAGGCACACGTACTAATATTAGAGCAAAGCGGGCCAGTAGCCGGCTGACCTTTGGTCTGCTAGATTTATTTGATGGGATTTAACCGGCAAAAGACAGCAAATAGTCCACAAAGGATGCAATATACGGGCTGGGTGAGAGTATTGTGGATATTGTCAGTTGTCCGAACATCTGTAAGCATATACATGAATGTTACGCACAATACAGTTAAAGTACAGTAAACGAAACTTAAACATAATTCTTGTACCAGTTTATTTTTTTTCCACCAATTCTGTCCCTCATTAAGTATATTGATTTTTTTTTTTTTTTTTTTTTTTGGTAAATTATAAATAAAACATCCCTGAACAAACCAGAGCACGTAAAGCTTCCAAATGTATGATTCTAGCAGATGACAATGCAAAATGTTTTTTTTTTTTTTTTTCCGCAGACTACTTATATATTTTTCACAAACCTATGCAAAAGATGATATTGATACTTTGGAATTATAACATAGAAGCAGATACTACAACTTTATATAATTTATTTCAATATTTTGGTGTAAATGCGTTTCAAATACAAAAGTATTTGCCCCATCCTGATTTCTTCTGTTTTTGTGTATATCTCATACTGAATAGTTTTAGATCTTCAAACGAAATACAACATAAAACAAAGGCAACCTGAGTAAACACAGTACAGTTTTTATTTTTTTTACTGAAGCAAAATAAAAAGTTATCCAACACCTATCACCCATGTGAAAATCTAATTGCCCCCTTAAAATTAAAATCTGGTTGTGTCACCTTTAGCAGCAATAACTGCAACCAACACTTCTGATAAACGGAGATCAGTCTTTCACTTACTTCTAGGACTAGGACTTACTCCTATGCTTTGGATCATTGTCTTGCTGTATACTCCAGTTGCGCTTGAGTTTCAACTTACAGACTGAAGACCGGACATACTACTTTAATATTTTCTGGAAGAGAGCAGAATTCATGTTTTCCTCAATTATTGCACGTTGCCAGGCCCTGATGCAGCAAAGCATCCCCACACTTCCACCACCATGCTTGACCGCAGGCATGATGTTCTTTTTGTGGAATTTGGTGTTTTGATTATGTCAGATGTAACGGGACTCCTGTCTTCCAAACAGTTCCACTTTTGACTCATCAATCCACAGAACATTCTCCCAAAAGGTTGAGGATCATCAAGGTGTGTTTTGGCAAAATTCAGACAAGCCTTAATGTTCTTCTGGGATAGCAGTGGTTTTCACCTCGCCACTCTTCCATGGATGACATTTTTGCCCAGTGTCTTGATGATAGTGGAGTCATGAATAGTGACCTTTACTGATGCAAGAGAGGCCTGTAGGTCCTTTGATGTTGTCCTTGGCTCTTTTGTGATTTGCCGGATGAGTAGGCCTAGTTGCTGTGTGAATTTTGGAAGGTCGGCCACTTCTGGGAAGATTGACTACTGTGCAGACTTTTTCCATTTGGAGATAATGGTTCTCACTGTGGTTCTTTGGAGTCCCAGAGGCTTTGAAATAACTTTGTAACCCTTCCCAGCCTGATGTATATCAATCACCTTCTTCCTCATAATTTCTGGAATTTCCTTCAATTTTGGCATAGTGTGTTACTGGGTAAGACCTTTTAACCAACTTCATGCTGTTGAAAAAATTGTATTTAAGTGCTGATTTGATTGAACAGGGTTTGCAGTAATCAGGCCTGGTTGCGTCTAGTCCAGCTGAACCCCATTATAAATGCAGTTTCACAGATTTGGGAAATTAGTAACTACGGGGGCAAATACATTTTCATACAGGCCCAGTTCGTATTGGATAACTGGTATTGGAAAAAACTGAAGAAAAATACTTTCTCACAGCACTGCATATTCAGTAGCATGTGCTGTTATAGGACAACAATCAGCAATGGTGTGACGTGATGCAGCCCAACACAAAGCAGAGTTACTGTTACAAACTCGAAGATAGTTTTTTGCTATGCAGTGCATCCCAGTGTTTTATTCAAACAATTCATACAATTCAAAACACGTCATACTTTTTAGCAGTGTATAATGTTTAATATTGCCATAACAACTATAAACAAACATTCCCTCATCAGCCGTGAAACCACTTCAATCCTCTGTCCTGAAAACTTTCCCGAGTCAGAAAACAAAGATTTACAGAGAAAACTTCACCAACTATTCAAACTATTTATATGGAGCATCCACCATACAAATCCATGTGCAAGTTGGTACTATAGAAACAATAATGTATTACATTAAGGACATTAGTGTAAACCTTGCGGGAGTGACTATAGTCAGATCAATCTGAATCAAGATTTCAGCTACATTCTGGTATAAATAACTAACTTTAAAGCTGCAGTATCGACCTTTTTTTGGTTACAAATGAACAAAAATCAATTATTGAGCAAAAATCAGTGTTCAAAGTCTACAGTCTCCTTACTGTACCCCAATTCGCAATGACAAGCTTATAATAATGATTCATAATTTGAGCCGTCAGGTCGGATTTTGCAGGAAACGTCAGTTTGAGGTCATTCACCTTTGCGTGGTTACGTCGCGTCCGTAAACAGAAAGAAGAAGAGCCGGCTACTATATAGTGTGTGGGGGCTGAGAATGGTGGAGTGTTTTAGTTTGTTCTTATAACAGTTGCTTAGAATTTAAACTTGTCATCTAGATGGCTGCTTTAATCTGGATAGTTCTAAAAGTCAATTATCGTTGACATCTGAGAAAACAGCTGTTGTCAAAACAAAAAAATTGACAAAAAATTACAGCTAAATGTATTCTTCTTGCAATTTGCACTAAAAACGAATGAAGAACTGATTTGTATTTAATGATCAGGTTAGCTATGAAAGGTGGCACTGCATGCAGTTCAAAGCAAGTTACCTCAGATATCTTACACATCTAAAGTCTAGATAAGTTGGAAACTTAACTGGAAAACCATGGATGTGCGATTGTCTTTAGCATGTTGAGACTACAGGCCTTGATTTCTGTGATAAATTACAGTGTTCCTTCCCTCTTGGTCTTATGTCACATAAGAGGAAAAAGTATTTCCTACTTCTCCACTGACAGGCATTTACTATGGCTTTCATAGCAGGACGTGAGTGCTGCTATAACTTTCTAATCAACACCTGACAAAAACATGAGGCAATGAAATCATCGCTAAACGTCAAAATGGATGCAGCTTCTGCTGCCCCGGGGGCAGTTTAACAGGCTATAGGTTCAGTCTTACCACATGTCCAAATTAGGGATGGTTTATAAGCTTCCCGTTTCCCGTAGTGCTCTCAGCTCATAAGGCAGCTCTCTGTTAAATGGCTTTATTTTGTTCCAAAACCACACGGTCACTTTCCATAGAAGAAACATACAGATATTTTAGAGTTGTAGTTTACAGACCCTGGATACTAAAGCATGAAATCCCACACTGCCACCAAAATGCCACGGGATGGTTTTTACGTGGAAAGTTTTAAGAGGAACAATAGAGCAAGTGGCTCAAACCTATTCTACAACTAAAACTATTAAAATATAAAGTAAATCTCTTTACAACTATGCATTTGAAAACAATGTCTCCCTCAACAAAAGTGAAGTGTTGTTAATATAAACAAACCAGGATTAAACACGTTAATCTGGTTAATCAAGACTATGACAGAAAAAAGTGAGAGCCAGTATAACATGCATGATCTGACCCAAATTGGACCACATGAATCAATCCCATATTGTATAACTTGGCAAGGTTGGATCGCCAGAAACACCACACAACATTCCCTTCCCATGTTTCCCAGCATTTATTTGGCAAAGATAAGGAGCCTTCAAAAAAGTTAGAAGAGCAGCATAACGCCTCACAGATGACCTACCAAGACATGACCTAACAAGAAAGAATTACAATCTTAAGGACAAGACATGTAAACACATGTGGTCACAAAACAGAGAACAAAAAGGAACCTTGGTTAAAGGCCTTAGATGACACCATGGGAGATGTATTTCCCTGGAAAAATCCAGGTAAGCCAAGGGTAATTATAGAGTGAACTCTAGCCGTCTACCTGCCATTAATTTTCTACCACCATGAATCATCAAAACCAAATTATGTTACGGTTATGTATTTTTCCTGTCTAGCTAGCAAGTCATCATAAATGGGGTTAAAAAATAAAACAAAATTTGCACAGATGTCCCCAAATTTCTTACCACAACTCCTCACTGTCCCATCATCACATGCAATATGCTCATACCATGGGGCCTGGCTGCTAAGCTCTAATACAAAATTGGAACTTTGTTTTGATAACTGTGGCACAGCAGGGAGGGTTGCTGCCTCACCACTCCAGGTTTCCCGGTTCAATCCTGAGGCGCCTACCATGTTTGTGGAGATTTGCTTGTTCTCCCAATGTCTGCATGGGTTTCCTCTGGGTTATCCAGGCCTCCCCCACAAAAAAACATGCCAGAAGGAGGCTTGGGGACTCTAAATTGCCTCTAGGTGTGAAGGAGTGAATGTGATGTGAATGTGTGTGTGCATGGTGCCCTGTGATGGACCACCATCCCATCCAGGCTGTATTTGCACCTTATGCCCAGCATTCCTGGGACAGAATGAAATGATGAACACCATACCTAGACCCTGACCAGTTTAACATCACCAGTTTTGCACAGGCATCTATGCAAAATGCCTAGTCTAAAAAAAATTTTTTTTTAAAAATAATTTTAAAAAAAATTCAGACGTTCTGTCCAGTTTGACCAGACAGATTTTGATGGCTTGGTGTGAATCTGGCAGATTTCGAGGATCACAAACCCCCCAGACCAAAAACAGTAAAGCTTCCCTATTGCACAATACACATATCCAACCCAAAGCTTTATAGGAGGGGTAAAGTTTCCAGGCTTAAAAGGCCACCACACTGATAGGTTAGTGTTATTCCTGTTTCAATACACCTGATTTGTGGCAGGATTCTCAGTCTCAAGGAAGCCACAGACTTATTATTATTATTGCTTTTCTAAAAAGGTACTTTCCCTTCCAGTTCCTAAAGACACCAAATACAGCATCCAATATACCCGACGGAGGCAATGTAGGGTTACGAAACCACTGTTTAAGCATGTTGAGGACTGGAGTAAATAGAAAATCTGGACTGGGCTTGCTCCCTGAAGGCAGAACTGGGGACATCAGCCAGATCAGTGGTGCAGATGGCCATCTTGGAATATACTCATCCTAAACCAGAGGACATAAAATGGAATACTACTTGCTCCAAGACCTTATTTTAACCTTCCACTTCATCATCAAGAGCAAAAGCCAAGTTCCAGGATGGTCTCTTTTTAAGTCCACCAACGTACTCTTTCCTGGGCGTAGAATAAGAGACGGACGCTGCCTCCACAGCTAGTATGTGGTATGTGTGGCGATCTCATCAGTTCCTGAATTTAGTAGCACACAAAGGAAGCTTTGTAAGTACTGTAGCATCACAGGGATGTGGGGAGTTGTGAGCGGCTGTCCTTTAACGATGAGCCAACCAGAGATCTGTTATTCTCCTTACGAGAAAACTCCAACCAAATACTAATATGGTTTATGATGAAAGAAGGTTAGGGTGTTGTCACATTGAAACCCAGATATTATCAGCATACCTATACCAGTAACGTTGAGCTTTGGAAGGATCAGTGTGTTTGGTGGAATTTGTTTAAAGTTTAGTTCATCACGTCTTCTCTCTTACACCCCATTAAGAAATGGCTGAATTCCAGCTCATAAATGACTACAGTCTGCAAGAGTCCCATTCATATGACAGATAAGCTTCCTTGGCATGAATGGCCAACAGATCCTTTATTTCTGAATCACTCTAATTCCAGACCCCACTTTTTTAACTTTAGGCTTTCCTCCTGTTCTTGTGGTTCTAATGTTTCGAATCATTCACCTTTAAACAGGGTCAAAATGTGTTTCCTGGTAATGTACTGGTTTCTGTTCACATGAGTGCTTCCAAGAACTGGATGATGTCTTGACCTAGTCGATTTCCAGGGATTTCATCTCTGGCGCAGGTTTAAACTTAACGTAAAAATGTATGCATGAAAGAGACTTTCATTTATTATTCCTCACTTTGGATTTGGGAAGCACGTAGTGCCAAATCTGTGCACGGAGAAGTACAGAAGGCACTAAAGAGTTCTAAAGAGTTCTCTTTCTTACTGTGCACAAGACGTGCAGCCATCACTGGTCAGCATGTGTTGTTGTTTTTTTTCTTCAGTGCTATGAAAACCTCAGTGCATTGTTCTGCTCTGACATAACTCTGAGCAAGGAAGAGAGAGAGAGTGAGACAGAAGCAGGAGAGGCTCTCGCTTAAATTCACAGAAAGCCAGAATGCCTTCTTTAATTTCACTTTGGGCTCAGACGGTTTTACCACCATACATGGTTATGTTTAAGCAGCCCAAGCATATTTCCCTTACACTTATGCCATAGTGCTTCAACCACTATGAAATCTATAAAGCCTGAGTACTGGAACGAGATTGTCAGTAAAGAAGTAACTGCTCCATGGTTCCTCATAAACTGATGTTATGATGATGCTGGCATTTTGGCCACTTAATGTTATTAATCAGCCTAGATCCTAGAACTAGCCATGTCTCAATAAATGATTCATAAAGTCTGATATTGTGGACTTTTCAAAATATCCTCCATACTTCCGTAATATGTTTAATATGGCTTGGGAGATGGGGTTTTTTTTTTTACAGTATATAAAAGGTTCCCCAATCAAATGGTAGTATGAAGATTATTAAGTAAGTAGTAAAACACTTCTATAACATGCATTTATAGAAAAATAATCAAAGACAGGATGGCGTGGTGCCTGACGTGAAGCAGAGTTTACTGTTACCACTTTAAAGTTGATTATTTTCCTAACACAACACATCCCAAACGGTGTTATTTATCAGTTACAATTTTTGCCAACAATTATATCATACTTTTAATGCATTTGTAGTTGCATTTAATGTTTAAAGAGACAAGTGAACTCCTGTTATATCTTACATTATAGTAGCTATAAACAGTTGTTCCCTCAGCAGCCCTCTCTTTTTTCCCCTCTCTCCCCTGAAGGCCAATAAATAAATAAATAAACAAACAAACAAATAAATAGATAAATAAATGGGTTTTTTTTTTGTTTTTGTTTTACAAAAATGCAGCTTGTCATGGTTACCAAGAAACCAAAAAGTCTTCGGTCCTGAAGCAATAACAGGACAGCTTTACCTCGGATTCTTACTAAGCATTGATACTGGAGACTCCTTCCAAAAATGCTGAATAAACATCTCTCAGAAAACACTGCCATATCAACATTTACACACATCAACACCTTTTGACCAATCAGAATCATGAATTTAACAATTCTGTGTTATGTGGTTTATGTCCTGTTATTTTGGCCTATTTTTATTGTAATGTTAAACTTTAATCCAACAAAGGGTGAGGCAGTTGCAGTGAAATAAAAATGCAATACAGGCATTATCTGACAACCTGGCTCGATTCCAAAACTGGTTTTCCCACAATTTTTATAAAACGGTTGATAATTGCTTTTATTTCTTTTTAAATATACTGTTGCACAGACTCCTCATAAACAGCCACAGCCTTTCTTTATAGCTGGCCAGCCTAGACCCATGAACGTTCCAACACATAAAACTGGTCATTCAGAACGTCCCGATTTATTTATTTATTTATTTTAATCTAGGTGGTTGAAACGTGACTCTTCTTGTTTCTAACATGTCAGTGTTATTCATCTCGCCACAAGCAAACAGCTTTGATTTTAAGGGAGGAGCACAGGTTCAGACTGACTCATCTTGTGTCAACAGTGTCTCTATAATTAGCCCGATCTTCAAGTATGGATTTGGTAGTTTCCAAAGTGTTGGTGGCTTCATTAACCTGCGTTTAAAAAAAAAAAAAACCTTACTTTCAACTCTACTGCCAAAACACAACATGTTATTATTACTAGAGATGCATCAATACCAAAGATTTCAGGGTATGAGTACATGTTTTTGGTACTCAATACCAATTACTGATACTGAAATGTGAAACCTACTTAGTATTAAGCAATCAGGGACATCATGGAACATTTTTATTTAGCTCTGTTTGTGTTCTGTTGAGATTTCTGTTCAAGATGTTATGGTGTTTAAAATTATATCTTTAATAGAGTGTGTGAGGACGGCCAACCTGCATGTGCAGAGCAGTATCAGCGAGCTTGGCCGTTAAAAATGAGTGCAAGGTGCCCATAAACTTCAAGTTGACTCATGAGCAAAGTGTAGGAAGTCTGCGTGTCTCAGTGCTCGCAGTACTCAAGTGCTCTCCCATGTGACAGTTTCTCTGCACGCTCACTTTACTTCACTTCTCAAACCCTCGCAAATATCTGTGTGTGCATATAATTCACGGCACCTTGGCACCTGCTCTGTGTGCTCATGGTGGCCGTAAATGCCGTAAGATGCTTCATCAGGTTACTTGTATTATTGGAAGATGCTGTAGTCCCTCCTCTGTCTATTTTCACAGAGCACTATATGCAGTCTGCTTTTCTTGCCATCTTTAATCGTGTAATAATCCAGATGGCTGTCATGTTGTGTCGTCTGTTCATAGCACGACAGCGTAAACTAGGATTATGTCACATAGTACCATATGTTATTGGATGTTGTTACCGGTGCACGATATCCCAATACCAGTAACTGGATAAATGCATTCGTATTTATCAATATAATACTCTTAATGAAAGAAAAGTCAATCAGAGCAATGGAAATGCCAGAAACAATGTCAGAGACAACCCTTTTCTCAAAATATAAGAATCCAATGTGTATTAATCCCAAATCCAGACCTGCCAACCCCCGATGAGGAATCATCACCATTACCATTCTTTGTAAAGTGTTAGATTTGAGAACTGGCCCAAACATTACTAATGTGAGATGTGTGGGAAGGGGGCGGGGCTTCCGTTAATATCGGAGAGTCCAAACCACCTACGTAACCATCAATCATTCCAGATTCATGTGTCGATTGGCCGTTTTTATTATGAAGACTTTTTCTTTTTTGCCACATTTCTGAGAGACAATTCATTCTGGAGTTCTCCGATGTTAAAATGTGGAAGGTTACACAAAATGCATAAAGGTTGGCAGGTCTGCAAGTCCTGCCTTTCGTCACTGACAACATGAAAACAGTAACTTAATTGAAGTCTGTGACAGAACAGTGCAGGAATCCCAGCTAAGTGCAGATTTCTACTGCAGCTTCCAAATGGCCCATTGGGATATGACTCAATGTGGCTGGATGGCAGGGCTGCAGTGTGTCAAACATTTTGCTAAAGATATAATCTTTTCCACAGAGCGTTCATACTGATGCGGTTTCTGCCTCACCTGAAAAGGAAGTAAAAAAGTTCCTGCAAATGCAGATTACACATAAAACACCTTCCTCTATCAAACAATTGTATGCAACTCTACCAATCACATAAATGCCAATACCAAACTGACTATGTAAACTCAAAAGGTTTAACAGTACTTTTAATGCTAGTCAATAGGTTTAAGAGTACTTTAGTGGTAGTTCCAAACCTGACTGCATCATCAGTTTATTGCTGTGGATGTTTTAGCAGACCAAAACAGCACAACTTGACTGTTCTGGCTCAAGGACTGCTGCTTAGACCAGGCCAAATCAAACAAACGCAGGCTGTGATGAGACCCTTTTTAAGCACGCCTCCACTCTGCTGCAATTATCGCTGTAAAACAGGATTCATTTTCAATCATATGGGTTCACGGAAGATACGCAAGGTACACCAAACAGGCTGTGGTATATAAAACAGTGCGTTTCAGAAATTTCACACAGATTTCACAAGGTTACCATTACAGCATATTCGAATGCAGATTAAGTTGGCAAACATTAGCTGTAATAGGAATAAAACAATTATGCATCATTACAGGAAAATGTGGCTTGATGTGAAAATGTGACAAAGTCGAGATACTTTTACCATCCCAAAGTTGAATATTTTCATTTAGCAGCATGTCCTGAAGCATTTTATTTGTATTGTACCACAACAATTTAGTAATGATTGCAATTATTTATTTAAGAACAACACACACACACATATACATATACACATATACATATACATATACACACACATATATACATATATACATATACAGTATCTCACAAAAGTGAGTACACCCCTCACATTTTTGTAAATTTTATTATAGCTTTTCATGGGATAACACTGAAGAAATGACACTTTGCTACAATGTAAAGTAGTGAGTGTACAGCTTGTATAACAGTGTAAATTTGCTGTCCCCTCAAAATAACTCAACACACAGCCATTAATGTCTAAACCACTGGCAACAAAAGTGAGTACACCCCTAAGTGAAAATGTCCAAATTGGGCCCAAAGTGTCAATATTTTGTGTGGCCACCACTATTTTCCAGCACTGCCTTAACCCTGTTGGGCATGGAGTTCACCAGAGCTTCACAGGTTGCCACTGGAGTCCTCTTCCACTCCCCCATGACGACATCACAGAGCTGGTGGATGTTAGAGACCTTGCGCTCCTCCACCTTCCGTTTGAGGATGCCCCACAGATGCTCAATAGGGTTTAGGTCTGGAGACATGCTTGGCCAGTCCATCACCTTTACCCTCAGCTTCTTTAGCAAGGCAGTGGTCGTCTTGGAGGTGTGTTTGGGGTCGTTATCATGTTGGAATACTGCCCTGCGGCCCAGTTTCCAAAGGGAGGGGATCATGCTCTGCTTCAGTATGTCACAGTACACGTTGGCATTAGCTCCCCAGTGCCGGCAGCACTCATGCAGCCCCAGACCATGACACTCCCACCACCATGCTTGACTGTAGGCAAGACCTCACCTGGTTGCCACCACACGCGCTTGACACCATCTGAACCAAATAAGTTTATCTTGATCTCATCAGACCACAGGACATGGTTCCAGTAATCCATGTCCTTAGTCTGCTTGTCTTCAGCAAAATGTTTGCGGGCTTTCTTGTGCATCATCTTTAGAAAAGGCTTCCTTCTGGGAAGGCATATGAGTATAGACGTATGAGTGCTGCCAGCATTGCTGCAGAGGTTGAAGGGGTGGGGGGACAGCCATGCAGACCAATTTGATGCAGTCTGAGGCGTATGGTCTGAGCACTGACAGGCTGACCCCCCACCCCTTCAACCTCTGCAGCAATGCTGGCAGCACTCATACATCTATTCTGCAAAGCCAACCTCTGGATATGATGCTGAGCACGTGCAATCAAGTTCTTTGGTCGACCATGGCGAGGCCTGTTCTGAGTGGAACCTGTCCTGTTAAACCGCTGTATGGTCTTGGCCACCGTGCTGCAGCTCAGTTTCAGGGTGTTGGCAATCTTCTTATAGCCTAGGCCATCTTTATGTAGAGCAACAATCCTTTTTTTCAGATCCTCAGAGAGTTCTTTGCCATGAGGTGCCATGTTGAACTTCCAGTGACCAGTATGAGAGAGTGTGAGAGCGATAACACCAAACTTAACACACCTGCTCCCCATTCACACCTGAGACCTTGTAACACTAACGAGTCACATGACACCGGGGAGGGAAAATGGCTAATTGGGCCCAATTTGGACATTTTCACTTAGGGGTATACTCACTTTTGTTGCCAGCGGTTTAGACATTAATGGCTGTGTGTTGAGTTATTTTGAGGGGACAGCAAATTTACACTGTTATACAAGCTGTACACTCACTACTTTACATTGTAGCAAAGCGTCATTTCTTCAGTGTTATCCCATGAAAAGCTATAATAAAATATTTACAAAAATGTGAGGGGTGTACTCACTTTTGTGAGATACTGTATATATATAAATATATATAAAAATGTATGCATGTATGTATGTATATGATGTGTGTGTGTGTTTGTGTTGTGTTCACAGAAACAACGTGATTTGCCTTTAAGCCATTCAGTTTTTCATTATTACCGTTTGTTATTAAAACGCTGTTAAATTTGTTGCATAAGAGCCCAAGAGGCAGAACAAAACAAGTGCATACCAGTATAAAATACAAATACAAGAGACAAATCATTTGAGTCATCAATTTATTGTAAAACTCAATCTAACCTGATTTTGTTTGTTTATTAAAGTATAACTAACTGGAAATTAATACATTACACTGAAAAAGATAGGCACTAACTGCTTTGCTGCATCTTGACATGTCTCGATTGTGAATGCAGCATTTCCTGTTTTATGTTGGATGTTCTCTGAGAAATACCTCATTTCGTGTGACAGTCAGATTTTACGATCACTGTCAACACTTAGAGTTACAATGCAGTTTTGTCGTTTCAACCAAATCTGACAGCGTTGCATGAATCCTTTTTGACCTGAATGCAGTGCCTCCCAAGGTACCGGCTCAGTCCAACTGCTGCCCCACAAGAACAATGAATACAATATAACTGTAGATTGTGGTCAAATTTTACACACTTATCATGGCATGAAAATTGTATGCCAGTTGAGGATTATTCAGATGATGATGCAGTCATAGTACAACCTATTTGACAAGACTCCTCAACATGAGGTTGCAACTGTCCAACGTTTAAATTCACCAAATGGTTTGCATGAACATATTAGGCAACAATCTTGCAGAACATTTTACTCACTCAGTCACTCGCGCACACCCTAGACTTCATCCTTCCCAGTCTCACAGCCGCTTCCTCGCATCCTACATCTAATTTTACCCAGCCGACCCATTTCCCGCCTAGCACAAAGACACGAGTCCAAGAATACACACCACACAGACACACCACACACAATCAGTGACCCAAAACTGATGCATGTTGACATCCCACCCAAACATGACCATATTAAGATTCATCTCTATGACACAACCACTGTTATTTGTCTGATAATTCAAACTCATTCACCTATCCATCTTCAGTAAGAGCTTTATCCTGGTCAGGGTTACAGCTGGATCCGGAGCCTGTCCCAGGAACGCTGGGTACAAGGCCGGAATACAGTCCAGTCCATCGCAGGGTACCATGCACACACACACACACACACACACACACACACACATTCACACACTTATTCACACCTAGGGGCAATTTAGTGTAGCTAATCCACCTAGAAAATACTTTTTGGATGTGGGAGGAAACCAGAGAACCCAGAGGAAACCCACAGAGACACTGGGAGAACCTGTGAAACTCCACACGGATGGTAACCCAAGCAAACATGAATCTTGGATCAGGATATTGGCAAAAAATCTCCCCAAGTGGATGCGTTTCTGAATTTGCTGTTGTTTTTGGTTTTGTTGTTGCATTTCTGTATGTTGTTTTGTTTTTGTTGCGTTTTCTGATTTTCTGTCATGCTTTAGAAGTAGCTGTTGGTTTTGTTGCTGTGTTTTCTGATTTGCTGTTGCATTTCTACATTTGTTGTCGTGTTTACTTTCCGATTTTCCATTGTTTGTCTGAAGTAACTGCTGTTTTGTTTTGTTTTTTTTTTTAGCTGTTGCGTTTTCGGTTTGGTAATGTGTTTTACTTTTACTGGTCACTGCACTATGAAGATTTGTGGATGTCTTTATAGAAAAGATGCTGAGTGAACCTTTAATGACTTGTTAACTACACTAGCGTTGGAGCTGTAGTGCAAAACTAAAGAAATAAACATGAGACACCAAACACTTCTTAGCCGGTCGACCACTTTTGGGACAAATTCCACCAAAACCTTTCCCTTTATTTATAATGTTAAGGTAGGGCTGGCTGTTAGCATAGAGTCCTCACCACAGAGACCAAACAAACACTCGGACCACTCTCAACACCATTTTGTGTTAGTTTGGAAGTCTTTCCCTCATCCCCACTACCTCAATTCAACACTCGGAATCAAAACAGCTATGTTTTTGTGTGTGTGTGTGTGTCTGTTGTGGATGAGGAATTTCCCAGCCTGTATATCAAAGCCCTGCTCTCGGCTACGTCATGAGCCAGGCGAACTGTCAAGCCGGAAATGCGGGCAACCAAGGAAACCGCCACGTTTCACGACACCGCTTCACGACAGTGTCACACTGGTCGCTGTGGCTATATCCGAAACCGCACAATGCCGTACAGAATAGGCCTACTAAATGGTATGTAGTAACGGTTTAGCTGCACTGCTTAGTACAGTACTGCGGTTTCGAGTACACACACACACACACACACACACACAGAGAGAGAGAGAGAGAGAGAGAGAGAGCGCGCGCGCGCTCCAAAACCAAGGAGTGGCTATCGTTCAACTCGGATGAAGTGAATATAGTCTAAAACACAGCCCACACACTGGGTGAGTCGTAAACGCCATAAACCGGAGAGTGGGTGCTCACTTTTAAAGCTGCACACACAAAAAAAATAACAAGTAGTAGCTTACAAACTGAATAAACCGCCAAAAAAAAAAAAAGCTTACGAACTGAGCGCGCGTGTGAGCAAACGGGAGAGGCGCGCGCATTGTCGTCGCAGCCTTGCTTTTTTTTTCCCCTCTTGTATTTGCGCCAAATGAGCTCAGTGCACCCAGAGAGCGCGACTATCAGCCCATATTAAGCTTCCCATCCACCCGCTTTCAGCAAGCCAGGACATGTGCAGAAGGCGGGGGGGTGTTAGCGTGTTTCAACACACGGCTAACAACAGACAGATATCCCCCATCCGATCGCGTTTATTTCACCATTCCTCCAACAGCTCGATCTCTGTTCTCTCCCGGTCACAAAGATCCCATATGGGTGAGGCTCCAACCCTGCTGATCTTACAGTATTATTACAATCAGTACAACAGCAGGAGTGAAATAAATAAATAATAATAATTTTTAAAAAAATCACACCAGGAGCATTCAATAAGGATTCAAGGCATTACACAGGCTAACTAATCGGAAGACTCTTAGAAGACGCACATTGACTTTGGGGCATAAACGGTGCCAGTTAGGCAAAACTACACTAACAGGAAAGACCAGTGTGCGTTACTTCATGCATATTTGCATGTAGAGGGAAAAGTAGTATAATAGTAGCATTAGTATATTCACCATCACTGTTCATAGAAAACATGATCCAAAAAAAAAAGATCACTGAATTTAAATACCGATCAAGAACCGTTTGAGCAATCTGTTAGATATTTAGTTTGGGATATTTGGTAAACAACGCCCCATTTGCAGCACAGATCTGAATGAAGGCTGATCAGCAGAGGTGTGTTCCTTATAAAAACACACACACACACACACACACACACAATTCACCAAATCACAGAATTACAAATCGGACTGGGTGTAAATTAAACCTCATGCATTAGCTACACCATGCAATAAGCATAAACTGACAGCACAGCTGTGGCTTCTCAAATCCGCTGAACATTTTTCCTACAAAACCAATTTAACGGGAAAAGTCAGTCACATTGAAGACACATCTTATGGAGCAGTCAGGGCCTGTAAGTCGGTGCAACTTTGTGCTACACTGCAGATCAGCTATTACAATTCTATCAATAACTCTGCACGGGAAAAAAACAAAAAAACAATCCAGTAACATAAAAACAATAATAATAATAAAACAACAACAAGCCTTACCTTCTCAGCTAGAGCAGAAAAATCCCTGACCAGCGGTTTGTAATATGTACAGCTTCAGTGTCCTTTCCAGCAGTCCCCCGTGCAGCTGAGCGTATTCCTGCCTTTGGCACGGCTGACTCGCCTTCCCGAGCCTACAGGCCGGAAACCACGCCCATTCGTCTATGCCCCGCCTCACATTGCCATAATTGGGAAAACTGACCATCTGAACTCCCAATCACAACCCGCGCTGCTAATAGCCCCGCCCATTTAGAAGAGTAAATTCTAGGTAAACAAAAAATAAGCTATAATAATGTAAATATCAGATTTTTATTTATTTATTTATTTTTTAATAAGATAATGATTCGTGATCCCTTAAAGGTTATATCCAGTGATTACACCAAAACCTCCCTGGTTTAACTGTAGAGTGTCGAAATGAATACATTTTATTGTATTCAAAAAATATCGTCGTTTCTAGTATTTTGTTTTGTGATTTTTTTTTCATGTCATATGTGCGTAGGTCACACATCCGGTACCGTACAGGATGTTAATAGACTTTTCCCACAAGATGGCACCATAATGCAGGCTCCCATATCCAGGGTTCTCACACCAGACAGTAGAGTAACACTTCGAGACTGCTCTGTGATCAGTTTCTGCTCATAATACAGTTCCATCTACTGTTGGGAATCATATCTTAAAATTTTAATAGTTCATTAAGATGCTCTCATGAAGGGATTAATATATTCTTGTTTACCATCACAGAGACACCAATACTCCCATTTAGTCAGAACAACTATAACAGCTCAAGCAAACATTACAACAGTTATACATTCCCGTCGTTTCAGAAGGCATGTGCTCCAAAAAGCCGAGTCTTACCTTTCCTCACTGAAGGTTTTCTTTCCACACCTTTATCCGCTGACTTTTTCGGCGAGTCGAACGCTGCCTTCATCTGTGCCACTTTGACACTCTGTGCAGAGTCCAAGACCACATCAGCTTTAGCCTCTGCAGGTTTGGTCCACTCCTTCATCTTCTCATGCAGTTGGATGGTTTCTTTTATCAGGTCAGACACAGGCTTGCCTTTTGGAGGGTTTTCTGCTTTTTCCATTGCTGGGACACCACCCTGAGGAGATACAGGAGTCTGATCATTCCTTGTTCCAATGCTTTGATCAGTTTGGCTTAGCATAGTAGTGTCACGGTCAGAAGCGAGAGACTGTCCAATGGATTGCGGTGTAAGATTGTTTTGGCCTGTATCGTGTTGCATACAGCACACTTGCGCGGAAATTGGCACATCTAGAGGAGTGGTGGCATTATCTGTCCCAGGGTTCTGTGATACAGAACTCCCACATCCATCCTTGACAGGACCAGTGAATGCTTTTATGGGGTCTTCACTGTAAAGCTTTGTCTCATTTGTCATATTCTTTAGTTCATGGCTCTCCATAGATTTTGAAATTTCAGTCAAAGGTACATAAGTCTTTGATTCTACATGTGACAGCAGTGGCCTGCCCTCTTCATGACCTGCAGTGCTCTCTGAGACAGAGATGAGCTTGGAGTTAGAAATGGATACAGATGCTTCCTGATGAATATCAGTAACTGAAGTGAGGTTTTTGTCAACACTCTGGTTGTCTCTGTCCCTCTTTGATGACGTCAGCTCTCCAAAAGATTTGTCTCGATCTTTCTCTAACATTACAGCTGATCGCACCTCCAAATTTTTCTCTGTTGCCATAGTGTTTCCCTTATCCCTGTTTTGGGTGGAAAACATAATTTTGCCTGATAGTTTGTCCTGGTCGCTCTCTGATGCTGTAGCTTTAACCAAAAACATGTCTTGATTTCTCATTTCTCTCTCCCTAACAAGAGCATCTTTAGATTCCATGGCTGCATTCAAGGTCAGATGGGGATCCATTTCACCCATAATGCCCTTCGTCATGTCAGGGAGTGACAGCATCTGTGACTGACCAGTCACCACTTCCAAAAACTGCTCAGGAATTTTCTCAGTTTGGACATTGCCTGTTTCTTTTGGGGGATAGTAATCAACTCTATCTTCTTGTTCAAGAGGGAATTCTTCAGTCTCCTTATACACTCCCCCTGCATCACATGAGATGTCAGATTTTCTCTCTGCATTATTCTTCAGTCTCTCCAAGTCTGGCATAGACAAGTGCTTCTCCTGTTCCGGCAGCTCTGGAAACTTTGACATGGTTGGACCTTTGTAGATTGCAAGACCCAAAGATGCCATCACTGAGGAATCTGGGTTAGTCATGCTCTTCTCTGTCATGTCACTACTCTCTATATCACTGCCTGCAGCCTGGTATTTTTCTATTTTTTCAAAGTTGTCCCTGATTTTGCTCTCCACTATGGTGGCGAAATCACAGACATCTCCACTGTCCGGTAATAACATTTCTGTTGTTTTAAGCTCCAATCTATCCGACAGGTCAAAGGTCATTGCAAGAGATGGTATCTCTGTTTCATATATTTGTTCTGATATTGCTACATGCTCCTGTACTCCTGAACTACGTGGTTCACTAGAAATGATCTTCTCCTGGCATTCAGATTTGGCTGACCTCCATTTTAATGGTAGGTTGTCTCTAGAAGAAGTAGAAAGTGCTGATCTTTCTCTGTCTTCTTCAGCCAAGCTTTTTTCACAGGACTTCAGGATAACAGCGGGTCCATCTTGCCATGGTGGAATTTCTCCAGGTAAATTCTTTTGTAATAGAGCATTCATTGTGTCTAGATTGTTCTTCTCCGTGGCTCTGGTTGGTGCCTCAGACTTTGGAATAGGCATTTCAAATGGAAAATGACCATCATGTAAATCCTCTGTGACAGTTAAGGCGTTGATGCCAGGAACAGCCACAGTATCGGTCATGCTGCTTCCATCTTGTTTCTTAAGGCTGCCTGTAACCTCTGAAGTGACACTCTTCTCCTCGTTGACTGATGATTTAGATTGTTGAAACTGAACATTCTCCACTCTGCTAGATGAGTCCCATACCAAGTCCTGGATGTTGTCCTTATGAATTGGATTCCATTCATGACTGCCATTCGCTGAGTTTTCCAGGTCCATCCTGTTGCTCCTTTCTGCCACAGCTGTACACCCTGGTTTTGAAGAGCCGGCCACTTCAGTGCTCAACGTGCCTCTCTTAGTGACTCTAATATTGTTCAGCTTCTGCAAACCTCGAACTTTGGTCCTGCCTCTCTCACCCTCTCCTCTTTCTCTTCCTCCCTCCCTTTCTCCATCCCCTCCCTGTATCCATTCCCAGTCTATAGGAGGGGCCCCTTTTTTGCGAGAGTGAGTATCCAGCTCCAGAGTAGGTGATGCTGGCTCTGTGCCTGGGCTCACATCCAGCCTTTCCCTAACCAGTCCGGCTTCATCCTCCACCTCTCTGCAGGTCACCTCGCTTGCGTTTCCTTCCTTCTTGCTACCCCCTGGGTCTGGGCTGGGTTCCTTTTCCTCCAGTGTCCCCTGTTGCTCCCCAACCCTACCCTGGTTCTGTCCCATTTCATTCTGTGGAAAGAAATTGTGTTATTACTGGTCTGTCATGCATGTTGCAAATGATGCCAGGGGTTTGGCATGCAGGTTTTGTAAGTCCATATCTGAGCTTTCCCCACTCCTCCATACTCACTCCCATTCCTCATGTATCTCTGCAGTGTTGACTAAACATATCAACTTCATATTTCTCTCTTAGAATGTGGAAATTGTTCCTTTAGATATCATCAAACACTGCTACAACTGCTGTTTATTTAAGCTCTCCTCTTTCTAGCCCTCTATTTATTTTTATTTTTCTCTCCCTGAATGCATTTTAGAAAGCAGTGCACAGATATCTGTTGTCAAAGTTAGACAACTTTCCTCTAACTGCTTGACTTATACAGCAGTGATGTGAATCTTTGTGGGAACTGAGTCTTGTGATCGCTGCATTTCAGAATGGCCATTGGTTGCTCGTTCAGCTCTTGTTATGGGGACAACAACGTCACCAGGAAAGTGGCAATGAGAGTCACAAGTTTTCACTGGAGATCTTAACAGTGAATCTGCTAATGGTACTGCCAGACACAAGATTCCAGCTCTAGGCAACATGGTGTTGCAGTGTTACGTAAGAGCTGAAGTGTAAAAGTGTCTTTCTATCATCTGTGTATCTGAACATGTAATTAGTGTTGTCTATTAGCGCTGGAATTTGTCTGAAAGTCAGAATACAGCTTGGTGGTTTGCACTCTCACTCCTACTCATGTTATCTGTATGTGTCATTGGGTTCACTCAATAAACCTCATTTAGTTGTAACATAAAGCAGAGTAGAGCGTTGCACCCCTTAAGGATCTGTACAGTTTAGTGTTTGGTCAGCGAACTTTCACAGGTTGAACCACAATGGGAAAACTAAACTGCGTGTTGATTTGAATGGATTGGATCAAAATCCTCTGTGCTATAAATGTATTCTTGAATTCATCTTGCTTATAGAGAGAACACGGTCATTTTCCTTTTGCTTAAGAAAGCTCTCGACTCTCAGACACAACCACTCTTCACACACTTATGATGAGGAGAATAAGGAGAACAAGGTAAGCAAGAAAAACGAGTAACGTGTAAGGCTCCTGACGTACACTGACTTTAACCTACAGCAGGGAGTTTGTGTAGTCTTTTGAAATCTTTTCTAGGAGATTCTTCCTTATTGGTACCATTTCCCCAAAAGCTCCATATACTATGAGTGGTTTACTTTAGTCTTCTTATCTGCACTCACTAACCTGCGTGAATGGGAAAGACATCCATCATTTGTGTTATTTTAGTGTCATCCCTTCTCTTAGACAGATTATTTCATCCCTGGAGGTCAATATATCAGTCTATTACGGCTTGCTGTGGTTAATCTAATACTTACATTTTCCACATCTGCAAAAGCTGAAGGTCTTAGAGGCTGCATCAATAGTAATATATTTACCAGATACTATGGTACAATGCTGAGAAAGAGAGACACACTGGAACAGGAATGACTCATACAATAGGCAATGTTCTA
Organism: Cranoglanis bouderius; assembly: GCA_023630585.1. Classification (NCBI taxonomy): domain Eukaryota; kingdom Metazoa; phylum Chordata; class Actinopteri; order Siluriformes; family Cranoglanididae; genus Cranoglanis; species Cranoglanis bouderius. The sequence continues at coordinate 4,350,992 of CM042565.1, forward strand.
GACTGACAATGTGTTTCCTGTCCCTGTGCCTCCCGATACCTCTTATACACGCACCTAAACTGATCCAATTTGGTCCATAAAGTTTCTTTTAAAGGTTTCCTATCCATAAAATGGATAGTTTGTATATCATAGGCTGATCCCCCAAAAGGGACACAGTTTGTGAGACAGTAATCCTGTAGAAATTAACACTGAAAGCAAAATACTGCCAAAAAATAAAAAATCAGGAACTGATTATTACTCAAAATAAATCTAGCTTCTTAGACACTGAGTTTACGAGACATAATTTTATTTACAGGAATACTTTAAATAACACAATATGCAAACAATGCTAGCAAGGTCCAAGTTATGATTTTACTTCAAAGCCAAATATGTCTACAAATCTATGTAAAGGCAGCATCCATTGGTTTTTTAAAAGTTTATTCTCACGGCATAAAAATGAAGAGTTTATTCTTAGGATAAAGTTAGTACAGCCCAGGCAGCAAGCTCGTTTGTGTCATGCTAACTGGAGCATTTATTATTAGCAGTGCTAGCATGTTTACAAGTTTTTGAGTTGTAGCTATTCCCTGAAGCCCAAAATCAGTCCAGTCAGCAAAAACATTAAAGTATCAGTGTAGCAATCCATAAATTCTGTCCCTTATTTCATGTATTTGCAGATAATTTGTTAACTTTTGAAAAGCAAAAAAATTACATCTGCAGTCTGCAAGGCCAATCTCTTATCCTGAAGTACCACAACTGTCCCATTGTCCTGCTGTCTTCACCCAGGCTTAAGGCAAATCACCTGATCGTCTTGTGCCTGCACGATTTTCTCCTTCCACACGCAATTTGGGTAAAGCTACTCGCTACTATTATAAGCAAGCTAATCTTTTCACAGTAAAACAAAGTCAATAGAAAGAATCAAAATGTAAAGTTGGAGAATGGACACCTAAATAATGTAATGATGCCTTTCAAAAATTTTGTGTGTGTGTGTCACTCACCGCTGAGCACCATGGATTTCTATAACCGAGCTGCTCTCTCCACCAGGACAAGACGACTCTTTGTTGGACTTGCGGTCCGAGTTCCTGGTACTCTTCTTCTTCAAAACTGTGTCGTCGAAAGAGCTTTTTATTGCTCTCCTGTGCTGTGATGTCACGGCCCACTTTTACTTAATTAAATAAGTTACTCCTCTTCCACTGTGAATTCATGCAGATGAGAGCTGGACAGAGCCGAGGCCCAAGAGTCACTCTTGACTACTATCAGATGCCTTTCTCAGGAATCTACAGCAAAAGTTGATTCTTGATCAGTTGGTACTGATGGGAAATGTAATTTAACACACACTCTCATAAAAAAGGGTGCTAAACTGTACCTTCGCTTATTGCTGGAGGGGTACCCTCATCTTTTGTACCTTTAATATGTATATTTGATCCTGGATATGTGAATATATAGTGTACCTTTAAACTGATCTAAGGTATATAATTAGACCATAATTACATTTTGAAATAAGCTAGATACCTCAGATTTCCCAAGATTATATTTAGAATAGATTTCCCAAATTTCCCATCTGGGATCAGTAAAGTAATCCATCAATCAATCTATCTATCTATCAACCAATCAATCAGCCTATCTATCTATCTATCTATCTATCTATGAAACATTCAAAGACATTAAATCATTTTCAGTTTTCTAGCAAAAACTCTCTCAGACAACATAAGGAAGAAACCTTGAGAGGAACCAGACTTAAAGAGAAACCATCCTCTTCTGGGTGACACTGGATAGTGTGATTATACACCAAGCAGCCATAACATTAAATCCACCTGCCTAATATTGTGTAGGTCCCCCATGTGCCAACAAAACAGCCCTGACCCATTGAGGCATGGACTCCACAAGACCTATGAAGGTTTGCTGTGGTATCTGGCACCAAGACGTTAGCAGCAGATCCTTTAAGTCCTGTCAGTTGTGAGGTGGGGCCTCCATGGATTGGACTTGTTTGTCCAGCACATCCCACAGATGCTCAATCAGATTGAGATCTGGGGAATTTAGAGGGCAAGTCAGCACCTTGAACTATTTGTCATGTTTCTCAAACCATTCCTGAACAACTTTTGCAGTGTGGCAGGGCACATTATCCTGCTGAAAGAGGCCACTGCCATTAGAAAATATCATTGCCATGAACTTGGTGTACTTGGTCTGCAACAATAATTAGGTAGGTGGTACGTGTCAAAGTAACATCCACATGAATGCAAGGACCCAAGGTTTCCCAGCAGAACATTGCCCAGAGCATCACACTGCCTCTGCAGATGCTTGGTGCATCCTGGTGCCATCTTTTCCCCAGGTAAGTGACACACACGTACCCGACCGTCCACATGATGTAAAAAAAAGCATAATTCATCAGACCAGACCACCTTCATTGATTGCTCCATGGTCCAGTTCTGATGCTCACATACTGTAGGTGCTTTCGGCGGTGGACAGGGGTCAGCATGAACACTCTGACCGGTCTGCGTCTGTGTAGCCCCATATGCAGCAAGCTGTGATGCACTGTGTGTTCTGACATCTTTCTATCATAGCCAGCATGAACTTTTTCAGCAATTTGTGCTACAGTACCTCTTCTGAGGGATTGGACCTGACAGGCTACTCTTTACATTTACAGCATTTTGGCAGACACCCTTATCCAGAGCAACTTACATTTATTTCATTTATACAATTGAGGGTTAAGGGCTTTGCTCAAGGGCCCACAGTGGCAGCTTGGCGGTGCTGGGATTTAAACTCATGACCTTCCGATCAGTAGCCCAACATCTTAACCACTGAGCTACCACTGCCACTGCAAAAGCTACTCTTTGCTCCCTACACGCATCAGTGAGCCTTGGGTGCCCATGACCCTGTCGCCAGTTCACTGGTTGTCCTTCCTTGGACCACTTTTGGTAGGTACTAAACACTGCATACCAGGAACACCCCACAAGACCTGCCGTTTTGGAGATGCTCTGACCCAGTCGTCTAGCCTAATAATTTGGCCCTTGTCAAAGTCACTCAGGTCCTTACACGTGCCAATTTTTCCTGCTTCTAACACACCGACTTCGAGAACTGACTGTTCACTTGGTGCCTAATATATCCCACCCCACTGACAGGTGCCACTGTAACGAGATAATCAATGTTATTCACTTCACCTGTTGTAATATTATGGCTGATCATTGTAAATTACATTCACACAATTGAACAGTACTATGTGTGTTGAAATTATGTTCAGAATGTTAATAAGATTCCTGGGATGACCACAGGACAGTCTTTATGATAACAGCAGCAGTTCTTTTAAAGTACAAATCTATAGTATCCAGGTGAGATTATCCACTGAAGCAAACCATGAGGCAGATTGGTTATAACAGCAGGAAGTTAGCCAAGAACAGGATTCTTCACAGCAGTGGGCTCAGGTTCACTGAAACTGGACAGTTGAATATTAGAAAAGCATTGCCTGGTCTTTTCCTAATCTTCAACTGTCCAGTTCCTAATGAAGTGTATATATGTATAAAAGCTTTCAGACTTTTGGTTAAAGTGTTGAGGCGCATGCAGTCTTTGCAGTGTTTGGATACTGTAGCACAATTTGGATCTTATTAAGCCCATTGCCTACATATGATGTCACCAAATTACAATGCCAAAAAGTCCATATCCCCCCATCGGCTACAGTGGTATCGACCCATTAAGGTTATTGAATCAACATGGAATTTCTATTCCTGGCTACACATGGTGGAAAATTGAAAATCGTTCTGTCTGCTGCTAATTCATTACTCTGTATTTACACACAAGACCACGATGTGGTGAATGACATAACTTTATTATGGCTAGATCATAACCTATGCAGAGATTCGACATTCTTTGAACATCCTCCAAATCAACTTTTTTGTCACAGAACAGAGAACAGTACACTCTGGATTAAACAACAAGTCTGCCAATGGAGTGCGAGAAAGTGTGTTTGGAAAACAAGCGTTTAGCATGGCATGAGTTACTCAAGAGTCCTAAATCTGTTTAAGCCCACTACTAAAAACGGGAATGTGTGTTGGAAGAGTGAGCCGGTAGTGCAAAAAGGGAAATGGAACACAAAATGAGAATATAGAAGTGAAAAGAGAGCGAGAGATACCGACACCGCGAGGCAGTAAAAACACAGAACAGTTGCAACAGTCATAGTGAAATCTCCCTGTTTTTCCTCTCAGCCTCCACGGCAACGGCCAAACAGGATGTGTTTCTTCGAGACGGGTAAAAAAAAAAAAGAAAAGCTGCAGGCGCCGAGGACAGAGTCCTTGAGACATTACAGAAGAAAATAACAATAGAGAATTAATAGAAACATGGAGTTACTGAAAAGCAGGGTATAAATGAAATGTATTACACCACTGCCCTGTTGAATTCTCAAATCTGATTGGTCAAAGAATATTTATTTTATTCTATAATAGCAGGTCTGACAATAGACAAATCTCAGGTCCATATTAACACACTCATTCTAATGCATGAATGGTTCCATAGCAAAAGCTAATTCACAATTACTTGTATAGAGGGCGCTCCACACTATCTAAACCTAATAATAAACAGATTAAACAATGTATAATTGTTGATATGGTGAAGTTTTGTGTAAGGAGAAGTTTATTTAACATTCATGGAAGGGGTCTCCCGGGTCTCCTTGCGCTTTCTCTGCAACACGACAAGCTGCATTTTTTATTTTATTTTTTTAACTTCGAAAGAGAGAAAGAGACTGATGAGGGAACAACTGTTTATAGCAGCTATAAGTGATAACAGGTAATAACTTGTTTCGCAGATGTTCCACAACATCATGTAACTATACACATGAATAGTACGACAGAAAAGTTTACAATAATCAGCTTTGCTGTTGTAATGCTTAGTTAGCTCTGTTTCATGTCAGGCTGCATCACATCATCATGTGGTTGATTATTTTTCTATAACAGCACATTCCGATGTGGTTAATCCTTACTTATATTATTAGTAGTGAATACAAACACATGTACAGCTCTATTCGAGGCATCACAAACCGGAGAGGAGAGAGAGGGTTTAAAAAGGAAATGACATCATTTAAGTGTGTTGACCTTCAGGGAATATAAACTAGGCCCAACCTCATATCAGGCTGTACTGCATTTGTGTTGAAAGTGATTCATTTCTGTCTGATCATTCAATTATCTGAGAGAGGGACAGACTCCATAGTGAGCCTCATGCCAACGATGACATTACACACTCTTATTTCCTGTTTTCCAGCAGATTCTCGCACTATCGCCACGGAAACAGAGCACCCTCAATGTTCCTCTCGGTTCTAGGCATGTAACAGCGCAGTCCGTTTCAGCACGTTGGAAGACTTAACCAGTGGGTTATTTTTTATTTATTTTTTTCATTCATGAGAGGTAAATATTTTTGCAGGAACCCATGATGCTACTTTTCAACAATTCTAACGTTGTTTGACTGTAAGATCTGCCCAAGCTAAACCAAGGCATTGCCTCCATACATACATTCCATGTAGTCACTGTTCATTAATCTCCCCTGAACACAGTATTATGTGGAAAAACAAGCTTTTCCACACTGATGTCATGCTAATTAATGCCAGTGGCCGGTGGCTACATGAGCTGAGCTGAGCTCAACCACACTGCCGTGCCAAGCATGCCGGATCAGTCAGCCAATCAGAGAGAAGAAAAGCGGTTTCCCCAGCCAACCAATCAGAGACGGAGAAGTAGTAAGTGGCGCCAGGGTGCTTTGCAAACTTTCCTCTCAGAAAGTGTGTTTCCGTCCAAATGTTCTGCAAAATTTTAAGCCTATTATACAGTCAGTGTCAGGAAATTGTTGGCAATTTCTATCAAATCTGAACATTCAAAAGATGACTGAAAGAGCACAATGTAATAAAAAGCCGTTTTATTTGAATGAAATAAAAAAAAAAAAAAAACCCTCAACTTCTATTCAAGTAATTTAGAAACTCCAATCTGAGGCCACACACATCGGGTACTGGAACGTGCTTTATATCTATCCCCCGGCTTTCAGAGAACTCGATTCATCTCAATTCTTGTGAATCTAAATATGTGCCATGAAAGAAACCTGGATAGGACTAAAAGACTAAAAATGCAATAATCCAATTAAATATTTTCCGAAATGTTGATAATTTACTGCTGTGTGGTCTCCAGGTGTAAATATTAAACGTCAGTTCTGAATTTTACCCGTTAACGACCACAGAAATGTTCATCAAGGCGTTGTTCATGTTGGTCATCGTGAGCTTTATTGTACTCAATGATAGTGTGAACATTGGTTAATGCATGTGATTATTCACCTTGTTTGGATTACTGATGAGATTTTAATCATGGGCATTTGCCTAGCAGCTCACCTTATTGATACTCATTGTAGGGATGAGTGAAAAGGGGGCCAAGCACACCATGTGTAAGTGCAGTTGTCCCCCCGAAAAATGAGTAACCTGAAATCACATTGAATCTGTGCAGTATTTAAAGAAAATAAACATAAATTCTAGATCACAAATAAGAAAAGTTCCTGAAATCCATTACTCTCTACACATCGTGCACAACATGACTCTGCCTTGAAAGAACAGCGGCTTGAAAGATAATTCATGGAAGAAAATTCAAACATCAGGTTGCTGTACAGGTGTATATATGGCAAAAAAAAAAAAGAAAGAAACTTGCACAGAGCTGAATGGGGGGGAAAAAAGTTTATTTCCATAATATACACACAGTACATCATTTCCACAAAATGTACAAAGTGCAATATGCGTCAGAACTACAGCAAATCTTGCGGTACAAAAGACAAAATTACTGCATACTTAAATATAAAACAAAACTAATGGCAACAGTAGTGAATAAGAGAATTGCGTACACATCACAACCTCTTCCTATTTGCGTGAAGGGCCTTAGCGACGATATGGCTGCTTTAGTGGTGGCCCAGATACGTCACAACATTACGTATGATTCGTGTAGTGATGAAATCGCTCTTGTTCACTCAAACCATTCTTTCCAAAGGTGCTGTAAAAAGTGGCATCAGCCGAGCATGCTAAACTAGCTTCCTCATGGAACGAAGTCTATACTGACTGACTGGCATTGAACATTTAATTTAACTTTGGTTATGGCTGAGCCAAAATGTGCTAAAAATGTTCTCTGTTTGGCGTGAGGAGAACTTGGCAACTCTATATATAATGACCGTGTATATTTCTTCTCAAGAAGTTTGCCATTCATGTTTCTCTTCCAGAATTTATTTAAAATAAAGTCAGATAATCAAGCCTAACTGGTATAAAAACTCAAAAATGTAAGAGAACAGATTTCTAATAAAATTCTTGGCAACATAACAGAAGGGAAGATATAGACTGAACCATGCCTCTGGTGTTTCACTCTAAGGCACTTTAACATTAATAACTAACAACGCAACACTAACGTGAAAGACATGAACCAGCAACTCATTTGACTTTAAGTGGCATCAACGGCAAAATGACAATGGCTTGTGTGAGGGTGAAGGGGGTTCAGGGACACCCTTGGCATGAACTGTGGCTCAGTGAACGCGATTGGCAAGAACGTTAAAATGCAAACACCCGAGCCCTAGAGGAGGGCGTACAGGAAAATCAAACTCAGGTTCCCAAATCCAAAACACATCCCATAATTTTCCTCAATACTTTTACTTCGGAATCTCAGATCTACAGACTTGCAGCTGCTCCTGAAAGATGGATGGAAACCAATCTTTGCATCACTGCATCCCTCAAGACCTGGGAACCAAATGATGATTATGACCGACAGCTCATACGCTAAAATACGCTGTGCATTTTGAAAAACATGACGTCCAAAAGCACGACCGGCCGAAGAAACCAGACCTGATAACGCTTTACATTAGGCTTCAATTAGTAAACATGAACAAATCTTAAAGGTCAGCATTAAAACTGTAAGTGAAGTTACTCAACTACAATTCAATACAATACAAGTCTGAATTGTTAAGGAAATACACCTGCACTGATTAAAAAGAAACATAAGTGAGCAAAGATTTAATTCCAGCACGTTCCTGGTATCCTAGTGATAATTTAAGCAACTTGCTTTTCAGACACTAATGTGTTCAGTAAGGTATTATTCACTGTGGGCTTCATTTCACGAACAGTTTAATGCAGGTGATTATATGGCTTATTTGGTTTATGTGTGTTAGTAGTGTTAGCTACTTTGTTAATATTACTGATGCTGTGTTAATGCTGCAGCTTGCATTTGTTCATGTTAAGGGAACCTTCATGTAAAGCATTACCAAAAAAAAAAAGCCTTGTAAACAGAATTCACAGAGCTATGGCTGAAATGTCAGATCGCATTTCTAATAATAATAATAATAATAATAATAATTAGTTGACACAACAGCGTAGTGATTTTTTTTTTTTTTTTTAAATCATGGGCAGTAACTAGCAGTTCTCGCTAGTGGTTCTGTTTGTGGGGATGAGTAAAAAGGGGACCAAGCACCCTGCGTCAATGCAGTTCCTCCCTAACATGAGTAATCTGAAATTGTACAACAACGTGGAGAACATCTGCGGTAAAATCACACAGGCTACGATTGAATCTTTGAAAATAAAATAAAATAAAATAAAATAAACATTAAAATGCTTCAGCTCTATAAAAAAAAACCAAAACACAAAACGGGAATCTTAAATCTTTGGAATTATGAAGCAAACAAACAACTATAATTTTTTTTTTTTTCAAAATTGTTGATTGCAATATGTGTATGTGGGTAATATTAAAATCGCTAGCTTTCCTTTGATCAGCAACGCAGATGTGTAGACTTGATGTTTCCTCAGTGAACCCGAGCCCAACCTTACCACTGGTCTCAGGAAACCCAAGACATTTTTTTTTTTTTTAACAGTACGATATCAGGATTTGGATATCAGGTTCAGATATCAGATATCAGGTTGTTGTGCAGGTGTACAGTAGTGCCTTTTTCAAGCCAAAAACCAAAGGTCTTCCCTTCAGACCTTCAGAGTTGCCATGAGGAACCAAGTACCGGCCATTTTGTCACCTACAAACATATTTACATACAGTGCATTGTGATGCATGTGCATTCGATTGGAGCATGTGTGTATCGTATGAGCCTGCTCATGGATAAATACTAACGTGCACTCACACCCTCGGAAGGTTTTTCGTTTTTTTTTTCTTCTTTTTTTCCTCTGTCTCATAAATATTTCACAGTAATCGCACGGTCCATGGTGTGGGACGTCACTCACGCTCGCATGCAAAGGTATATACAAGACACACTTCAGTCAGAAACACACATTCAACATAACAGCATTGTTAGATGTACAAAATAAGATTAAAAAAAAAAATTATTTTGCATAATAAAAAATAACTCAAGTATTTAAATATTGAAACTTGTCGAGTGATTTGAAATAAAGGGAACAAACCTGACATGAGAATGACGGAGTGTGTGTACTAGCGATGGGTGAATGAGTGTGCTAGAACATGGAATACGTGTATAACTGAGTTTGTGTGTGTGTGTGTGTGTGTGTAGCTGTAGACCTTGTGCTCTCACACACAGGAATTTTGAGACCCTCAGGACAGCACACAAACATATGACAGATACACGTCACATGATCTTGGTAGAGATCAACAAACTCACAAACTCAGTCATGTTGGAATGCAATTATACAGACAAATGGCACATACACATACACATAGTTGTGTTTGTGTGTCTATGATTTTTCAGTCTGAAATGTATTTCAAAACACACCAACATTTGATCTATCATATCTTTAAAAATTCAAATAATTATATAGAAATTTCGATTCATATTTGTTCAGTAGGAGAAAACAGACCTCATTTCTTTTTTTATCTCTACCCTTCCGGCTCTTTCTAGATCAAGGCAAATATCTGGAGAAACCAATCGGTAACTAGAACATGGCTTTCTACATCTACAATCTTCAAGTGTAATGTACAACATTACAGAGGAGAGAATCTTTATAATCTTACCCTGCGTTCATACTAGCAGCTGACAAGTCACTGACGTCACGCCTGGTTCGTGTTTTCCATGTTTTTGTGGTTGTGTAGTGCAGTTGTTATCACTTGCAATTACAACCCCAATTCCAAAAAAGTTGGGACGCTGTGTAAAATGTAAATAAAAACAGAATGCAATGACTTGCAACTCTCATAAACCCATATGTTATTCACAATAGAACATAGAAAACATATCAAATGTTTAAACTGAGGAAATCTACCATTTTAAGATAATTTTGAATTTGATGGCCGCAACACGTCTCAAAAAAAAGTTGGGACGGGGGCAACAAAAGGCTGGAAAAGTAAGGGTTACTAAAAAAGAAACAGCTGGAGGTTAATTGGCAACAGGTCAGTAACATGACGGGGAAAACGTGTATCTTAAAGAGGCAGTGTCTCTCAGATGTAAAGATGGGCAGAGGTTCCCAAATCTGCGAAAAACTGCATTTACAATTTGTGGAACAATTTCAGAATGTTCCTCAACGTAAAATTGCAAAGACTATGAATATCTCATCATCTACAGTACATAATATCATCAAAAGATTCTGAGAATCTGGAGAAATCTCTGTGCGCAACGGACAAGGGTGAAAATCAATATTGCATGCCCGTGATCTTCAGGCCCTCAGACGGAACTGCATTGAAAACAGGCATGATTCTGTAGTGGAAATCACTGCATGGGCTCAGAAACTCCTCCAGAACTCATTGTCTGTGAACACAGTTCGTTGTGCCATCCACAAATGCTGGTTAAAGCTCTATCATGCAAAGAAGAAGCCATATGTGAACATGACCCAGAAACGCCGCCGTCTTCTCTGGGCCAAAGCTCATTTAAAATGGACTGAGGCAAAGTGGAAAACTGTTCTGTGGTCAGACGAATCGAAATTAGAAATTCTTTTTGGAAACCTTGGACACCTAAAGAGGAGAGGGACCATCCGGCTTTTTATCAGCGCTCAGTTCAAAAGCCTGCATCTCTGATGGTATGGGGGTGCATTAGTGCCTATGGAATGGGCAGCTTGCACATCTGGAAAGGCCCCATCAATGCTGAAAGGTATATACAGGTTTTAGAGCAACATATGCTTCCATCCAGATTCCATCCCATCTTTACTTCTGAGAGACTCTGTCTCTCTAAGACTCTGTTTATACCCAGTCATGTTATAGACCTTTTTGCCAATTAACCTAATTAGTTGCAAATTGTTCCTCCAGCTGTTTCTTTTTAGTAACACTTAGTTTTCCAGCCTTTTGTTGCCCCGTCCCAACTTTTTTGAGACGTGTTGCGGTCATCAAATTCAAAATTACCTTATTTTTTTCTTAAAATGGTACATTTACCCAGTTTAAACATTTGATTTGTTTTGTTTTCGATGTTCTATTGTGAATAACATATGGGTTTATGAGATTCACAAACCTTTGCATTCTGTTTTTATTTACATTTTACACAGCATCCCAACTTTTTTGGAATTGGGGTTGTATTATCTGTTCAGCTTTTTAGAAATTCACTTATACCACAGCGCTGTTGAATTCTCAATTCTGATTGGTCAGAAGGTGTGGACTAATTTGACGTAGCAGCAGCTCTCACAGGAGTTGTGTCTGCAAATCACGGGTTTATATTAATGCGCTTGTTCTAATACATTATTATTTCCATAGTAACAGCTGTGTCACAGAAACCTGTATGGCAGATGCACAACAATCTAAATCTAACAATAAACTGTTGCTATTTAACAAAGAAAAATGTATAATCGTTGATATGGTGAAGTTTTCTGTAAGGAGATTTTCATTTAATTTTTTTTGTAAGGAGTCTCCAGTGTCAGCGCTTTGTAACAGTCAAGTTTTCCACCATGGGATGTTTCTAGGTTAGATGACAAGCTGTGTTTTTTCTTAGTAACTTCAAGAGAAAGTGAGGGAATTACTTTTTATAGCTGCTATAACATAAGTGATAACAGGAACTACCTTGTTTCATGTATGGAAAATTAAATGCAACTACAAGTGGATTAAAAAGTCACAGCAAGTTGCTGTGATATAAGAAGACTAAAACACTTTAAGGACATGCTGTTATAGGAAAATAATCTATGCATCATCACCAGGTCGTGTTTTATTCCTTGGAAAATTGTAGTTAGCAAAGTGTATATGACACGCTCTAGTGTAGTATTGATACTAATCCCTGTGTTTCTTGTGTTTAAAACACGTTTTAATACTATAATAAGATAGAACTGAGGCAACTTCAATTTCTATTTTAATTTTCAAGTGGCAAACAATGTAGAATTGGAGCTAAATGCAAGTAGGAACTGAAGCTGTAAGGGTGTAGAATTGGGCAGACAGCCAACCCGTGGCGAAGTTTGGCCAGAAAAATTCTCCAGTTATACTTGGTTGGTTTACCACTGCATAACTAATTTGCACCGATTTGAACAAAATCTTAATTCAAATGTTGTCTGTCCCCACTGTCACTTATTGCTGGAATCTGCAATTCTGTGAAGAACGTACGCTCTGTGTGATGAAAATGAAGAGATGCCTGCTGCTTTTTCGCTTGCTAGTGTGAACGCAGAGTAACTGTGATTGCTCGGGAATATTGTCAGGGCCAGATGTTCCAAAAGCACCCTTATGCTACATTCATAGGATGTTTTAGCATCCACTGATATGTATTGCTGGTTTGTCGTAGGCGTGTTTGTGGAGATTTGTGGGTTTTAGTGGTAATTTTGTGCTATAACCCAGTAGACCTGCGAACACACTGAGTGTGTGCCAAGTTAAGGGTTGACAGAAGCTGCCCTTGTAGAGTTCTACCGCTGGAAAATATAGCTCTGAACATTACATGTCAACCAGCATTAGTTTCTCATCATCTAACCCAAAACTGGGGTAAATGACCGTAACGATTTACGTAGCCCCCAAATGCATCACTCATTGCATCACATTTTTGACAGATACCAAGAAGTCCCTAAGGTGCTAAAGTGATGCGTTCAATATTAAAAGCATTCAATGTAATCATCACCATGAGGGTCTGAGTCAAAATATCAACCACTGTTTCTCCAAAACACCTTAAGAAGACTTCAGAGTCTTCTCCCACACACACCGACACAAACACGTCTTAGTGTTTTCAATATAATATTTCAAACAAGTACTAACCTCCATCATGTGCCCAGTGTTAACATTCAGTGGTAAAATTAACCATGGAATTCAGACCAGAGCAAAATACAGCTAAGTATCTCCAGCAACATCTGTTGATATACAGAGCAGAGTGAACAGCAGAGAGATTGAAAGAGAATTGTGTCCTTCCATTCTAGAAACCTCTCAGCACACACTAAGTAACCAGCAGTGATTTGGAAATCCCTTTCCCTTCGCTGTTCAGAAGTAAGCAGGAAAATGGGATTCACGCCGAACCAGACTTAGACGTGTAGACGAACAGACAACAGGTAGCAATTTCTTGTGAAATATGGCTGCTCAGCAGAAAGGGGAACCAAAGCAATGGTTTCCTTGGACGCTTGGCCAAAGAGCACTCGGTGTACAAGTTGTTTTTATCACACATTTTTAGCGTCAGTTCCATGCAACAAAAGCCTTAAAACCATAAGACCCTTCTCGAAATATTTGGATATCCTGTTTCCTTGAGTAGCATATTTTTTATATTCACAGCATTTAAAAGGTCTGTTCATTACCAACTCTATTTGTTAGTTTGTCTACTGCGCAGTCCTTCCATGCAAGTCCTAAGAACCTCAGCAGGATGTTCCCTTTGATGGCATTTGCAGATGACCAATCCTCTCAAATAATAGGAAAGGCTTTTGGGACAGCAGTTTTTGTGTTGCAAACCCTGTTTTCCCCCCAACTCTACATTTTAATTTGGGTAAAGCACAGTCCTTCCGCACAAGTTGCAGGAACTTCAGCAAGGCCTTTTCCAATCCACCCATTAAAGAGATCTTTTTACTGCAAACCCTAACGCCCAACCTGGGTACTGATTTGCGGATGGCCAATCCTCCCGTTTAAGAGAAGGAGGTTTTCGGGAAGGGAATCTTTGTCCAAGTACAACATCATCTTGCACAAATCCCCCTCCCTTATTGTCAGCTCCTGGGCTCAGTTGTTCCCGTTGCTCCTGGACTGAAGAGCTCCATGGCTGTAGTGGCAGAGCAGAGATTGGCACGATCCCAATCTGGACTGATAGTGCCCTCCGGCTCTGGGGACAGTGTGAGAAGAAGAAGAGTGCCAGCATCAGAAGAGCATGCTGAGGAGCACAGGTCTTCCGTGGAGAAGGTGAGACTGCCGAGCTTGGCTAGTGAGTTGGAGCGCTTTAGACGGGAAGGCACTGTGAGTCCGGCCAGGCGCATCCTCGCTTCTATCTCCTGTGCCCGCTGGCGCACCAGACCCGGCTTTCCACGAATGCTGCGGATGCTGTCACTGCTCGAGCTACGCGTCAGCGTGGAGCCGTGCGGGGATGAGACTGGCGTCAGTGCTCCCGAGTCTTCAACTGCAGGTGGCACCGATGTCCAAAAGTCTGCTGGAGTACCAACCATTCCAGACGAAGTGTCTATAGATGCGGAAGGACGCTCTGGTGTCTCTGCGGAGTCTCGTGCTGCAGTTCCTGCATACTCGCGGAAACGTTCCTGGAACAAGCCTGAAAGTTTCTCCAGCCTCTCAGCTCGCCGCCTGACCAGGCCGGACCTTTGTAGCTGGTCTAGTGTCTCCTGCTGTTGCTGTGAGCTCACCTCTTTGGGTAGACCTAGAGACCTCTCTTCTGCCTTGTCCTTGCCCGTTGAACCTTCATTCCCTTTGACCACTTGCCCCAGCGCTGTATCCTTTGTTTGCTGAAGATCAGGTTTCTGTGACTGGCTTCCGGACTTGTCCTTATGCACCGAGGGTGGGATGGCTGAGGCGATGCACGACTCTGAAGCTGTCTTGCTGCACTTGGTGCACTTGCAGATTGGGCCACAAGGCCATAGTCGTGTTGGTGTGATGGCCTTGACTGCAACATTGGTGCCAGCTGGCACTTCGACGGAGATACTAGGCACACCACAGAGGGGTAAGGGGGCTAGGCCATGTCCACTGGCATTAGAGACAGTACTGGGGGTTGTGAGAGAGCTGGATACTGGTCTGGGTATAGATGCCTGTTTCTTAAGGGTACTCTCCTATACAGAAAGGCCAGACAACAGAACATTACTGAAGAAAAGGTTTTAGCTAAACATCATATATACAAAGTCACTCTGTAGAAATTAGGGTCTTTAAAACAAAAGACTTTAAGAACAACGACTGTTTAGAGGAGCTTCTATGATAGAAATCACATTTACTAGAGTTTCTGAATATAATTCTGTCAAATTTTATGTTAAACAGCTACAATCAGGACATACAGCAGTCAGAGAACAACAAACCAAAGAAGTCGGCAAAACTTTTACTCACAGCAAGACTACTTCGTGTTCTGAGGTGGTTGTTGTTGTTGGAGTTCTCGTTGCACAGGTGATTCATGTTACCAAGATTGATGCCACTCTCCTCCCCAACACCTCCTTCTCTCTCTCTCCTCCCCCCCTCGGCCAGTGCCTGCATCTCCTCCTGTTCTTTCTTTGCCTCCTCCTCATCTTCTTCTTCTACAGTGCTGAATTCAAGGCGCAGGCGCAGCTCCTCCAGCGGTTCGGCACCACGGGTGGAAGTCTGTGCTGCCGTGCCCTCTCCAGCAGGTGCAGTGAAGCGGGGTGTTTCAAATGCCTCATCATCCAGCAGGGCATCACGCTCCACATCCTCTATCTCAATGTAGACGCGATCCACATCCAGCAGAGGCGGCGGCATACGCACCGGTGTTGAAGGTTCGCTGTCCAGCGCCGAGTCTGACAGACGCCGGAAGTAGTAGTTGTAGTTTTGGGGGTTAGACGGGTCAAGTTCCAAAGCAAGGGGTGAGGAGTGGGCAGCAGCCTCGCAGCAGGAGGGACCAGCTCCTGGGGATGAGGGCTCAGTGCAGCAGGGTGCTGCCGGACGCTGACAGTCAGGGTGATCACACTCAGAGTCTGGATGCCACAGCCGGTTGTGACGTTGCTTGCTGTAGAGTATTTACACAAGTATAGTAGCATGATTTTTTCAAATATTGTGCAAATAATTATTGATTATTGGTTAATGATAATGGAAGGACATTTTCAAACTTGGCTTATAATAGTGACTTGTGTTCATCTGAGAAACTTACTTTACAATATTATTTTATTAAAGTGACAGGTCTGCCAAAAAAACTAATGCAAGTGTCGAACTGCAGTCCAACAACCACACCGTGTTTGGTATCTTTGGTATTACATAAGTATATTCTGAATGGTGAAATTATAAAGCGGATCTCCTCTGCAGGGAAAAACGCTTACCTTGCGTCCAGAATGCCCTCGTATTCGGCCAGCTGTCTCATGAAGCTATCGTTGGGCCGCGTGATGCTGCGTTTCTGTTTGACGAAGTTGTAGGCCTTCTCCAGGGTCCAGCCGTACTCTTTCATGGCGTAGGCTATGACCGTGGATGCCGAGCGGCTCACACCCATCTTACAGTGGACCAGACACTTGGATTGGTTCTTCCTGAAAAGTCAGAGAGGTGAGAAAGTGAATCTGTCACTGTGTAAAATGTGATTATACCACTGTAGAACCCGGTGTGTGAGGGTGCGGAGGATGACTCGGGAGGCAGGCGGAATTTTAGCTGAGCTCCAGGCTCGCGTTTATTCAGCGCACTTAAAAACTCAACAAAAAAGGACAAATCAACAGAAAAAATGTCCGTCACAGACTCACAGCTTTTGCTCCGTCAAATTCAAATCCACGCTCCTTGGCTCAACAACCTTTTACCGCACATCACAGCTATATTCCTTGGTCTTGCCCATTGTTATGAATGACTAAGGGAATTTGGCCTGTTACACCTCATATTTCTACCCCTGTGAAACAGGAAGTCATGGCTGAACAATTTCTTGTTCCCAGTCACCCAGGTGTACTAAAAAAATGTAAAATATCAATGGGAATATACTTCAGATATATTTTTCTCATATGAATTCATAGGGGTGCCAATAATTGTTGCACACCTATATTTAACAAAGATTTTTTATTTTTTTTTGGATAAACTTGTGTTGTGTTTGCAATTGTTTGATATCCGTGAGAGCAGAGTATTTTTGTGAATTTTCTGAACAAAATATCAAAAGTTTAAACAATAAAGACAATTTTTCACAGCCTTCTTTGCTCGTATTTACCAAGGGGGCCGATATTAGTGGAGGGCTCTGTACATGTTCACAACACAGTGTTAACTCTTATTGTAGCTTAACGACCAATACCTGACTCCATTACTATCGCCCTCTATGCATTTTCTGCTTTACTCCTTTTTAGCAGACACTGTAACATTGTGAAGATTGGTCAACTTGTTTGAGAAACACAATCTCATAAAACAACGACAACAAAAATAAAACGTTACTGACTGTCTGTGTGTGCCTTACTTAGCCTTAACGATGAAGTTGTACGTGTCGTTCCAGTGAGCCAGCAGGTCCGTGGTCTCTTCGTCGTACACACGCACGTTGTGGTAACAAAAAGTCCCTGGGAAAAAGTTATCGATCTCCCGTGTGACATTTAGGATGTAGCCCACCCTAAGAACAGAACATTATAGTGTTAATTAAGGGCGTTTCATTCGGGGTATATCATACTGCATAATGTAACCATACTAAAATGTTTGGTTAATAGAAAAAAATCCAAGAAAGCTATAAAAGCATATGCTGACAGCATTAGAAGTCTTTTCTATACATCCATACAGTTTAACTCACCCGGTCTCCTGTAGCTCCTCTAGATTGGAAGCGTTCCATTCAGATCCCTAAAGTACATTTTAAGAAACCCATTTTTTACTATTTTTTAGTACTACTTTAACTTTTCAGTCAGTGAAACTAAAAGTAAAAGTAAAACAAGCCATTAACACTTTTAATTTTTCCACTAACCAGGTAGAGGTGGTCGAATATGAGCGTGGCTTTATCCATCTGGCCCAGGATCAGCAGAATCTCATTGTCAATAAACTCTTTGTACTCCTTCAGATTGCAGTTCATGTGCTGCTCGAGCTCAGTTCGGATCTGATAGAGGTGTGGGGGGAAAAAATAACAGTGTGGGAAGATTATTTTAACACTAACGCTACAATAGCTAGACATTTCAATCACATCTTTTTTTTTTTTTTTTTTTTTTTTTTGCTTCTACCATTAATTTAATAACCTTATACCACACTGCCATTAAATTCTCAATTCTGATTGATTGTGCTCTGACGCACTCTAGGAGTGCATTCAATGCTAAATGATCGATAAACTGTTCTATTTTATGAGGAACGTGTAGCGTTTGGTACATTCTAGGAATTTCACTCGGACATTACAGATCTACACAAGGCAGGTTTGTTTTTCACCTCCTTAGACGTCACGTTCTCCAGGTCCCGCAGCATCATGATGCTCCTGAGTTTGGTTTTGACGAGGCATTCGGTTCGCTCTCTCTCCGTCGGCCTGGAGCGAACACCAGATGAAGATTAAACCACAGAAGCACTTCGGTTTGAGCCGCGACAAAAGCTGCTAACTACCTGATATTCATAGAATGAAGCTGCTATGTTCCAAGTATGTGCATCCGGGTTAAAGAATGATTGATCCGGGATCTGTTTTGAGAGCTGTACGCTTATTCGGCTACCCTATTTCACGCCATGTGAAATGTCTGTGCACAGTATGTCAAAGAGACTGGACACGTTACTGAAAAATGTGAAAAGCAAAAAGGTTTAGGTGGAGATTAAGGCAAGATCAAGAACTCACTTGTCTCCGAACATGGCGGGCGAGTCGGGCCGCATCGTCTCCAGGTCCTGCATGGCGTTCCACTCATTGATGCAGCTCTGTTCGGAGGAGATGCAGCTCTCGTAGTAGCCCGTCCAGGTGAGTGCAATTCCGCCAGGGAAGTAGTTATATCGCCTCGACACCTCACATGCTTTGTGCAGCACCTGCAGAGCCGACCTGGTAACAGGGCAAAGGTCAGGAGTGAGAGATCTGAGACTGGACCGCTCCCATCCTGCTCGCTCATACCTGCACCTGATGATGGCCGATCTGTCTATTAAACGCGTACTATTATAAGTATTAGCGTAACCATTACTCAATATAAACATCCTTGACTATCAGATAAAAATAATAGTTCCACAGTGCCGGCCAGTGTAAACTGAATTTCCCATTGAGTCCTCCCAAGATTTCTTTTGTCCATAGCGCTATCTTATCGTTCTTGGCTTAAGGCAAGAATCAACAGGCTATTACTTGTCACACTGTAAGAAAATCTTGGCTGAATTCTATCACAGACTGGGTGTTAACGCATGTTCTCCATGTCAGATTATACCATGAAGATCTGCGATTAAAGAAAATTTCTGCTGCCATCAATCCGAGGAGAAAACGGGGACAAGAGGAACATTCTTAAAACAAGGATGTCTTTTCAGTCCATCAGAATGTTTCATTTACGTTTTGCCATTTTTTCCTATGCAGTCCTCTCCTATCAGTCCCTCCAGGATTTTCGCGATTTCGCGATCGCAGAAACGAACGCAAAATCAAACAAATGTTTCAAAATTACCGCAGATTCTCCGCAGATTTGGGCGACGTCATCACAAACATGATGAACATGAGTACATCTAAAAGGGCTCGTTTACCAACAAACATCACCGAGAAAGAATTTCTCCAATTCGAGAAATCGCAGAAAGCTCACGCAAACTGCATCTCAAACTTGGAAAAAGACGCAGCAGAAATCAAGCACTTTTGGCCGCAACAATCACAAAAAAACTCGGTGAAATCCTGTACGGACTGTCCTGTTGGTGGCTTTTAGATGAGTGTTGTAGCGGCGCTCACATTCTGAGATTTTAATCAACCATTTCTGCCACAACTTTGTCGTCGGCCGACGAGCGAGTCGCACTACGCATACTAAGACGCATACAGAATTATTTTGTGACACGCGGTTCTTGTCTGTGACAACAAAATGGAGTCGAAAATCATACAGTGCAACACTGGCATAAATCACTAGGGTAAATGCACGAGTCTGTAAAGCACTACAAAAATAAACGTCTCCTCTACTGTATTCTATCAGCCAGAAACTCAGAGGAAAACGTGAACCGCATACAAAATAATCTCATTAGTAAGCAATGTCCATTACACTCATCCACCGACAGGTGGCAGCCAACGGCCGAGTTGGGCGAATCTCCCGGCGCATCTGATCAACAGTGTGAACAAGCAGCTTGTGCTCAGAAATAAAGCTCCTGACCCGCCCAGCCACCTGAACAAGGCCTTCTGTATGACCACGATCGGCTGAAAGCACACAGGCTTATCTATCGTCATCGTTTCCTTTTCCCATCGTCATGAAACGAGTTATTCACACTCTGGCCACGGAGCGATAGCAAACATGCGCTTCTCAAAACAACGTTTCTGTGTCATGTGGTATCACCTTTCATTTTTTTATTCAAATAAATATGACGGATTGCTGACAATGATAGATGCACATCTGAGTGTGACTTACCACATGGCCTGAACCGACACGGGTTTAAAGATGTGTGTGCGTCCTGCTGTTGTCACGCTGAAACCCCTGCAGACGACAACGCAAAGGTCAACAGAGGTCAATCTAGCCATCCGCTCAGAAAGCGTAATGCTTCCTCTTTAATGATTAGAAATTGAATAAATGGTTTGGACTTCCTGTTTGGCCTTTCGCATACAGTACAATTCATGGACGTTTTTACATTTCTCTTCTTAAACACCTTTAATGTGATGTGTATGCAATATAGCAGCAAAGAAACATGGATAATACATTATATAATACTTTAACTATATGCACTATACTGCTATAAATGTTATACCAGTAAGAACATGAATCCTTTTATAAACCAGAGCTCTGAATCTGAATTCACCAGTTGCTTAATTTGTTTCAAAATCACTGAGACGCCACGCACGTCATTACAAATAAAATACACATTAAAACATTGCTGGTGCTATAACTTTAGATGACAGAACGACGTTTTTCTAACATTCGGTGATGAACGCTACAATATTCACACATGCCGAGGCTGCATTTGCGTGTTTTGACCAGTAGGGGAGGATGTACTCACCCGTCTCCGTCCAAATGGATCTTCGTGTCGCTCCAAAGAGGCAGAACCATCCCTACAGAGCAGCTTTTACGGGTGGGTGGGTGGGGGGAGGGGGGGAGAGGACACACAACACACTGTTAACCAACTATTTTTGTTCATGCCTGCTATTTTCTAACGAACTTTGTCGATTCTGTTTTCCAGAATATAAACAAATTTCCAATTTGGATAACCAAGATAGAGCAGTTTTTTTTTTTTTGTTTGTTTGTTAGTTTTTTTTGTCCTGCAAGCTTCATATCTGACAGCATAACTGTAAAAAACACCCGAGACTTTTGTTGGGTGCTACACCTCTTGAGGCTAATGTAGCTAACGTGTAACATACGTTTATAGCCTATAGACTATAGCATTGCACAAACCTGACATCCAAATCATCACAAATTATATAACATGCAATTACAATTACATGTCCAGTCTTTGGGCAATGCGTCCTAGGTGAGTTTGATGAAGAAAGTGATTCAGCTTTCGCTCTGCATTTAGCTCTGTGGCGTCCTTTCGTCCATTTCTATAGCTCAGTGTGCCGTACGCTATCAGAAACCATCTACACAAATCTGAAGCGAGTGTGTGATGATTCAAGGCATTATTAACAGGATTTTTTATTTTAAAACATCAGACAATGTTTGCCAAAGATTGTCTATATTGGAATTAAAAAAAAAAAAAAAATAAATCAGTTAATTTTTTTTTAACGTTCATTTATTTATGCAAATTGTCTAATAATTAAATATGCATAAGTTTGCATTCTTAATAAAACCAAAAATAAATTAAAACGGTAATTAAAATGAGCTAAATTATTAATCATCCAACACAATTTCACTCTCAACAGAAAGACTTTTACCGAACGGTTTGTTGGAATGTGATTACTTTGTTACTTCATTTAATCAAGAAAACACGAGCTGTTATAAAAAATATCTGATGCCAGTTTCAGTATAAAATCCAACGTTGATCCAATAATGATCAACATTTTGGGCAGTTTTTTGGTTCTGGGTATAGAGAACAAATAAACTTGAGGAAAAACAGTTTTACAAATACAGTGTGGCTTACCGTGTGGTTTATAAGAGTTAAAAAGGAAACTGGCACGCATATCAAGTTATAACGTGAAGTGGGCGGAGCTTGAAGCCTTCTTCAAAGTTGCTAAGTGGACAGATATACTGAAATAAATGTTTTGATATTTTGTCACTACAGTTTAATAGAAGACGTTACAGACGCAATGCAACTTGAAACATGATCTGTCACCTTTAAGGGGTTAAACTGGGGTTAAACTTCCAAGACAAGAAGCGTGCTTCGTGTGCGAGATATTTTTTCGTAAATCCTAACGTTCGAGAAATTACAAGGTGGAGTTTAAAGTATTCTTTCTTCACATTTGGTGCAACCATTCCAGTAGAGCTACACTCTTCTCTGTCATGATTCTCTTCAGCTGAAGTGAATCATGTGAAGTCTTGCTACCGATCTATTATTGCAGCTGTTCACGTCGTCGGCTCGAGCGGCCCATCACACTGACTCAGAGCGTCTGAGTGCAGTTAGACTTGATGAGCGCTTAACCACAGAGATTAATGCAGTGTAGTAAAGCTCAGCTGGTCTGTCTAACAGAACCTAACTCAAACCACCACGACCACCTTTCTGATTTCGGTCAGGTCTGAGATACACCTTCACTGAGCTAGTGTGGGCTAAGGGAAATGACAATAATCAGCTTGCTAGCAAGGGTAAAGTTGTTTATTCATTAGGTCTTGGTTTTTGGTAGCGAATGAGTTCGAATTTTGTATTCATTATTAGTTAAGCAAAACTATGCCATGCTAAGCCTTGTTCTTGCAGCCGGGTTAGGCTTTGGATTTGGACTCAAGTTGAGCTTGAGAAGTCATGCATCATCTTCTTGGATTTTGTTTCATGCTTGCCATCAGTGCATGTTTTCAATGTAATCCTAAGGGAACGTTTAAAAACATGAAAAGCACTTCTGCTAGGGTTGTTTTGTTTTTTTTTTTTTGTTCCAGCAGAGTGTACATGGAAAACATGAACAGAGGAGCAAATATAAGAAGATATAGGACATGTCAAACTGAAAATACTTTGTCGTTATTCCAATTTTGTAATCTAACATATAACAAGAATGTGTCTATTTTTTTTTTTTTTTTAGGAGATTCAGCCAAGTCGCAAAAGGAGCTCGAATTCTCTCCAAAAGTGTCCAAAACTACAGCATAGGCACAAAACCTCCTCATCCACAGAGTTACACAAATATTTAGATCACTGCAAGAAATGTAGATCATTTAGAAATGTTTAGGTTGTTGCAAGAAGTTGTGCAACATGCAGAGGAGTCGCAGGGAACAATCCGGTAATGAGTGAGTGGTTACACCTGTGTATGTTATTAATTGTATATTTATAGGGTGTTTGTTTTGCAGTGAGGG
The DNA here is from genome assembly GCA_023630585.1 of Cranoglanis bouderius. Lineage (NCBI taxonomy): Eukaryota > Metazoa > Chordata > Actinopteri > Siluriformes > Cranoglanididae > Cranoglanis > Cranoglanis bouderius. The sequence continues at coordinate 4,374,405 of CM042565.1, forward strand.
CATTTTCATTTTCATTTCCCTGGTCCAATAAATATAATATTAGGCAAACTATTGTAGTGTGTGAGTGTGTGTGTGTGTGAGTGTGTGTGTGATTACCTGTCTTTATTGTTGAAGTCCATCCCCAGCAGAATGTTTTCTTCCGTGTCCTGTCTGCCGCTGGTGTAAACCACCACCATGTACCGCACACGATCTGACCAAGCACTCTCCAACCGCACCGCCTGACACACACAGTCACTTATGTCAGTAGACAGCAGAGAGCAAACAACAAACATCCCATTAGCGATATCTGGATAATGAATGATCTGCTTACTTATATGCACTTTTGTTCACACTGGGAGATTCGGTGAGATGTTATGTATTATTAATACCTCGATGATACATTGAAACTACCCAAGAATGATGTGTGAAGTTTACTGTGTGGGACTTTGTGTGGATTTTAAAATCCGTGGTTGTTTTTCCCCCCCCCCAGAGGTTGCTCTGGTGTGGGTTAATCAGGTGAGGTACCACACAGTGGTCCGTCATTACGGTCTGGTTAAAAAGGTCTAATATCTAAGGTTTTCCAGCTAACTGGAAAAAATGAGCGTAGAGGTCACATGTTTCAGCAGTACATCCAGATATATCTATCTAAACATGGCCATAGAGGACATTCGTGATGTGTGGAGAAATAAAAGAAACAAAGGAAAGTTTCATGATTTAAATACTGAAAATAACATCACAGGGACCCTGACCAGGATAAAGCAATTAAATAAAAAAAGTTCTGCACTCCAGTTTTGTTATAGCTGATATTTCGGAAATGTGCTTTTATGTATTATATCCATATAGGGCTGCGCAATATGGCGCTTCAAATCGTAGGACGATAGAAAAATGTCTATTGGTAGATGCTTCCCTATACGGTCTATGTCTCAAAAACCCCTTTTCGACAGATCATTTTTTCAGCAAAGAAAACGTAATCACGATGATGCGTATCGTTTCAAGATATGAAATTATTCATATCGTGACCTAAGAGTTTGTCCGTATCTCTCAGCCCTACATCCATAGACACCCATTTACGTTCCAGAATGGAGAAGGAGCACCAGTAATGCATCCGCACGGCCTCACGTCACTGTGCACAGAATGTCATCATCGTTTAAGTATGTCTGTAATATATATATGCGTGTATGGTTTAACACCTGTTTTATTGCTGTGGAGAAATGCAATCTGATTGTGCTCAGGTCACTGAAAATGTGTGCAAACGGGGCCAAAAAAAAAAAAAAATGCCCTCACTAATCAGGATTGTGTCTGGTCTTCATTAATAGTGTGATACGAGGAAAAGAACCTCGGCGTGCATCTCTGTGCACACTAACAAACAGGACCATGAAATACTGACCAACCCCACACACACACACACACACACATACACCCACACACACACAATAATGCAGCATGTTCTCATCGGTTAATGAGTGAGACGAAACGGGACACAGCCTACAGCTGTCAATAAAACGCATTCAGGCATGAGCGTGGCCGTGCGCGTGTGTGTGTGTGTGCGCTCACCAGTTTGATTCGGTCCTCGGAGCGAAGAATGTTGATCATCACCTGTAGGTGCTGAGGTAAATCTCCTGTTGAAAGAGGAAAATATGCTGTTAAAACACAACCCCGATGACTCGACCTCTTAATAAACCAGCTCCTCTTGCTCGATACCATGACGTACCGCGTGTGTTAAATCAACGCAAACATAATGGCAATAAAACCGGTGCGAGATTTATGGAGGTGAGGCGCAACAGGAATGGGGAGGAACGAGTGATTCACATCTCGATGAGTGAGGAGGACGGGACGGGGCCAGCCAGCGCTCAGAGCACTGCGCAGCGTCCGCACACGTGTTCAAACTTAGATTACTACAACTCTGAGGACCCGAGGCTTATATTTGTTTTTCTTAAATCTAACTCTGGTCCTCACAAGTATGTAAAGCCAAGCACACACACACACACTAATGTAATGTGAAGATTCCACAGATAATTTTCACAGATAACGCTGCTCTAGGGATCAGAATCGAAATCTCTTAAAGCACGGAGTACAAGATGTACAGACTGTGTATCAACACGTGATACAACGGGGAAAAAAAAACAAACAAAAAAAAACAGTTACACCACGGCCATAGGAAACACACTGTTCGTTTCTGATTGGTTGACAGGTGTCTGTTGTTTTCTGTTTCTTGATTCTGATTGGTCAGAAGGTGTGGATTCATTTTCTACGACAGAAGCTCTAACAATAGTTTGCGAGGTTTGTACAAGGTTTATATTAATGTACTCCGCCTAATATGTTATCGTTTCTATAGTGACAGCGAACACAGGTGTTGTACGGACGACATAACTGTTGATATGGTGAAGTTTTTTGGGAGGAGAAGCTTGTGTAGGAATGGATGTTTGCAGCTGCTATAACGTGAGTGAAAACAGGAACTAGTTTGCAGATGTTCCACAACATAACAATAAATTGATAAAAAAAATATATATATATATATATACATGAAAAATTGTAATCCTTGGCAAATCGCTGTGCTGTAACAGGAATAAAACACTTCGGGACATGCTGTTAATGGAAAATAATCAACTTTGAGGTGGGGGCCGGATCACGCCACCCTGTCATCGATTATTTTCCTACAACAGCACACTCGCGGTGTTTTATTCCTTGTTTCTTCAGGACACCACTAATGTAGGAAAAGTAAAAGAAAACGCCCCCCCAACTTGCAGTTCCGACACATCAACAACTCAACTACGAGTTTCTTTCCCAGTTTACAGAAATCAACATGGCCGCTCATGCATCAGAAGTAAACAAAGTAATACATGTATTTGCTGTAGATCAAATGATATAGGTATATCCGCTTGTTAAATCCGTAACACTGACTATATAGTTTGCAGTTTGAGGAGGAAAATATACATCGCTCATCACAGTTGTTGCTAACAAAAGAGGGACACATGGAGCCATCCATGTTTTCTCCACTTCACATGTCGATTTTGCCGAGGTCGAGACTAGTATAATGACCTTAAGAGTTAAGCTGAATGCTAAGCATTAGTGGTGGGACAGTCAAGAAATGAGTTAAGCTTATTATTATTATTATTATTATTAAGTGGCATGTGCTATATGTGCTCAGTTTAAAGGCTTTAACAGTCCTTAAAGGATTTCGCATCGGTTTTTTTTGCGATTGTTGCGGCCAAAAATACTTGATTTTTTTCGGCGGCTTTCTGCAAAATGTCCGCAGGAAACTACTTGAATTGGCAAAATGGCAGTCGCACGAGATCGCTTTGCACGCTCTTTCCCGGTGATGTTTGCTGGTAAACGAGACCTTTCAGCTGTACTCGTGTTCGACGCACGTGAATCGAAGAGCGCTTCGGCCGAATGCGCGTTGTGATGACGTCACGTGACGCGTCTCGGCCCAAACCTGCGGAAAATCCGCGGTAATTTGGAAAAATGGCAAGCTCCTCCAGATATTGCGGAGTTAGCTGGATTTTGCGTTCATTTCAATGAGCGCAAATCCTGGAGGGACCGATGTACTGCATCTTTGATGAAAATGAATCGGAAGGTATTCTGACATCATTTCAGTGCCAAAACTGACAAAAATCAATACTGCACAACTGTATCTCCATAAACCGGGCCTGATTCATCAATCTTTTAGCAAAGTTGTGTGTAAATGTTTGCACAAGCCAAACCAGACTAAAAATTTCACCTGTAAAGTGCAAAGCGCATTCCTGCAAATTATACAGTTTGAAGTCGATCAAGTCGAGGTTCACATTAGTTATCCTTCTTATGTGTAAATTTACACACAGTCGGGAGCAGGAGTAGGATACGAGCGTTTTTTAATGGGATGTTCACGAATGCCAAGTTTCTTGTGTAAATGCTCATACAAACATCCAGCTTGATAAATGAAGCCCACTGTTGGTAGCTATGAAAGATGAAGAGCTCTCGTACCTCCTAAATCCTAAATATATATCCATGTTTTCTCTCTATCCAGAGCTTACTCGGTTCTTTTGTTGTCTACGAAACGTAACCTAAGACTATTTAACCTTTTGAACCTTAGCATAAAGAGTTTTGACGGGAGTTACCACCCAAAACCACCCCCCTTTCAGTCCAGAATCTGGACTCGTACCTCAGTTCTCGCCTCCTGAGGTTTCACAGAGTTCAAATGAGTCTGTTATAAATTTTTAAAAAATAAATTAAATTTAAAAAAAAAGCAAAAACAAAATCAACCTTGAACTTGCCTCCAACAAAACCACACAGAACAAGCTCTTTGGAAAACCAGGTCTACTCAGATCTGAGAATCATGTGGCAGAGAGAGAGAGAGAGAGAGAGAGAGAGAGAGAGAGAGAGAGAGAGATATGGCGGCCAGATGAGCTCGTAAATCTAAACCACTGTCAACGTTAATTAGCAGTTCGGGACTTGATCAGATGTTGTTTTACACTCGGCCTCTGTGGCTGTTGTTCCTGCTTTCTGTTTTTCTGGCAACACTTCAGGTAACCAGAGCGATGATCCATCATTGCAGGAGTGAGTCACGCTGCCACGGTTGGCATGGTGAGAATGTGTGTCTGAGAAAAAGGAAAGTGACAAAGCCCCGTATGTGAATAGAACCAGGATTTAAGGAAGTGGAAAGATGCCTAGTTTCAGGTTAGGCCTAACGTGCTAGGAGGAACGCAAATCTACAGTTGGTTCTTGCTTTTTTTTTTTTTTTTTTTAAGGCATCGTTTAAACCTAATGACGTAATCATACATCGGTACTCTGTACGCTTTCTAAAATCGTCCATTCGTCATGCGTGAAAGCTTTGACCTTTAAAACGGGACATCTGATTTGCCTTTCCAGAAGCGAACCTTCCACCTGCAGGTCTGCAAAGCAGCTCTGGATCAAAGCTGCTTTTCTGCTGATCAAGCTCCAGCCGGATCCCCGGTCACTCCCTGACCTTAAACCTTGATAAGAGAAACAACAAAACTGACCTCGGGTCACGGCAAAAGAGCATGCGACGCCAAACTCGCACGGCCTGACAGCATGGAGTCTGCTTGAAAGCATCTACGAGGAAAAATATGACATCTGTGAAGATTTTACAGGGACAAAAAATAAATAAATAAATCCAAAACATACGAGGACATCTTACGACATTATTAGGGATCAAGCCAGTTTTGAGTGTTAAAAATCAGGGCATAGCTGTCTATTATGGAAAGTATAGAAGAGCTGAAAGCTGGAACAACCTGGGAAAACGTTTCCCCTATACAATCTTCTATATGAATACAATGACGGTGATCACTTTATACACCATTTTGTAAAAGGTTCGCCTTGATTAGAAGGTCACAACCCGTCACTCTGGTTCTTAATCCAAGTAGTTTCGTTAAGAGATAATTATAATACAGACAAACCAGAATAACAAAGCTTCTGTAATTACCGTGTACAGTTGCATCACTTCCTATATTGTATAAAACGGTTGGCTAATTAATGGATAATTATTAGATGTTTTCTGTTATATCTTGTATTCTATTATGAATGCGAACACAATCTGTTCACCTTCTAACAACCTGATTGGAAAAAAGACCAGGTTGAGTTTTCCAATGATCAGCTCTCCAGTTTGGGGGAGTCTGTGCCCATGATAGCCTCAGCCTCCTGTTCTTGGCTGACAGGAGTGGAACCTGATGTGGCCTTCTGCTGTTATAGCAAATCCACCTCAAAGTGCAACGTGTTGTGCGTTCTGCGATGCTTTTCTGCTCACCACGGTTGTAAAGAGTGATTATTTGAGTTACTGTAGCCTTCCCGTCAGTTGAACCAGGACGGCCATTCCACTCTGACCCTCTCTCATCAAACAAGGCGTGTCCACCCACGGACCTGCCGCTCAGTGGATATTTATCATTTCGACTGCTGTGTGAAGTAGTCAGTTTCTGAAATACTCACGCCTGACCACAATCGAAGTCACTGAGTTCACATTTCCCTCATCCTGATGTTTGATGTGAACATTAACTGAAGCTCTTGACCTGCATGCGCGTGATTTTATGCACTGCGCTGCTGCCACGTGATTGGCCGACTGGATAACTGAATGAATGAGCTGGGGTACGGGTGTTCCTATTAAAGTGGCTGTGAGTGTGTGTACTCCAGTAGGTACGGGAAGGGATTAAGATCTGTAATCATTTAATCATTGTGCTTTTAATCTTTTTTTTTTTTTACACACATTCTATATTAAAACTTTGAGCTGCATTTGAAAGGGAATGAATATATGAAATAATAGAATAATTTTGAAAAGCGTGATATAAATACTAAAGAGGTTTTTGTACACGAGTTATAACACCATCAGTCAACCTGCTTGTTCCAACTGGCATTAAACAGTCAAATGTAATGAATCAGACTCATCACGGTAATATTAACAAGTACACAGAGCCACTGAACATCGAGTCCACAACATCCGATGTACATCTGAAACACATGCCTCACTCTCTCCCTCCATCTCCCTCTCTGTCTGCCCCTCGTGTCCCCGTCCCCGTTAATCCACGTCTCCGAAAATAGAACGACAGCATCGTTCATGTCTCAAGCTCCCGATTGGAACGGGCGTGGATTCAAAGACAACGTAAAAGCCGACGGCCCACGACGGCGAATCGCACAGGAGCAGCTGCATAAAGCACACTCGTAACATCAGATGGGGTAAGCGGGGTGAAGGAGGAAAAAAAACGTCCTCAAGGAATATCGACGCTAAAACTGACAACAAAGGGCACGCCGAGACATCCAAAGAGCAGGACAGCATATTTACCCAGACTGCTCTCTGCTCTATTGATTGCACAATTCCAGGAAGAAAACAAGCAGCACTCACGAAATGAAGGAGTCACTAGGATACAAACTGTACTGTTTATCCTGATGTTACAACCTGAGAGCTTTTTATAGAACAGCACGGAGAGACGTTCAAACAAATTAAAAGTATTCTCATGTCCTAAATCCCTTTATGCACACAGAACAGACACACTCGACTCGCGTATCCTCGTGTAAGCTGCGCTAAACCGTCCATCCAGCTAATCCCCACGAACGCACACGTGGACACGCACTGTGCTTATCGGGGAGGCACTTAACCAGCAGTGTGTACACGGCCATCGCACCTACACGGGTCCGGTGCGGACACACGCGCACAAAGATTATCTGTACAGGAAGTGGGGAGTGAAAGGGGGGGAAAAATGGGAAGGGGTTATGCAATCAGACCAGACACACAGGCTGAGGACAAAAATAATAATAATAATAATAATAATAATAATAATAATAAAAATCAATATTGTAATAGATTAACATTCCGATTCACAAAATACAGAACCTGTTTAACACACAAATCAGTCAGTACAGGATTTCGCGGCATTTTTTGTGCTTTTTCTGCGGAAAACTACTCGAATTGGTGAAACTGCAATGGCGCGAAATTGTTTTGCACGCTCTTTCGCGGTGAAGTTTGTTGGTAAACGAGACCTTTTAGCTGCACTCGTGTTCGACGCACGTGAATCGAACATCCATTGGCTGAATGCGGGTTGTGATGACGTCACGTGACACGTCTTGGGCCAAATCTGCGGCGATTTTGGGGGGGGGGGGGGGGGATCGCAAGCTTCTCCGAATACTGCGGAGTTTCCTTGATTTTGCGTTAATTTCTGCGATCGCGAAATCCTGGGACTGTTAAATAAATAAATACATAATAAACAAACACATACATAAATAATCTCTTGATCCCTATTGATCGGGATTCAACCGCAAACAAAAATGCGATAGAAGAACAGAGCTGAAAATACGCAATAAGCACTTTTGGATTTTTTACTTTCTTCTTTTTATTTTTTATAGGGGTGGGCGATATGACGGAAATATCATAATCACGATTCTCATTTCTACGACACACAGTGTGTGTCACGGATATGCAGTATACGTTTGCTAACAAACAGCCAGAAAAACAGTAGTGCTGGATTCATAACAAAAAAACGATGATACTTTGATCTAATGTCTAGAAAAACGATTGTATTTTTACAGCTTAAAAAAAAGAAAAAAAGAAGAAGAAAAAAAAAAGACATTTTTGTTTATAAAAAATTTGCAGAAGAAATGCATCGTTTCACTATTTTAAAGATTACGTACAAATTTTCCAGGACAAATCGACTGCTTACAGTTTTTGTTTTTTTACATTCAGAAGGAATAAAAAAAAACATCACGATATCTCAGAAAAAGCGCAGTGACATCATATATCACGATGTCACGACGTTATACCACCATAACGTCCGTGTATTTACTCGAATAGCTCAACTCAAATGACTCTCACGAGCACAATAAAACAAAAATGACTACACGAATAGTACAGAGGCGCTACGGCTTGACACGTTTCACACGAGACGTAGCGCTGAGATGATCGTCTCGTTTAAATTTGATGTTGTACTGCAGAACTACACGTGTGCGTCCACTTTTTCGTTACTAATTCATCCTCACATTCTAGTCCAAGCAGCACACGTCTATTTTCAATCTAATTGCTAGTGTGTCTAAATATATACACACGTGTGTGTGTGTGTGTGTGTGTGTGTGTGGGCTCTGCAGCTAATCTGAGCCTATATCTGTTTTGTGGTTCCGGCAAAAAGCGTTATGCTCCTTTCATTCCCGCGTTTGTTATGCTGTATTACAGTATATCACATTACGTCGCTGCTGAATTCTTGATTCTGATTGGTCAGGACGTGTTTATTCATTCCAGGACCGTCTTCAGGGCTTTGTGGTGTCTCAAGTCGTACGTTTTTGGGACCGAGACAAAAGAGAGGGCGGGACCCCTCTTGTGACCACAGGAACTTGTTTGACATCAGTGACAAACTGAAACGTTGAAAATCATTCACTTCGAGGTGGTGACAGTAACTCCAGTCCTACACCAGCACTCCTGAAAGTGCTTCATTCTGTTGCGAGCGCTTTGCTCCATTCTGATTGGCTGACAGCGGTTGAGAGTCGAATCTGTGCGAGAGCGCGTGTCAGTGCGAGAGCGCATGTATATTTCTTCCCCTGAGTGAGAGGAAATCTGTGCAGGAGCTCACCTGTATGTTTGTGGCTGGATTCCTGAATGTGTGTGTGTGTGTGTGTGTGTGTGTGTGTGTGTGTGTGTGCTTACCTGCATGTTTGTGGTGGGAGTGAGTCCTCTGACCCTGTGCACTGCTGCCCTGCTGCAGGAACAACGCAGCTCCCTTCACCATGAAAAAGCTCTCGCTCAGACTGTAACAGAGAGACACGGAGACAAACAGTTCAAACACGTTTTCAATCAACAGAGATCAGACACCGTTTTGTCTCGGTCTTCTTCACACACCAGGCAAAAAGCTCTGACACACACATACGCGCACACTAGAATGTCTTGTGCCACACCGACTGCAGTGAGCATGCTCAGAAAAGGTCGAAAGGGGGAAATCCAGCACTGAGTCAGTGCTGAAACACTGAAACACTGGGCTTAATTATCGTCTGTAAGCACGCTGGTTATTGAGCGCAACCCCGTGTGCTGCAAATTCCAGCGTCTTCAAGCGAGACAATGATTAATCTCCGGTTACGTCTGAGGTTTAACAAAGACAAACGCACAGCACAGAGTGATTGCGAGTTGTGTCTTCATAAGTAACAGGTGAGGCGAGAAGAAGGCTGTAACAATCCTACATCATGTTTATTCATTTTATGAACGCTTGCTTTTTTTTCCCCCCCCTAGACAGAGCACTGAATCATAGCTGCTGAGTTACAGATATATAGTCCCTAAAGCCATCGCATCATCAGAAACCTTCAGAAGATACAAAACAAGGAACCCATCAGACTCCATCTGATACTTTTATAAGAACATGCTGTAACCGCTGACCATCATGGGCACAGACAGCACCAAAACTGGACAGTTGTAGACTGGAAAAAGACCATGTCTAATCTTCACCTGTCCAGATTGGGTGACCCCGATAGCCTCAGATTCCTGTTCTGGCCTGACGGGGGGGGGGGGGGGGGGGGGGAACCCAATGCGGTCTTCTGCTTTTGTAGCACATCCACTTTGAGGTTTGATGTTTTTGTGCATGCTGAGTTGCTTTTCAAGCTCACCACAGTTGTAAAGAGTGATTATATACAGTATCTCACAAAAGTGAGTACACCCCTCACATTTTTGTAAATATTTTATTATATCTTTTCATGGGACAACACTGAAGAAATGACACTTTGCTACGATGTAAAGTAGTGAGTGTACAGCTTGTATAACAGTGTAAATTTGCTGTCCCCTCAAAATAACTCATGGCAGTCAATATATAATATAAAATGGCCAGATTGGTTCGAGCTGCCAGAAGGAGATTATATATATATATATATACACACACACACACACACACACACACACACACACACACACACACACACACACACACACACACACACACACACACACACACACACACACACACACACACACAGGTGCATCTCAATAAATTAGAATGTCGTGGAAAACTTCATTTATTTCAGTAATTCAACTCAAATTGTGAAACTCGTGTATTAAATAAATTCAATGCACACAGACTGAAGTAGTTTAAGTCTTTGGTTCTTTTAATTGTGATGATTTTGGCTCACATTTAACAAAAACCCACCAATTCACTATCTCAACAAATTAGAATACTTCATAAGACCAATAAAAAAAAACATTTTTAGTGAATTGTTGGCCTTCTGGAAAGTATGTTCATTTACTGTACATGTACTCAATACTTGGTAGGGGCTCCTTTTGCTTTAATTACTGCCTCAATTCAGCGCGGCATGGAGGTGATCAGTTTGTGGCACTGCTGAGGTGGTATGGAAGCCCAGGTTTCTTTGACAGTGGCCTTCAGCTCATCTGCATTTTTTGGTCTCCCGTTTCTCATTTTCCTCTTGACAATACCCCATAGATTCTCTATGGGGTTCAGGTCTGGTGAGTTTGCTGGCCAGTCAAGCACACCAACACCGTGGTCATTTAACCAACTTTTGGTGCTTTTGGCAGTGTGGGCAGGTGCCAAATCCTGCTGGAAAATGAAATCAGCATCTTCAAAAAGCTGGTCAGCAGAAGGAAGCATGAAGTGCTCCAAAATTTCTTGGTAAATGGATGCAGTGACTTTGGTTTTCAAAAAACACAATGGACCAACACCAGCAGATGACATTGCACCCCACATCATCACAGACTGTGGAAACTGAACACTGGACTTCAAGCAACTTGGGCTATGAGCTTCTGCACCCTTCCTCCAGACTCTAGGACCTTGGTTTCCAAATGAAATACAAAACTTGCTCTCATCTGAAAAGAGGACTTTGGACCACTGGTCAACAGTCCAGTTCTTCTTCTCCTTAGCCCAGGTAAGACGCCTCTGACGTTGTCTTTGGTTCAGGAGTGGCTTAACAAGAGGAATACGACAACTGTACCCAAATTCCTTGACACGTCTGTGTGTGGTGGCTCTTGATGCCTTGACCCCAGCCTCAGTCCATTCCTTGTGAAGTTCACTCAAATTCTTGAATCGATTTTGCTTGACAATCCTCATAAGGCTGTGGTTCTCTCGGTTGGTTGTGCATCTTTTTCTTCCACACTTTTTCCTTCCACTCAACTTTCTGTTAACATGCTTGGATACAGCACTCTGTGAACAGCCAGCTTCTTTGGCAATGAATGTTTGTGGCTTACCTAGTGAACCAAACTGAGAGACCATTTTGAAGGCTCAGGAAACCTTTGCAGGTGTTTTGAGTTGATTAGCTGATTGACATGTGGAATATTCTAATTTGTTGAGATAGTGAATTGGTGGGTTTTTGTTAAATGTGAGCCAAAATCATCACAATTAAAAGAAAAAAAGACTTAAACTACTTCAGTCTGTGTGCATTAAATTTATTTAATACACGAGTTTCACAATTTGAGTTGAATTACTGAAATAAATGAACTTTTCCACGACATTCTAATTTCTAATTTATTGAGATGCACCTGTATATATATATATATATATATATATATCTCCTTCTGGCAGCTCGAACCAATCTGGCCATTTTCCTCTGACCGCTCTTATCACCAAGGCATTTTGACCCACAAAACTGTCGCTCGCTCAGTGTTTTTTGTTTTTCGCACTACTCTGTGCCAGAGAGATCAGTAGTTTCTGAAATACTCAAATCAGTCCATCTGGTACCAACAACCATGCGACGGTTAAAGTCACAGAGATCACAACTGTTCCTCATTCTGATGTTTGATCAATGCATTTCGCTGCTGCCGCCACATGATTGGGTAATTGAATATTATATATTAACCTTATATATATATATATATATATATATATATATATATATATATATATATATATATATATATATATATATATATATATATATATATGAATAGGATCTAAAAATATTTCATTTGTGTTTGTAGCAAAATGACTTCCAAAATTGTTCAGACTTTACGAATATAGTAAATACAGTATAGTTTATATTATATATATTTTTTCAGATAGCCTTTAAGAATGGCTTTGACAAAGGAAGAACGTACTGAAATCATTCTCGTGGCTGGATCGGGAAGCCGTTGCAAGGTTGAGATGGACTTTAACAGGAAACATGGTAAGCACCTGACACACACACACACACACACACACACACACACACACACACACACACACACACACACACACACACACACACACGACACTGCTGCCAAACGTGTTAACAAATTAAAAAAGACAGGAAGTGCCGCGGACCAACCGAGGAGAAGTGGACGTCCACAAACATCCGCTGACAAAGGCACAACTGACGTGGTGCTGGCATACAGTACACAGTCCCCTATGTATGGAGACTTTTAAGGGGACACCATTTAAATAAGTGATTTGGACTTCACATATAAAAATGCAGCAACTCATCGCAGATTATAAGATTCAAAGTCGATCAACGAGGTTTATATTAGTTAGTCTTCTTATGTATAAATGTACACTTTTAAGAGAAGGAGTGGGATCCTGGGAAAGTTTTTCCGAATTTACAGGATTTTATGAATACCGCTTTTTTTTTTTTGTGCAAATGTTCATACGAATGATTTGGGCATGAATCCATTAGTATCCATCTTGATAAATGAGGCCCACTGTTAATGACCACGCTCACACTCAGCTCGGCCATAAACGCTTCATCAGGCTACTTGTATTACAGAAAGACGTTGGAGTGCCTCCTCTTGGTATTTTCACACAGCACAGTCTTTTCTTCCTTATGGCTTTGAGAGGAATAATAAGGAAAGTGATCGATCATTAGGAAATGAGGCTTAGCGTGTGACTCGAACGTGACCAGAACATCGGCCGTGTTTCAGAGAGAAAAATGGTGGCTGAATTATTCCGAGGTCTTGCTTTTTAAATTTTTTTTTTTTCCCTTGCCCAGCTGTGGTCGTGACCCTGTGCTGAGTCAAGCTGTTCCATTTTTAATCCATTGTCTCGCTCTGACTGAACTGGATGTCCTGAGAAACCCTGACCACAGCAGCCGGCAGAGAAGAAGAAACCAACAGAAGCAGCTTTGTGCAAAGAGTTATGCGTCAAACCCTCCTCCTCCTCCTCCTCCTCCTCCTCCGACTCTCCCTCTATCCCTCTCTCATTCCGTTTTCGTCTCTGTCCTTCAATCTCAGCCCCTAGCTCTGAAGACAAAGTTGTGCTCTGTACAAAGATGTGGGCATGTCGGTGGATTACAGGGGCTTTTGTTTCACTCCTCTTCTCCTTTTGTTCTTTCTCTCTTTCAATCCGCTATCAGAGGATTTATGCGGTGCATAGCATGAGCGTGAGGTTTTCTAAGAATGATGTCGCTATGTGAGGAGTGGGGTGGGGGGTTTGAACAGCAAGAGTGATGGATGTGACAAGAAACCACAACACACAGAGAGAGGAGAAAATGACAAGCTGAACAGACTGCACTCACACCCAAGGGTGTAATTATGTTGACAGTTTTGTATCGAGATCGGAATTGTTGAGGAACGTTATTGTTTACTGATCACGACGATGACATTCGAAACTTCTCCTGCAGGACCTCAACACTATCCGGAGAGACGCATGGTTCATTTCTCGATGCAGACGTGTGCATCAGGACTGGGATCCTGTGTGAGTGGGTGGTTTTCACTTTCATGTGGGTGGTCAGATATGAAGCTCGCATGACAAAAAAAAAAAAAAATTCCACATTTATGAACATTAGAGTGTACTGCACTCTAATAGGGCAGTGGTAGCTCAGTGGTTAAGATGTTGGGCTACTGATTGGAAGGTTGTGAGTTCAAACCCCAGCACTGCCGCTGTTGGGCCCTTGAGCAAGGCCCTCAACCGTCAATGGACATTATGAATTTTCTGCAACCCTGTGCCTTGATCCCCCTACTTTTTTTTTCCAGATTTATAATAAACAACTTTAATAAATAAATGACTTTTTATGTCAATACCATACATATATGTAATGTAAAATACTAAAAACCAAAGGAACATTCAGTCCCTCCAGGATCGCAGAAATTAACGCAAAATCGAGCAAAATTCGCAGTTCTTGGGACAAGACGAGTCGTGTGACGTTATCACCACACGCATTCAACCAAAGCCCTCTTCGATTCACGTGCGTCAAACATGAGTACAGCTAAAAGGTCTCGTTCACCGATAAACACCACTGTGAAAGACCGTGCAAAACTATTTTGTGCAATTGCGCAAATGATTTCGCCAAATTAGTCAAGTAGTTTTCCACAAAAAAAAAAATTTCCGCAAATTGCCTCGCAAATTTTGAAAAAAAAGTGGCAGCAAATCACAAAAAAATGCATGAAATCCTGTACGGACTGATTATTCCTTGACTCGCCAATGTAGTGGGACGTGTTGTGGTTTTATAGTAAAACAATCCACACCGGGGTGGGGTGATACAACCCGACGCAAAGCGCATCAGAGCCAAAACATCCCAGTCCGTTCCCAACTCGACCTGTAAAACGTTTATCGCCCCGACGAGCGCGGCCTCTCTTTAAAACTTTCCGCCTTCGTCGTGATTGTTGTCATGAGCTGCATCTCAAATCGAAAAAACTCTTGAACTTGCATTCAAATTCATATTTACGAATCTAGGGAATCCAGAAAGCTGGTACGCGAAACAGACCTTTCGGTAGGTTTGAAGCCACACGAGAGGTTTTTAAAATCCAAACCCCAACTTTGATAGTCCCTTTTTTTTCCGCCTGTCCTACATGCCAGAAATCTCCCAGTAACATTTAAAAATATTAGCAGACAAAATCCATCTTCGATTTTCTAATATTATTTTGAATGAAGTATGGGAGTTTCTCTCACAACCCCATTTGTAAATCCACACGGGGCTCTTTATTTGAACGTGTACGATAATATTCTGGCTGTTGACGCTATATCTCGACTAACCATCAACGCATGTGCACAGGATGAGAATCTGCGGTACTTTTCCGCATGATCACGTTTCTTACATGCTCAGTTTGGTCTCTGTGGACGATACTGCAGTCATTCTGCCTCGGGGCACGTGCCGTGTGACGTTCATTTCACATCAACATTTTCACCCAAGTGTCCTGATGGGAAGTTCACCATAAATAATCGGAAATTCCCATGTCCAATATGCGCCAATCGCAGGCATCCAGGAGTCCAAAACTGGAATTAGCATGACCAAATTGGGGACAAAATACATAAATAACCAGTAACATTTTGTGAACCCTATTCATTATTTAATATGATCTTCATTCTATATAAACATGGTATTTCTGCATCTCTGTCCATTGGCGTTGTGTGTGCGTCACTCCAGCAACAACAACAAAAAAAAACACCCCCCAATGCAAAATACACAGTGACTCTGGATTACATCCTTCAGTTTGGTTGATTCAGGGGCAAACTGCTTTCCCACTGCATCTGGGCCAAGGTTCGATTCAAGCCACAGATACGAAGAACGACGGTTGTTTTTTCTCACTCTGGCATTACTGGTTTACAAATGTTTGGTTTTCAAAACAACCAGAGCACATAAAGGGGACATTCACTTTATGCACAAAAAAAACAAAAAAAAAAAAAAAAAAAAAAAAAAACGACGTACGAGTCGTCACAGGAGGCTGCTATCACACACGCCGTGATCTAAAAATACACTCGCTATCACAAAAAACGAGAACGTCAAGCATGCGTGTGTGTGCACTCACTGACACACACAAACACCAAAAAGCCTTTACAGGTACCTGAGCTACTATCACTCATGCTAATTTATGCAGTAATTGCAGGTGGATTACGTGTCAATCAGACAGACGTGTTATGACGGATCAGTAAAGGAAAGCTGCACTAATGATAGTAAGCCTCAAACACGTCAAGTGGTGTTACAGCCAGCGTTTTCCTATCAACGTTATTTATATTTATTTAAAGTGAGTTACATGTGAAGCACAGTTTAATCCAAAGAACATCCAAGCACTTTGCTTAAGGCCCCAATTCAGACTTTCTGAGTACCCTGGGATTTGACGTCGGTTTTCTCGGAACAATAGAAACAAGGCTGGTGAGGGAACATTTGGTAGCTTCTATTATGCAAGTGATGACAGGAAGTAACTTATTTTGTGGATGATCCACACCAACATCCATCATCCACCAGACATTTTGCACCAAAACTCTGACCCTCTACAATCAGACCTCACAATCAGCAGGAACGTTGTTCCGCTAAACACTACTGAAAGCATCACTGCTATTAAAACAGCACAAAGTATTCTCACAATGAACGCTTTCTGATGTGGTAAAGGCCCAGCCTTCGGTCCACAATGCCCTCGTTCTCAATGCGGCTCGCTCACAAAGCACGCCTTGGGTCCGAAACGTTCTCCTGAGAGAGATTTTCAAAAGTGTGTTTGTAGTGTTGACGTGCAAGTATTCTGCCCAACCCTTCCGTACATTCATTTATAAAAGACACATCGGTTAACGAGGCAGTGACGCAGCTCTATTGTCATGTCATTCAGCGACTAATGAATTGAAAGATGCTTTCACTCATGCACAGCACAGTCCATTTGAATAGAACCCAGATGCTCCTCAGTGTGGTCCTTTAGGCAGGTCAATTACACAAGTACACATCAATTAGATTAAGCTGGTCCGAGAGCATCTGAGCAAGGTGACCTCGGTCCACTTCCAAGTGAACTCTACCGTGTTTTGACTCTGAATCGACTCAACTGCAAGAAGTGCACCAAAACATGACGTGAATTTCAAGCTGCAGCTAAACCGAGCCAAAGGACAGAGCTGTAGTCTGGCAACAATGCCATTTGCTCTGGATATTTGCACCAACAAACAAAAAAGAGAAAATGACCACTGGATGGACAGCGTTTATTATTAAAAATGAGTGGCACAAAGACGTGAGCATGCAGAGAACCTGTTCAAAACAAGAGCGCTTCAGATCAGCGAGCACTGAGTACTGTGTGGCCCCCTTTCCATTCGCTTTCATTTTTGAGACTTTGTGGGTGGGGATGAGATGTACAGGTGCATCTCAATAAATTAGAATGTCGTGGAAAAGTTCATTTATTTCAGTAATTCAACTCAAATTGTGAAACTCGTGTATTAAATAAATTCAATGCACACAGACTGAAGTAGTTTAAGTCTTTGGTTCTTTTAATTGTGATGATTTTGGCTCACATTTAACAAAAACCCACCAATTCACTATCTCAACAAATTAGAATACTTCATAAGACCAATAAAAAAAACATTTTTAGTGAATTGTTGGCCTTCTGGAAAGTATGTTCATTTACTGTACATGTACTCAATACTTGGTAGGGGCTCCTTTTGCTTTAATTGCTGCCTCAATTCGGCGTGGCATGGAGGTGATCAGTTTGTGGCACTGCTGAGGTGGTATGGAAGCCCAGGTTTCTTTGACAGTGGCCTTCAGCTCATCTGCATTTTTTGGTCTCTTGTTTCTCATTTTCCTCTTGACAATACCCCATAGATTCTCTATGGGGTTCAGGTCTGGTGAGTTTGCTGGCCAGTCAAGCACACCAACACCATGGTCATTTAACCAACTTTTGGTGCTTTTGGCAGTGTGGGCAGGTGCCAAATCCTGCTGGAAAATGAAATCAGCATCTTCAAAATGCTGGTCAGCTGAAGGAAGCATGAAGTGCTCCAAAATTTCTTGGTAAACGGGTGCAGTGACTCTGGTTTTCAAAAAACACAATGGACCAACACCAGCAGATGACATTGCACCCCAAATCATCACAGACTGTGGAAACTGAACACTGGACTTCAAGCAACTTGGGCTATGAGCTTCTCCACCCTTCCTCCAGACTCTAGGACCTTGGTTTCCAAATGAAATACAAAACTTGCTCCCATCTGAAAAGAGGATGTTGGACCACTGGTCAACAGTCCAGTTCTTCTTCTCCTTAGCCCAGGTAAGATGCCTCTGACATTGTCTGTAGTTCAGGAGTGGCTTAACAAGAGGAATACGACAACTGTAGCCAAATTCCTTGGCACGTCTGTGTGTGGTGGCTCTTGATGCCTTGACCCCAGCCTCAGTCCATTCCTTGTGAAGTTCACTCAAATTCTTGAATCGATTTTGCTTGACAATCCTCATAAGGCTGCGGTTCTCTCGGTTGGTTGTGCATCTTTTTCTTCCACAATTTTTCCTTCCTCTCAACTTTCTGTTAACATGCTTGGATACAGCACTCTGTGAACAGCCAGCTTCTTTGGCAATGAATGTTTGTGGCTTACCTAGTGAACCAAACTGAGAGACCATTTTGAAGGCTCAGGAAACCTTTGCAAGTGTTTTGAGTTGATTAGTTGATTGGCATGTCACCATATTCTAATTTGTTGAGATAGTGAGTTGGTGGGTTTTTGTTAAATGTGAGCCAAAATCATCACAATTAAAAGAACCAAAGACTTAAACTACTTCAGTCTGTGTCATTGAATTTATTTAATACACAAGTTTCACAATTTGAGTTGAATTACTGAAATAAACGAACTTTTCCACGACATTCTAATTTATTGAGATGCACCTGTATATTTCCATGGCTATGATCGGTCGCTCTCGACCGATCCTCTTTCTTCTGGAAACGGACCTTGATCTCATTTAAAAATTCGCAAACTGCCAGAGACGAATCAGGTTATCACGTATTTGTCACTCGAAGCACAAAATTCGTTTACAGTTATTGCATTCTTATACAAATGGTAAATAAACAAAAGCTGTACTGTTGAAGAAACGTTGAAGTTATCTGTATGCATTTACATTCTTCAACTGAACAAAATATAAAAGGTACAGCTGTTTTTGTTTCAGTTAATGATTGTGTTTCAACCTACATATTGAATTGATGATCATTAGCACCTGTTTGGTATAACTGTTGTGTAGACTGTATGCCTACAAAATCCCTGACTTTGTGCAAGTGTGCCTAGAAGAATCGATGCTGTTTTGAAGGCAAAGGGTGGTCACACCAAATATGAATTTGATGTAGATGTTTCTTCCGTTTACTCACTTTGCGTTTTGTTAATTGATAAATATAAACTATTAACTATTGTCTATTTTTGAAAGCATTCATACTTTACACCATTTTTTCCACACCTGCCTAAAACTTTTGCACAGTACTGTATATAAATAAAAACGATGGCCTTATTTGCTCATGTTTGCTCCATACTTAGTACAGCTGTAGCTGTAGTTGAAGCTCTCTTTCATGGCTGCCATTTTGGGAATTATAAATAAGGTCAAGATCTGTTTCCAGGAGAAAGGGTATAGGTTGAGAGTGACCAATCACAGCCGTGACAGCATACTTCTTAACGCCACCCCCAAAGTCTCAGAAAATGAACTCAAGTGTACACCATACGAGTGAGGGAAAGGTGGTACACGTGCCTCAGTGCTCGTACATCTGAAACCCTCTTGTATGCAACTACTTGCTTCTACTTCTTCAGAGTTCCTGGTTTACCCGTGACCTAATCCTAGAGTGTCACATACTTTTGCCACTCAGAGATTTGATCATTTTCCTCATTAAATAAATGACCAAGCATAATATTTTTGTCTCTTTTGTTTAATTGGGTTCTCTTTGTCAACTTTGAGGACTTGGGTGAAAATCTGATGACGTTTTAGGTCATATTTATGCAGGAATGTAGAAAATTCTAAACTTTCAAGCACCACTGTATAGGTAAACTGGCTATGCTAAATTGCCCATAGGTGTGTAGGAGTGTGTGAATGTGTGTGTGTGTGTGTGTGTGTGTGCTACCACATGTACTGTACTGTACAAAGCTCTTAGGCGCATGTAAAGAAATTCTGTACAGCACTTCGAAAATAACAAAATGCAAAATGATGAGGACTAGTTTTTTCCCGCATCTTGAAGAACCTGCCATAGTTCTCCAGGAGACCTTGGCTTCTTCAGATGAAAGCCTCCGTACATGCCATATATTAACAGGTCACTTTAATTAGGACGCGCAGTCCTTTATCTGGAACACTGAACTGTATTAAGACAGTAACGCAGATGACATGAAATAAACAACAAAATTTGCACGGTCCTCGGACATCTCTTAACTCACATGCGGTAGATCTCGCGCTGCGTGAGCACGGCGTTCTCCACGAAGTACGGCAGCATGGTGGTGAGCGTGGCCCGCCGGTGCCAGTCCAGCTCCAGGTGCATCCTGCTGGACCGCCGCAGCTCCAAACACCCAGTCCACAACACGGCGAGAGACGGACACGAGCGTCAGAAACAGAGACGGTGTGTGTGTGTGTGTCTGAGTGGATCTCGGCAGAATGAATGTGTTCCTGCTTGAGCAAGTTCCTTGTAGGCTGGGAATGTGTTGTCACTCCTCCCTCCCTCTCTCTCTCTCTCTCTCTCCCTCTCTCTCTCTGTCTCTCGATAGCAGGGCAGGAAGATAAACCTGCTTTGCTGTCCTCAGCCTGGCTGACTAGTGGAATCTCCACCCTGAAGCCTGAGGTGGGCCACTGTGTGCTGATCTGGCAGTGTAAAAAAAAAAATTAAATCCAATAGGGTTCTCCGAGTCTTATCTTTCCAAGCGAGACGTCCAAATACAGAGACTTCCTGGATTTTCCGTAGCACGCACCGATAGAAGAACGTTGTCCCGTGTTAAAGGAAACGGTGCTCGAAATAACCGGCCAACTGAAATAATTCTTTAGTGATATTCTCAGCCGCAGAGGACACGAGACGTCTGGCTTGCTGCCTACTTCTAGCGTCCAGACTACAGGTGCCATTAAATCTCCCTAGGACACAAAGACATGGGAGGAGATTCCCAGAATGCACGAGGAAGACAAAAGAGTCGTGAAAGAAAATGTTAGTTTTTTTTTGCCTGTCAGCAGAGAGGAAAGCTCTGTCCCTCTGCTCTCGCTCTCTCTCACACACACACACACACACACACACACACACACACACACACACACACACACACACACAGATATCTTAAAGCTGATAAGGCTGCACTGAAGAAAAGCAGAGCTGAGAAAGAGCGAGAGAGATGGAGGAAAGAACGTTTATAGCTGCTATAATGTAAGCGATAACGTTAAACGTAACCGTAAATGGATAAAAAAGTATAAGGTGTTGTGCTTGAGTTAGTAAATTGTAATTGTAAGTGTAACTCCGTTCCATCACTGACACGTTTTATTCCTTATATTACCGTATATTGTATAGGAATGTGCATTTTGGGGCGGAGTTAAGAGTTAAGCCTATAAGAGAGGCAGACAGGACTAGAGGAAGTAACGCGATGGCAACAAATCCAGAAAGTAACATTTACAGCATTTTACGCCTCTCGGAAACACGAAGCCGTCCCTCCAGGATTTCGCGATTAACGCAAGATCGAGGAAATGCCGCAATATTCGGAGGAGCTTATAATTTTTCAAAATTACCGCAGATTTTCCACAGATTTGGGCCAAGACACGTCATGCGACATCATCACAACGCGCATTCGGCCAAAGCCCTCTTCGATTCACGTGGATCGGACACGAGTACAGCTAAAAGGTGGCATTTACCAACAGACATCACTGGGAAAGACAAATTTGTGCAATTTCCATTTCAGAGGTCACGGTGAGAGACAGGTTCTTCATAATCCAGTGACTGCTCGCAAGTCTCAGTTCCACACGTACTCCGTATAAACCGAGAAACAGAACGGCCACTTCAAGGTGAAGTGAAATTCATACACACAAAAATGTGTGTGATAAATATAAACCCGTATCTTCCATCATGATCAGAAACGCATCAGGATTCTAATCGAGCACGACCCCGTGACTGTTAACTGTCTGAAAGAGATTTCCTCCCCCACGACTCACAGGACAAATCGCATTGCTACTGTGACCGCCGCGTAATGACCTCGATTTTATTACTTTCTGCTACGCAAGCAACGTGTTGATCTTGCGTTCCTGCTCGGTATGACCGTTCCTGGCTTGTTATAACCTAAGGGCAGCTGCACAATGCACGAGTTCTGACAAGATCACGGCGTGAGCACTACCACACGTCACGACTCAGTTCACCTGTCAGGTATCATAACGTTCACGGTTCACTGGGGTTTCATTCCAAATCGCGTGCTACTATACTGAAACACCGCGCCAAAATAAACATGCTACATACAAGCCTTGACGTATTATCGAGAACTTATTCCGCAACGTTTCACATTTCTCTATTTCTTATTAGTCGGAAGACGTTGATCAATTTTCCAGCTGTAATTCAAATGATTTATGTTGTACTCATACTACAGAAGCTAATACTAATGATAACAACTTGCACAGGAAGTCGTATGGTGGACGCTCCACATAAATAGATTTTATTTTTGATTCTGATATGGTGTGACTTTTATTTAGCATTTTGGAAGGAGTCTCCGGTGTCAGAGGTACAGCTTGTGTTTTTAAAGTTTTCCAAAACGGGAAAGTCTTTAGTACGGACGAGTTCCGCAGTATCATAAACAGTCTTGTTAAAACTTCAAGAGAATGATTAAAATAAATAAATAAATAAATAGAGTCTGGTGAGGGAACGACTATTTACTGTACAGCTGCTTTAATGTAAGTGATAACAGGAACTAACTTGTTTCTATAACTATAAATAGATCAAAAGTACGATGTGTTGTTGATTAATTTATAAAGGAAGTGTAACTGTTGGCAAGTTGCTGTGGAATTAGAAATAAAACGCTGCTTTTTATCGGAAAATAATACATTTTGTAATTTCGCAGTAGTGACAGTAACTTGGTGTCGTTGATTATTTTCCTGTACTGCACGCCCCCGAGTGTTTCATTACTTTCATGCTATTTCATACAGATATACTGGACAGACAGATGTTTGGAGCAGAATTAATGAACTAACTACTAACCTGCTCTGTTAACGTGACATAATTCAACAAGAGCTGAATAAGGTGTTAAACAAGGACAAACACTAGCTTGCCCCACACTGACTTTTTTATAAAGCTTATACAACCACCAAGAAGCGCTTTGAGTTATGTTCCATATATGAATGATGATATTTTACTTAAAGCTTGTTATCACTGTCAGGAAGTTGTACCCTCACCTAAAAGATATTATTTGAGTCCGGACAGCGTCCACCATGACTTTATCATTGGAAACTGGCCATATCATACCCAAGGAGTGTTGGGTTTCTGCTGTGTGTGATTGGGTATAAGCAAATGTTGCTTGACATTCAGATTAACCTGGACGCAGACTCACGGGATGCAGTAAACCGACACGTGACTCAGGATTTACACAACAATCCTGCCCAATGGAGATGCTCTGAGCAGACTACACATCTCCTGACACACACACACACACACACTATACTGAGACACATTCCTGCACACACAGCATCCTTGAGTTACGCAACACAGCGCTGGCGCTGACGGATGGAGAGATGAAAGAAGGAAGAACACAGCACTATCATCTCCGCCCAGTCAGGCGCTGTTCTGAGAGTGATGGACGGAAAAGTGAACGAGGCAGTTTTTAATGGCATCAGCAGATTTTCATTCACGGAGCGATTTTTTCAAAATTATTTTTAAACTCCGGTTCAGGGGTCAGGGTCAATATCATCAATTCAACACAGAACTGCATTACGTCAGAGGGTTATGACTCAACAAACCTTCACAGCCTATTTTGTAATAGTTTTTTTTTTTTTTTTTTTTCCCCACCAACAGAGTTAAGAAAAACCTTTTAGCTCTTGTGAATTCTCAATTCTGATGGGTCAGAAGGTGTTGATTCATTTTCTACAACAGCAGCTCAGATAGTAGTGCAGCTGCAAATCAGAAGTTTATATTAATGTGTTTCTCCTAAAATGTTATCATTTCCATAGTAACAGCTCATATAAAGAGACTTAACATGTGTGTAATTGTTGAAAAAGTTTTCTGAGAGGAGTCACTAGTGTCAGCACTTTGCAGAACACGGACTAACTTGTTTGGCGGATGTTCCATAACATTAAATGTAACTATGAATAGATAAAAAGTACAATGTGTTAATAGTTGTAAATATATATATATATATAATATATATATATATATATATTAAAACACTTTGGGATGTGCTGTTCTTGAAAAAAAAAAAAATCTACTTGTAGCAGTAACTTACCCCATCACACCACCTTGTCATTAATTATTATTTATGTGTATCTAATAGGGGATGCACTGCAATGCAAAAATGTGATGATGCATCGTGGAAATGTGCGATTCACATCATGGAAATCAGCATTCTACGAATTATGCATCTAATGCAATTGTACTGCTTGAACAGCAGGGGTCCCAATCTGCGCAACCCATAGAGTTTAAATATTCACAGAGCACACGTTGGTCACATGATTGCATCCGATCATGGACAGCCTACGAGATTACCAGGGATCATCTGCACTTGTGATGAGACCGATAGCTTTGAAGCAAAATGACCAACACGCATTAGAGATTACATGGTTACACAACCATGTTGAAATTGCTAGAAAATAGCTCTTCAGTAACTTTCAAACGACGCCGGCCCCACGCCGCTGCAATCTACAGTGCCCAAGAAAGAGGCTGCAGAAGACGGTCATTTTAGCCGACTTTGGAGCTCTGTTTCCAGTTAAAATGACGCCTGGGGTGCTTTCCCTGGGTCCGAGACTTTTTGGGAGAATTTATAAATGTAGTTATTTTTAAGATATGTCGAAATGCATTTTATTGCAATATTAAACCTCTCTTTATAGCTATTTTTTAAATTTTTTTTTTTTATACAGACAGAATTGCACGTTGTTTTGCATTGTTTATGGTTCAGAAATTTTTTTAAAAGGAGTCTTTTCAGCCATTTTTCTTGATTCAAATTTTGTTCAAACATTCAGAGAATCGAACTGAATCAAATCATGACCGGAGTGTATTGTTACACCCCTACGATCTAAACATCCACCATCTGATGTGATTCCCAACTATTTCTCTTTGCTCACATCAGGTCTGAACTGTTGAGAATACCGTTTTAGTCACAACAATAACTGACGCTGGTAATCAGAGAAAACAGGCCTCCACAAGCCACAGTGCACAGAAACCTAGAAGCTGTTTTTTTCTCATCTGATGAACAAAGCTCTGACAGCGTAAAACCTAGAGCCAATTACAAGATATCGGTCAAATGCGACGGTTTGGTCCACTCTGAGAATCCAGCACCTGCATAACATCTTTAATACGACTGAATCTGTGGGTGGGACCTGTGAAATGGGGCAAATACAGTGTTTAAAACAGCTAGCGCACTTGACAAAGACACTTTCAAATGGTGTAACTCTAGAAGATCCTTATGGCTTGGCATCCTGTCAGCGGCTGAAGGATGCTAAGTGGTGGTCTAGCCTGCAATGACTGGACACATACACATATCTCGTAAAAACTCGGCGCAGTTACCAGTCCCTCCAGGATTTCGTGATTTTCCGAGGTTGATTGGGAGGAGATTTGATCGTGATTGGGAGGAGTGTGCAATTTTTCAAAATTACCGCAGATTTTCCGCGGATTTGGGCCAAGACGCGTCATGTGACGTCATCACAACATGCATTCAGTCAAAGCTTCGATTCAAAGCTTCGATTCACATGCGTCGAACATGAGTACAGCTAAAAGGTCTCATTTACCAACAAACATCACTGCGAAACAATTTCGTGCAATTGCAATTTCGCCAATTCAAGTAGTTGTCCACAAAAAAAGCACAAAAAACTCTTTATTTAAAAAAAAAAAAAAAAAAAAAAATTGCACAACAAAATCAAGCATTTTTGGCCGTAGCAATCACACAAAATAAATAATAACTCCTGACTGATTCATACTAGAGTCAAGGAAAGTTTTAGCTAGATTAACATGTCTATTATAGGCATCTCCTCAGTAAGAAGGTGACCTAGCTATGTGGCATTAGCTAGCTAGTTTTTTTTTTTTTTTTTTTTAAATGTAGATTTTAGGCGAGTTATGTAGGTTTGTTAAAGCAATATAAATTAGGTATGGTAGCTAACTGGGCTTAGCCTGTTCATCCTTAATTAGCAAGCCAATTTCAGTAATATGATCGTTAGCTACGTAGCTGAAATGACTGCAAAGATGGAGCTCCTCGGACACATTTCTAAGTGAAAAATGCGTACTAAACATACCAAGAACAGTACCAACACAGTCACAATGAACGGTAAAGACGAGTCCAAGAGTGCAATGTAGAAATTGAAGCACTACCCAGTTTGTTCCGTAGTAACACCCTACACTGCAGCTCTTACTTACACGCCTACCTAACTCACTCAGACAGCTTCAGGTTTCTCTAATCCCAGCACAGCTGATCCAGCTCATGAAGCACTTGATAATGAGCTGATGAGTTGGATTAGTTGGTTTAAGATCATGGAAAAATCCAGAAGTGGAGTTGCGAAACCGCGCCCAGCCGATATCCCAGACTGCACTGCAAACCAAATCAAGAACCTAAACTGGTGGGCAACCAGAGTTACTGCTTGTACAATACAGTTCACTTTAAAATACAGTCTTATTATGGACGTGTGAAATGTATTAGATGTCCCATTACTGAGCCACCTCACAGTTATTTTCCTCAGTGAGGGAATAGCCTGGTCCAAACTATAAACCAGAGTTTGCTTTAATATTTACATTTTTCATCCTTAAATGGGGATGAAACAGCACAATCATCTCTATCTCTAATTAAAGCCTTTCTGCTAACGGTTATGAAAAGCTCATAATAAACTCAGAGTCAAAAAAAAAAAAAAAAAAAAGAGGACATGAAGACAAAAACTGTGTTTTCTTAAAACACCACATCCTTTACATTAAATACTTATCAATTTAAACCAGGCCTAAAGAAATGACGCAGAAGCATGAGACCCTCTGTAATTCAATCCCATTTTCCCCCTTGCAATTATGCAACAGCTGCTCTAAATGCGTTCCGGGACAATGCCAAAAGTCCTCACGCACTTACGACACACACACACATACACACACACACACACACACACACACACACACACACACACACACACACACACACGTGTGTGCGCTCTGATATGAGCGAGCACCCAAACAAAAACACAGATAGCTGTGCTTGGCTGCTCCAGTCGCTGTACCCACATGGTGAAATCATCGCCAGGCTTAAAGCCATGGAGAACTAACTGATATCATAGTGTAGAACCCAAACAGACATTCTTGCTTCAACACTTTCATGTACGGTTAACAAAAACAAAAAGAAAAAAGAAAATAGGAACGGTTAAGCCTATCAGAAAAATAACAAAGGCTAGTCAGGACCAGTTAGCATGACATCATGTGTATAAGGATACCACAAGAATCTACTGCATGTCTGGAGTGTGGTAAATTTCTACAGAATTGTGTTATAGATAAATAGGGTGTGTTTTCACAGGGAAAGTGTGCTGAACCACAATACACGGTCAAATCTGGGCTCCCCTTTTTCGTTAACCATGGTTGCGTTTTGCTGTAATCAGTTTTCTCCTTGGCTTATGGCTGTATCTAACCCTTGGTATTTTATGCCATGTGTCCATTTAGTCATTTTATTAAGGGGATTTATACTTTGTATCTTTTATTATCTTTTAATGCGTTTTTGTTTTATGTTACTGTGTCTTGTGCTGTAATGTTGATGTGCCTTTTTAATCTCAATTCCTCTCAGCTGTACAGCACTTCGGTCAGCTTCGTCTGTTTTAAATGTGCTCTAGAAATAAAACTGAAATTGTGTTTTGTCATTAGTCATTTTGGTTAAACATTGACTTTAACATTACAGTTGGGATTCGATTTGGAGTTGTTAGTAGGAGTGTTACGGTTTGAAATTTTCATGGAATGATAATTTAGTCTAAAAATAGCATGGTTTCACATGGAAGTTATTAATTGGCCTTTTTAAAAAAAAACAAAAAAAAACAAAACACAGTGGTGAAAATGAAAGAAAATACATTATATGACCAAAAGCATGTGGACATCTGACCATCACACCCATATGTGGTTCTTCCCCAAACTGTTGCCACAAAGATGGAGGCACGTTATTGTATAGAATGTCACTGAATGCTATATTATAACACTACAATTTCCCTTCACTGATACCAAGAGTCCCGATCTAAGAGGCCCAAACTCTGTGCACAAAGTGAGCCCCATGAAGACATGGTTTGCCAAGGTTGGTGTGAAAGAAATCCAGTGTCCTTTACAGAGCGCTGACCTCAACCCCACTGAACGCCTTTGGGATGAACTAAAACACCGACTCCGCCACAGGCTTCCTCAACACAAAGAATGCTTCAAGTGGTTTCCCCAAATTCAACTGAAAATGCAACTTATAATGACTTCTCCAGTTTCGAAATTATTCAACCCCTTCATGGCAAGCATCTTTAGTACTTAGTAGAGCACCCTTTTGCTGCAAACGAGATGCATAGCCAGACACCAGCTTCTGGCAGCATTCCTGAGGAATCTTCGCCCATTCCTCATGAGCAATGGCCTCCAGTTCAGTAATATTCTTGGGTTTGTGTGCTGCAACCGCCTTCTTCAAATCCCACCAGAGATTTTCTATGGGGTTCAAGTCTGGTGACTGTGATGGCCCTGTAGAATCTTCCAGGACTTCTTCTGCAACCAAGCCTTGGTGGAATTTGAGGTATGCTTGGGATCATTTTCCTGTTGGAAGGTCCAATGACACCCAAGCTTCAGCTTCCTCACAGACGGCATGACATTTTCTCCTAGGATTTCCTGAAACTTCTTGCGTTCCACACGCTGCAGGTTTCCAGTGTCAGAGGATGCAAAGCAGCCCCAGAGCATCACCGAGCCACCACCATGCTTGACTGTGGACAGAGTGTTCTTTTCAGCGTATGCTTAATTCTTCTTCCTCCAGACATACCGCTGATCCATCGTGCCGAAAAGTTCCAATTTTGTTTCATCGCTCTACAGAACAGAATCCCAAAACTTCTGTGGCTTATTTATATGATTTGGAGCCGACTTGTCTTGTGCTTTTGGGTCAGTAGTGGTGTATGTCTTGGTGTTCTGGCATGGAAACCTTCTGCGTTTAGTACAAGCCATACTGTGCTCACTGAAACCTCAGTGCCTGTTGCCACCAAGTGTTGCTGCAGGTCTTTTGCAGTCACTCGAGGATTTTTCACAACCTGCCTTCTCAGAAATCTGGTTGCAGCTGTTGATAGCTTCCTGTTTTCTGCCCCATCCAGGTAGTGTAACCACTGTTCCCTTAACGCTGATCTCTTCTCTTAACTTTCTGGACCATTCTTTTGACCTTGCCATATTTCTAACATGCAGTCAAACGTGACACTCAACAAACCCCTCGCCAGTTCAGGTATTTCATGTGGTCCAGCTCAAGCACACCTGGTGCAACTAATGAAGCCCTTGATTGGTTGTATCAAGTGTGCTTGAGACAACACGTTTTGCATATTTGTGCTGTTGTGAGGGATTCTATTCAGGGGGTTGAATAATTTTGAAACTGAAGAAGTCATTATAAGTTGCATTTTCAGCTGAATTTGGGGAAACCACTTGAAGCATTTGTTGTGTTGAACTATTTTGCAATTGCTTTTGTTTGATTTGTTCATTGCAAAGAGCTGAAAGTCTGTAAATTTTGACAATAAACCTGATTTGCAATGGGGTTTTAATAATTTTGATTGCAACTGTATGTGACTGACAGTGATCGACCAATCAATAGTGCAAATCATTAGATGAATTTCACCCATTATTTCTTTCCTTTAATGTTTTAAAATGGTTTATTAAATATTGTGATACCTTGAACTGAGATATTAATCTAAAACAGTAAATATTAAACATGTAAAATATTTACAGCTCAATATCCAATAACCAAAGGCAGCCAAGCTGAACTGTTATCTCCTGTATTCGTTTTGAACATTCGTTCCTGAAATTCTGTGAGATTCCGGTTTCTGAGAGTCAGGTTCACTGGTAAGGATTTGACAAATTAATAAAAGTGTGTGGCATTTTATTCTGGGCAAATATCAGTGTGGGAGTTTGATTATTCAAGGATAAAAACCTGTCAATATCTGGGGTCTCAACATTGGTTCTAGTAAAATCTAGTAGTGTGATAAAGTAACGATCCAACACAGTCGATTTTACATGTCGTCCGACACTGTATTTTCAAAAAGAAAAGTTCTTGCGTAACTAACTTCAGCCTCAGTGTGGACGAGGAGTTTTCTCGATACCAACCTTACCTTCAGAACAGTGTCCTATGAGGTTTTTACAATAATTTAATTGTTCCACTTACCATTTCAGGTTATGTAAGCATAATGGAATTTGTGAGGGTTCAACCATTTTTATCATTGCATACTTCCAAGCTGTACCTTCAGGGATGGATGAGATCAGCAGAGGGCAGGTCAGGACCAGTCACAGACATCTCCACTTCTGCAGGCATGCATATGAGCCAATTGTATTAACCAAGAAGAATTTGGCTGTTAACACTGTTTATTAACCGCACATCAATCAATCAATCAAAATCTGGAGCAAAATCAAAAACTGGAACAGACAATAGAAGATACAGGTAGAGACATCTGAAGATCAGATTGGAAAAGCAAACTAATCACACCTTTGTTTCTCTCAGTCACAACTAACTGGTCGCAATTTAACAAAAAATTAGCCAGATGCTTACCAGTGGAGTAACTGAAGAGATATCAATACACCTTTAACTCCAGTTCTAATAATCGTGGTGTTATATTGAAGGTTGTTGAAGATTATAACAGTGCAGTCACTTTGATTTACTGCCACTAGAAAATTCATGGGTTCTCAGCTCCAGGTCAATGCCCAAGGATTTCTCGCTCCCAACACACCTGACCCAACTCATTAGGGCTTAAAATATCACTGAAGAGTTCTTGAAGAGTTTTTGAGAAGAATCTTGAGACGTAGGAAATCTCTAAACTGTGTAGGTCAGTGTGTGCCCATGACTGGACTTGAGAAAGGGTAACCTAGATGAATTAAACCAGGCTAGAAACTCTTGCTACTTCAGACAATTTTGCAAATCGGTCAGGGTTCACATTCATACCATGTCTTACGACTTTACTATATGAAATGAAATCCACCTTCAAATTTGTATGCATATCAACATTGGATGCTGGTCTTTCAATTTTATAAACTTCCCAGTGTAACAGCAGCCAAATCCCAACCATTACCTACAGAACAACAGTTACTTTCCTAGCAAACCTCAACAATAACAGGCAAGTCTGTTATTGACTTGATTGTCTTGCATCATTCTGCATAATCAGGAAGAAAGGAACAAAACCATGTTTTCCATCCAGTGCGATTACTTTTGATATTGCTATACGCTATAAAACGCAACCTTCTTAGCCAGTTCTGCCACTCAGAATAATGCCAATAATAAAGCCATCTATCAATCGCAGTTCAAGACCCGTGTAATCCACAGTGAAGCTAGCCAATCATGGGCATCTGTTAGCTCATGTAAAAAGAAAATTGAAACTTAATGCTTACATCAAAGTGTGTTCAGCTGTCCTATGGCGATGCAAGTTTTTCTGGCAGCTGTCTTCACGTGTCTCAGAGGAAGCATGTGTTAGAGTTTGAGCGAGGTAATGAGAATTATCTATGATAATAAAGTAAACAAAACGCATTATCTGCACTGGGTGATCCAGAAAAATCCAGATCCAGCTCTGTGCGAAAAAATACAAAAACACTGAAACACTCCGATGTTAAAATTATTTTGCTTACTGTGTGTCTGACTAAAATAATCCAATTAGTCAATTAAAAAGAATTTTTTTTTTTTAACCGATAGTTTCAGCCCTACTCACCACACTAAATATTCCACGCGTGCTACACACACCACATTCGACATTTATTATAAGCACTTCTTGTTGTTTTTGTGCATTATCATTAGGTCACATGACCTTAACATATATGTAGGCTAAACATGTACTAGGAGCTCAATAACTCACAGAAGGCATCGGTTCTCCGTCAAGTCCTTTTAAACACCGTCTATATTTTATTGTTTAGCGTTTTATACTTGGTTTCAATTTGTTTTCGGTGCAAGACAATAGAAAAGGTTTCCTTTTATACTGTCTTTATACTGAAGAAGCCTCTTTTCCCACAAGATATGGATGTGGAACCTTTATCAACATACAGAAGTGAAATTCTCACATTCAGTCCGTAAAAATAACCGACATGACGGGTTTGGACGGGACACAAATCCCAGAGATATTTGGTAATAATTACAATTCCCCACCTCCTAATTCAAAAAGAACTTTAGAAAGGTAATTTTGAGAATGGTTTTTCGTAGTGAGGTAAACTCCGCCTAATCCGCTAATACACTGTGAGTAAATGAGAAACTGTGACACCGTAACAACTCTACGCCAAACCCTAACGCAGAGCCATAGAGGACATAGAGCCAGACACTGCTGGCTTTGTCCTGAGCCTCACCGGCACAAGAATCGCTGACCTCTTTTCCAACATCCTGTTTTTGAGGAAAGAGGGAAAAAAAAGCAATGATTTTCTGACCCACGAGAGAAATGAGAAAGATGGAAAGAAAGAGGGGGTGTGTAGCGCTCGGAGAAAACAATCCTTCTTTTGCTTTCCAGATGACCTTATTTTATGGTCAATAACAGGACATTACGGAGCAATAAGGAGCCGGAGAAGAGGAATCTGTAGGTTGTCTTCTGCTTCCAGGAAACTTCATTATGACTGATAGTTTTTTCTCCCCTCACCTTCCAGAACTGGTTTAAACATTAGCATAGGCAGCTATGGTGAAAAATAAAATCAGGAAATAAAATAAAGAATTAGAAATAAAGACGTGCTATGCTTATTTAGGGATGCATCGATACTGGTACTGATATGCTGTGCTCATTTACTCATTCTAAATACATTCGACTTACCTCGGAAATGGGAAGTTGGAACTTCTGTGGAATTACTGTTGTGAATATGTCTATGATTGATCTAAAGCAAACACTTGCATATGTAGTACAACTAAATTTAAAGATAAGAAGTGCTACTTTGTTTATTGTGGATGCTGTGCGTAGCCAAGTTGATTTGACGTCACTTGCTGAACTCTGGGTTGAGGAGATCGTCCTGAGTTCCAGAGTAGGAATTCCTAGTTGACGGGACGTTTTCTTTGGGGTTTTTTGTTATGTTTTTTTTTTTTTTTTTTAATGAATTTTTGTCAAATGCAGCATAAGTCGTCATGCCAGCGAACAACACAAAATAACAGTGATCTGCAAGAGAAGGAACTACATCGTCTTCCTACAATACATTATCTCGATAAAACATTAGCACAAAGAGTTCATTACTAGCAGCACAGAGCCGCAACCAACCAAGAAAAATTGTCTACAGTCAATGCTAGGTGAGGGAAAATATCAGCGCTTACCCAGTATGTTGTTCTTGACAATCAGCTGCTATTGGTCATTGACAAGGAGGGATTTCTATGCAATGAATGAATGACTATGAAACGTACTTTATGTATGGCTGTACAGAAGCGCTTTTCTGGAATGAAACAAAAACCCGACTCGATCCAACGTAACTAATGTAGCTAGCTAATGCACTTCTTTTAAAATCAACTAACTGAAGTTATAAAGATTGAGTCTAGTAGCTGAAAAAAAAAGCATTAGGCATCCCTAGTCTTATTTATATCCATGAACTAATCAAATGTAACGGTTGTTGCCATTCAGTCATGTTAGTTCCTTTTCATTAGGAGTTTAATGTAACAGAACCTTCAGAAATTTTTAGATGAATACCCCAGGTCTATAATGTCTATAATACTGTACATTGCCAGGGATTGCTAGCACTCCAACAGACACTTCCTCCCCAGGAATCCGTCCTCAGCCATGGCGACTGACCTTTAGCATCCTCTACAGACTTCCACTTCCTCCGGCAGTCCAACCAGTGATCTGAGCTGTACTGATAGCACTGCTAGTGGCACGCTACCGAACACAGATGAGTGAACAGTACCCAAATCTGCTAGTGTCATCCCCATACCCATCTTTCACGTGCAAGCCTGTTTTTATGTCCTGTTTTCAGATAGAATACATCAACAAATGATATTATGTGCTTCAAATTGCACCAGCAAACCAGAAAACTTTTCACCTAAGAATGTTTTATGTCGCTGACCCACATTCAGGCTCTGAAAGGACTTTTTTTTTTTTTTTGGAGCGCTGACTAGCACTTTTCCAGAGGACACGGGCACTTGTTTGAGAGTCTCTAAGCAATGCCCTAGTTCTCTCACATTCACAGCAGTGGAATATTTTCTACCATTTTAAAATGGTATCCAATGTGACATTTACAAGACCAAACGGTGCACAATCATGAACTCATGTGACCTCTGACCTGCAACCAAATAAGTCAAGCTATAACAGTCTGGTGTAATAGTGTGTGGAGATCAACCCAGCTGAAACCAAGTTCCACTGAACAGCTGTTATTAGCGGTTGACCGATAGTGGATTTTACCGATATCGATAACTAAGTTGGGCAGTACCTGCCGATAACCGATTACTCAACCAATAGTTTTTAAAATTGATACTGAATGAAAACATAACACCCAAAGTAAAATATTGCTGAAGTTTATTACAAAAATAAACAGTACTGACTGTACCATGAAAATGTACTGTACTTTTTTAAATGAAATAAATATAATGTATATTGATTATTAATACATATTCAATGTAAATAAAAGATATACATCCAAACACTCCAAATAACAAATAAAAATAGAGACGTCCAAAATGAATCAAAAAAACACTTCAAATAGCACAACAAAATTTGTCAGGGATAGTTTTTATTTCGCCTCTAGAGGCCGCTCTCGGGCCATCTCAGATGCTCCCGCAACGGACGCAACCAGGAAAAACTATCGCTGTGGATTTTTCCAGCAATCGGTTATCGGTGCCGATTAATCAGCAAAAAATTATCAATCGGTCGACCTCTAGCTGTTATAATCCCGAAGAAGGAAAGACAAAAGGATCAGGGGAAAGCTTTGTATATGGGCTAACACCATGGATACAAGAAGAATATAATGTATGAAAAATACATTGTCGCTTTTTGTATATAGGAAAGCTACAGCATATCCTAGTGGTGGCTGACAACAGTTTGGCTAGTACAAAAATTACAACGCACTGTATAATGTCACAAAAAGAAAAACATCTATAGTCAGGAAAATATGGTAAATAAGCCACCTGATATCGGTAACTGCACATACACCTACATGTGGAACTCTACATATGTCCTTCCAAAGAGAAGGTGAGATCAGATGAAAGTGAGAAAGAAGGCAGTTTTCAATAGCAGAAACGCCTGAATGCCACATTCGCCCCCGAAGAGCTTAGCCACGAGTGACATTTCGAAGGAGGTGTAAATTTAAAGGTGCTAAGATTGCTAATGAATTGAACGCGTTTAATGAGAGACTGTCCAAAGCGGTGCACTCGGACCCTCAACCTGTACCTGAACTCCTCTCGCTGTGATTACAGTAATTTCTGGAAAGTATAAAACTTCTTATGAAGGATGAACAAACCGTCATCGTTATGATCATGACTGCTACAGGTTCAGGGAAAGGAGAATCACGCATGTGTGTCCATAAAGGGTAAATTACTGAAATTTTCAATATTGTAATAAATTGTAGCTTCTTTCACTTGGGGACTTTACCTGAACACAATATTCACGCACAAGACATTCAGATGTCTTACCTCTGATTCAGCCTTCGGTCATCCTCACTCCCGAAATCCTGAATCGGAAAGACAGAAATAGAAAGACAATGTAAAGATTTATAATGATGAAAAACACAGCCATTAATCCGTGTTTATGAAACAGGAAAGGACACGACGTGTCTCATAAAATGTGATAATGAATCACCAGTTGGTGTCTCAAGAAATCTGCCTTAATGCATGAAGAAAAACACAAAGTATACAAGCAGGTCAACCTAAATGTATATCTGATCATATGGTCTCAGATAAAACTGGTGCCAAACTAGGAATGTGCTGATAATTACAAGATATGTGTTATCATGGACACTTAAAGCACTTCTGCATTCCAGGACGTTGCAGGATGACAACATCATCTAAGGTTCATTCCTTAGAACAGATCTGAAGGCAACACTGCATGTGAAGGAAATAATATAATTTCCATGAAAGTTTGAGAAACATGACAGAAGGAAGAGACGTTTAGACTACTATGATTCTTGTTTATATTTTAAGTTCTATGTTATATATGTTGATAGGCCTCTCAACTGAGCATCTCAGATTTGCTTCATAGTTTCTGGAAAATTACAGGCTTGTATCGGCATTAGTTTCTGAGATATAGAGAATTTAAAAGGGGGTGTGGCTCTGTAAAAACAGTGCTAAAAAGTTACATAGTTCCATAAATCAATACTTTTTAACTTTTCATGCTAGATGCCTGAAATTTTCAGGGATTGTTGCTTAGTACAAGACATCTTTAAAATCTAAAATTGAAGGTTCACAGTTGCATATTTGCCAATTTATGGCCTGCTGAATATTGTAAATAAATAAATAAATAATTTGAACATTTAAATTTGTGCTTTCGCTCGCTATATCGCCACACGAGAGCACATCAGGTCTTTCAAATTTTCAAATCTAT
Organism: Cranoglanis bouderius; assembly: GCA_023630585.1. NCBI lineage: Eukaryota > Metazoa > Chordata > Actinopteri > Siluriformes > Cranoglanididae > Cranoglanis > Cranoglanis bouderius. The sequence goes on from CM042565.1 coordinate 4,411,218, forward strand.
TACCCATGTTATAGTTATAATCAATGACAAAGACAAACGACAAAATGTAAACTTACTGATAATCAGTTGGACATTTAATGAATGTGTCAAAGCTCATTAAGTCCAGTCATCTGAAATTGCTAAGAATTTACAGTTCTGAAAGTCCTACAAAGTCAATATACAGGTGCATCTCAATAAATTAGAATGTCGTGGAAAAGTTCATTTATTTCAGTAATTCAACTCAAATTGTGAAACTCGTGTATTAAATAAATTCAGTGCACACAGACTGAAGTGGTTTAAGTCTTTGCTTCTTTTAATTGTGATGATTTTGGCTCACATTTAACAAAAACCCACCAATTCACTATCTCAACAAATTAGAATACTTCATAAGACCAATAAAAAAAACATTTTTAGTGAATTGTTGGCCTTCTGGAAAGTATGTTCATTTACTGTACATGTACTCAATACTTGGTAGGGGCTCCTTTTGCTTCAATTGCTGCCTCAATTCAGCGTGGCATGGAGGTGATCAGTTTGTGGCACTGCTGAGGTGGTATGGAAGCCCAGGTTTCTTTGACAGTGGCCTTCAGCTCATCTGCATCTCTTGTTTCTTATTTTCCTCTTGACAATACCCCATAGATTCTCTATGGGGTTCAGGTCTGGTGAGTTTGCTGGCCAGTCAAGCACACCAACACCATGGTCATTTAACCAACTTTTGGTGCTTTTGGCAGTGTGGGCAGGTGCCAGATCCTGCTGGAAAATGAAATCAGCATCTTCAAAAAGCTGGTCAGCAGAAGGAAGCATGAAGTGCTCCAAAATTTCTTGGTAAACGGGTGCAGTGACTTTGGTTTTCAAAAAACACAATGGACCAACACCAGCAGATGACATTGCACCCCAAATCATCACAGACTGTGGAAACTTAACACTGGACTTCAAGCAACTTGGGCTATGAGCTTCTCCACCCTTCCTCCAGACTCTAGGACCTTGGTTTCCAAATGAAATACAAAACTTGCTCTCATCTGAAAAGAGGACTTTGGACCACTGGGCAACAGTCCAGTTCTTCTTCTCCTTAGCCCAGGTAAGACGCCTCTGACGTTGTCTGTGGTTTAGGAGTGGTTTAACAAGAGGAATACGACAACTGTAGCCAAATTCCTTGACACGTCTGTGTGTGGTGGCTCTTGATGCCTTGACCCCAGCCTCAGTCCATTCCTTGTGAAGTTCATTCAAATTATTGAATCGATTTTGCTTGACAAACCTCATAAGGCTGCAGTTCTCTCGGTTGGTTGTGCATCTTTTTCTTCCACACTTTTTCCTTCCGCTCAACTTTCTGTTAACATGCTTGGATACAGCACTCTGTGAACAGCCAGCTTCTTTGGCAGTGAATGTTTGTGGCTTACCTAGTGAACCAAACTGAGAGACCATTTTGAAGGCTCAGGAAACCTTTGCAGGTGTTTTGAGTTGATTAGCTGATTGGCATGTCACCATATTCTAATTTGTTGAGATAGTGAATTGGTGGGTTTTTGTTAAATGTGAGCCAAAACCATCACAATTAAAAGAAGCAAAGACTTAAACTACGTCAGTCTGTGTGCACTGAATTTATTTAATACACGAGTTTCACAACTTGAGTTGAATTACTGAAATAAATGAACTTTTCCACGACATTCTAATTTATTGAGATGCACCTGTATAATGATAATTGGTGAAAAGGCTACACACACAAAAAGAGGGCCACACCCCCTTTTTAAAGCCTCTATATCTCAGAAAGTAATGTTGATGCTCACTATTTACTGAGAATAGTGACATCATTTCCAGAAAGTATGAAGCAAATCTGAGTCAGTCGGGAACATTTTTTAAAATCTGGTGATTTACCCTGAGGAAGAACATGAGAGAAGCCAAAGTTCACAACATTTTTTAAATTGTACTGTTTAGTAGATTCTTCTATTAGTCTCCACCTGCATATCAACAAGTGTCCAGCCATAAACACAATCAGATTGGACAAAAAAACTGCATTACATATCAAGAAAATATTCTAATGTAACTTCACTACATTCGTTTTTGATCACCCTTACAAAAGTTAGTTTGAAAAAACCTTGATGCATTTAGCCCCAGAAGAAACTAAAGTTGGGTCTGTAAATAAACGTAGCGAGTTATTAGCTGTAACTAAGTTCATTATAAGTTTTAAATAAACTATCAACTACATGAGCATGGTAGAGGCTGACCGATTGATCGGTTTCGTCGAATAATCGGCACCGATAACTGATTGCTGGAACTATCGGTTATCTGCAAAAATCCACACCAATAGTTTTTCCCGGTTGTGTCTGTTGCTGGAGCGGCTGAGAAGGGTCCGCTGTCATTACACAGTACAAGAGCAGCCTCTAGAGGCGAAATAAAAACTATCACTGACCAATTTTGTTGTGTTATTTGAAGTGTTTTTTGATTCATTTTGTTCTCTATCTATCTATCTATCTATCATTTTAAAAAGTACAGTACATTTTCATGGTACATTCAGTACTGTTTATCTTTGTGATAAAGTTCAGCATTATTTTACTTTGAGTGTTATGTTTTCATTAGGTATCAATTTTAAAAACTATTGGTTGATTAATCGGTTAATCGCCAGGTACTGCCCAACTTAGTTATCGGTAAAATCCACTATCAGTCGACCTCTACTACATGGGCTCTGTGCTGAACATCAGGATCAGAAAATGAAGTTTTTGTTGCTCTGCTCTGAAGTCAGACTGGTTATTAAGGTTCATGTAGGATGCAAAACAGGGAAAAAGGAAACACATTTCATGAGATACAACACACTTTAAAGCTACAGACACCGTGTTTTCCAACAGATTTAAATAATCCGACATGATGCAATCTATCACCATTTCCCGACACTATGGTCAATCGTCCCAAGCCTACTGCAGACATAAAAATTATTTGTAAAGCAATTACTCGAGTAGTTTTTAACCAGATACCTTAATTACCCTTACTTTTTTCTTGATCACCACTTTTACTTTTGCTATTCTAGTAGTAATTCACCCATGTGAATTACTACTAGAATAGCATTAAACTGATCTGATAAACTTATAATAGTGTAAACCTATACTGCAGGGAAGTCTGCAGCTTGATTCCTCTTTCTGAGGGCATAGCTGGAAGGGGGCAGGGAAGAGAACATGGTTCCTGACCACACAAACAAGGTTTCATCATAACAATAAATGCTTTAAAAATAGTTCCTCATTGTGTGGGGAGGGCAGAACACTGGTGATTAGGTTACGAACCACAACAGTGAACAATAAGAAATCCAGGTAGTCCGACTACAAACAGCCGTCCCACACCTGAAGAGGAAACGACTCAGTTTAGCCCGAAACTGCCCTCAGGATACATTTTCACACAATGCAGCTTTCCGTCTCGCTCTGTCTAAAGCAGAAACACCACTGACCGTAAGGAGGACCGTGGTAATAAATGACCTAAACCCAGACATCTTACAGGCATGTGTCAAGGTTAAGTTTTAATGTTATAATAATTACCTAACCTTTTGGTCACAGTTTATGATATTATTATTATATTGTCATAGTTTGTCGACTCACATTCTGTCACTCCCTTCTCAGCTTAAAGAGGAATCAAAACTGACCTTCAGACTGCACATCTGGTCATAATGTACATCTGTACTAATCACTTAAAAGAGAAAATTCTTCCTTGTCTGTAATCTTCCCCTAAAGTCAATCGACTTCCTCGCTACCTGTAAATGGATTCTTATTTTTGATCACCTCAAGGTGCACCCACAGGAGGGTTTAAAAAATAAATAAATAAATAAACATCATGTTTCACTTTTCCCTCCCCCACACCCAGCTCTCATGGGTCAGAAAACGCTGAGTCAGCTCACTCTTCAGTAGTGCTATACTGACTTGTAAGCAGCAACACTTGCAGGAATGCTGTCGACGCCTCATCTAATGTGTTTGACGATGGTGTTGTGGGAGACAAACAGACTTCACACATGGCTAGTGTCTACATCTGACTTCATGTTTTGTTGTCAACAGCCAATCGAATGCTGTGGATAAAACCATAGAACCGCCTTACATTATTCCCACCCCAAATACATTGTTTTACTAACAAAGTATGTCACACTGCATAAGTATAATTTTTAAACTTCAGTTTCATGTTAAGCATTTGTAAAAAAGGTTTGGTTCTTGCAACCTAACCAACGTAGCTATGGAAAGCTAGCTAACAAGCTTTATACACAGTCTGGTCATATTACATTAATTAGCTATATTTCTAACAATCTACAAACACAAATATGACTGTTTATCAAAAGTGTAAAGAAAATGTTGTATTAAAAAACAGGTAGTTAGTATACATACAGTGCTGTGAAAAAGTATTTGCTGATTTCTTCTTCTTCTTCTTCTCATACTACATAATTTTAGATCTTCAAATGAAATACAACATAAAACAAAGGCAACCTGAGTAAACACAATACAGTTTTTATTTATTTCATTTTTATTGACGCAAAAAGTTATCCAACACCTATCACCCATGTGAAAAACGAATTGCCCCCTTAAATTTAAAATCTGGTTGTGCCACCATCAGCAGCAATAACTGCAAGCAAACACTTCTGATAACTGGATATCAGTCTTTCACTTACTTCTAGGACTAGGACCTACTCCTATGCTTTGGATCGTTGTCTTGTTGCATAATCCAGTTGCGCTTGAGTTTCAACTTACGGACTGAAACCCGGACATTCTCCTTTAGGACTTTCTGGTAGAGAGCAGAATTCATGTTTCCCCTCAATTACTGCAAGTTGCCCAGGCCCTGAAGCAGAAAAGCATCCCCACACCATCACACTGCCACCACCATGCTTGCAGGCATGATGTTCTTTTTGTGGAATTCTCCCAAAAGGTTTGAGGATCATCAAGGTGTGTTTTGGCAAAATTTAGACAAGCCTTAATGTTCTTCTGGGTTAGCAGTGGTTTTCACCTCGCCACACTTCCATGGATGACATTTTTGCCCAGTGTCTTTCTGATAGTGGAGTCATGAACAGTGACCTTTGTTGATGCAAGAGAGGCCTGTAAGTCCTTTGATGTTGTCCTTGGCTCTTTTGTGACTTCCTGGATGAGTAGTTGCTGTGCTCTTGGGAGGAATTTTGGAAGGTCGGCCACTTCTGGGAAGGTTCACTACTGTGCCAAGTTGTAACCTGATGCATTTCAATTACCTTCTTCCTCATCATTCTCAAATTTCTTTGAGATTCTTGAATTTCTTTCAATTTTGGCATAGTGTGTTACTGGGTAAGTGTTTAAGGGTAAGTCTATTCAAGTGTTGATTTGCTTGAACAGGGTTTGCAGTAATCAGGCCTGGTTGTGTCTAATCTAGCTGAACGCCATTATGAATGCAGTGTCATAGACTTGGGGAATTAGTAACTACGAGGGCAAATACATTTTCACACAGGTCCAGTTGGTATTGGATAACTTTTTTTTACTTCTGTAAAAAAAACTGTATTTTGTGTTTACTCAGATTGCCTTTGTTTTATCTTAGATTTTGTTTTCATTTCTGAAACAATTTAGTATGAGATATACACAAAAACAGGAGGAATCAAATACTTTTTCACAGTACCGTATATGAACGTATTCACAAACGGTCTATTCTGGGTCAGTCCAAATATAACCAATTATGGTACTGACTTTGCTAAGAGGGATATATACAGTATCTCACAAAAGTGAGTACACCCCTTACATTTTTGTAAATATTTTATAATATCTTTTCATGGGACAACACTGAAGAAATGACACTTTGATAAAATTTTTTTGTTTACAAGAAAACACTTTGCTGTCCCCTCAAAATAACTCAACACACAGCCATTAATGTCTAAACTGCTGGCAACAAAAGTGAGTACACCCCTAAGTGAAAATGTCCAAATTGGGCCCAAAGTGTCAATATTTTATGTGGCCACCATTATTTTCCAGCACTGCCTTAACCCTGTTGGGCATGGAGTTCACCAGAGCTTCACAGGTTGCCACTGGAGTCCTCTTCCACACCTCCATAATGACATCACAGAGCTGGTGGATGTTAGAGACCTTGCGCTCCCCCACAGATGCTCAATAGGGTTTAGGTCTGGAGACATGCTTGGCCAGTCCATCACCTTTACCCTCAGCTTCTTTAGCAAGGCAGTGGTCATCTGGGAGGTGTGTTTGGGGTCGTTATCATGTTGGAATACTGCCCTGCGGCCCAGTTTCCGAAGGGAGGGGATCATGCTCTGCTTCAGTATGTCACAGTACATGTTGGCATTCATGGTTCCCTCAATGAACTGTAGTTCCCCAGTGCCGGCAGCACTCATGCAGCCCCAGACCATGACACTCCCACCACCATGCTTGACTGTAGGCAAGACACACTTGTCTTTGTACTCCTCACCTGGTTGCCGCCACACACGCTTGACACCATCTGAACCAAATAAGTTTATCTTGGTCTCATCAGACCACAGGACATGGTTCCAGTAATCCATGTCCTTAGTCTGCTTGTCTTCAGCAAACTGTTTGCAGGCTTTCTTGCGCATCATCTTTAGAAGAGGCTTCATTCTGGGACGACAGCCATGCAGACCAATTTGATGCAGTGTGCTGCGTATGGTCTGAGCACTGATAGGCTGACCCCCCACCCCTTCAACCTCTGCAGCAATGCTGGCAGCACTCATACATCTATTCTGCAAAGCCAACCTCTGGATATGATGCTGAGCATGTGCACTCAACTTCTTTGGTCGACCATGGCGAGGCCTGTTCTGAGTGGAACCTGTCCTGTTAAACCGCTGTATGGTCTTGGCCACCGTGCTGCAGCTCAGTTTCAGGGTGTTGACAATCTTCTTATAGCCTAGGCCATCTTTATGTAGAGCAACAATTCTTTTTTTTCAGATCCTCAGAGTTTTTGCCATGAGGTGCCATGTTGAACTTCCAGTGACCAGTATGAGAGTGTGTGAGAGCGATAACACCAAACTTAACACACCTGCTCCCCATTCACACCTGAGACCTTGTAACACTAACGAGTCACATGACACCGGGGAGGGAAAATGGCTAATTGGGCCCAATTTGGACATTTTCACTTAGGGGTGTACTCACTTTTGTTGCCGGTGGTTTAGACATTAATGGCTGTGTGTTGAGTTATTTTGAGGGGACAGCAAATTCACACTGTTATACAAGCTGTACACTCAGTACTGTACATTGTAGCAAAGTGTCATTTCTTCAGTGTTGTCCCATGAAAAGATATAATAAAATATTTACCAAAATGTGAGGGGTGTACTCACTTTTGTGAAATACTGTAGATAGCTGCCTTCAAATTTGGATGAAATAAGACAGCTTAGAGGACAGCTGTCTGAATGGACTGAAGGGGTGGTGACAATTACAATTTATTGACAATAATGAATTACTTTGTGATGAATGTAATGAATTACCACAATGCATTTGAATGCTCAATTCTGATTGAACAGAAGGTGTTGATTAATTTTCTATAACAGTTCTATAACATATTGTAAGACAGTATCAACCTGTATGGCAGACACTCCTCATAAACAGTTTTAAAGATGTGTGTAATCATTGTTAAAGTGAAGTTTTCTGTAAGTAGACGATTATCATTAGCATGTTTGGAAGGAGTCTCCAGTGTCAGTGTTTTGTCAACACAGGAAAGTCTTAAGGACAGAGGACTGTGTTTTGCAGTGTCTCTGTAACTTGACAAGTTTGTTTTTGTTTTGTCTTATTAACTTCAAGAGAGAGTTAAAGAGAAGCTAGTGAGGGAACGTTCCACAACATTAAATGAAACTATAAATGAATAAAACGTACAACGTGTTGGTGTTTAATTGATACAACTTTTTTACTGTTAGTACTCAGCTGTGGTATAAGAGAAATAAAACACATCCAGACATGTTGTCATAGAAAATAATCAACTTCAGGGTGGTAATAGTAATGCTACTTCAATGTTGAGTTGCATCACACCACCCCCTTGTTGATTGTTTTCCCAGAACAGCACCCCCCCCCCCCCCCAGTAGTTTATTCTTCACTTAAAGAACAAAAGTAATATTTCGATTTTAACATCAAATCAACTACTTATTACTGAAACAGTGAAAGGTGTGTTATAAAAGTGCTAATGATAGCCACTATACTTGCAGAAAAGCATGCTGCGACACCATATAGCATGATATCAATATTACATCATTATATCACCCAGCTGTCTCTCATTCAATCTTTACATTTTCTTAATTTCCCCCTTCTAATACTCCATCCATTCCTTGAATACTTTGCAACCTCTCTCTATTCCTCCCTAACTCTCCATCTCTCTCTCTCTAATGGGGTGAAGAGATGA